>CM041031.1:12516831-12834734 GCA_023078785.2 Hyles euphorbiae | reverse complement strand
CTCATATTTTGTAGATTTTACAAATAGCGGGTAGCATTATAAATAAATGACCTATCCAACACAGAAATATTTTTTCAATTCACACTAGTAAGTAGTTCCTGAGATTAGATGCATTAGATGTAACAAACATGCAATCTCTTCAATTAAATATAAATTATACGAAATATAGTTTATATGCATAAATAAATTATAAACTGTTTGTAACCTATTTTATTTATTGATAGTTTTGACCCTTTCAAACGACTTTTGAATTCAGTATGAGCGAAAAAGACCAAACATTTGATATCTTAAACAGGTTTTTAAACTAAGAATAAGGCCACTCGTATTTATGTCAAAATTCATGAACTATTCAATAATGGCATCATATATCAGATAATACAAACTACATACATATATGGATAACTGCGGCGATAAATATTGCATTGTCGGAGAGTTATAAACCATTATAAAAATAGAGTCGTATATTGTAGGAATATGACTGTAATGGATAAAGATTTTGTACGTAAAGATTAAGTGCTACGTGTATTGACTTGTCATTAGAGCTCTCTTTTAACCCTAGAGTGGGCGCGCTATGAGCATTTTGCCGCCCGTGCTAAAAAACCTTTAATATTTTTTAAAATAACTAGCCGTTAGACTTGCGCTTCTTAGTAGCTGCCCCCACTCTCGTTAGCAACGTTTGTCGAGAATCTGGACGCCGTCAGTGCGCGGGGGACCGCTGGAGAAGAAGGTTTCTACCATCAGGTGTCGCCGGGCGGCAAATTGCTCACCGCGCGCCCACTCACGTAAGTAATATTGTATAATGTATTTTTTGCAAACTCGAAATGTTGACTATATTTTATGGTGCATTAATAACTTTTGCTACTAAAAATATGTTTGTTTTAGGATTTCAAAGAATTCATTGATAATAATAAATAAGAATGGATAAAATAGAAGCTCAAATTTTGTCTTGGCTAGAAGAAACATCTGATTTTGAAGATGCTAGTACACACATCGTTGAAAATGAAAATATTTCAGATAGTGATAGATCTACTATTCATAGTGAGCACAACACGGAAACAGAACAGTCAGCAGACAGTGACGCTTCGAACAATAAAGAATCTTATTCAACTGTTGTGTCTTCCGAAATAGCACCTACACCCAGTTCAGATATGAGTAGCCATCAGCCTCGATCTCGTCGTCATAAACGTAAAATACAACCACGTGGTGATAAATCTCCAACATGTACGTCCAGCGATGATGATGAACCACTAGCGCAACTACTTCGTCTCAGAAATACTGTATCGTCCCCGCAGGCAAGTACGTCAGCTCAATCTCAACTTTTATCTGTTACTCCAGCTTCTCGACGACGACATACTAGAGTTCCGATGTATCAAGGTAAAGATGGCACGAAATGGCTTATTCACCCTCCTTTACGACCAAATATCCGGACAAGACAGGAAAATATGCTCGCTTTGTCCCAGTAGAACAAGCATCTTCTTCAAAAAAGGAGGGCAAATGCAGCATATGTCCCTCAAAGAAAAACAGGCGCACGAAAAAAGGGTGTTCCAGATGCCAAAAGTTACTGTGCAATGAACATTGTACATATCTTTGTGAAGACTGTTTTGATAAAGCGTATTCTGTAGATTTAGAAAATATATAATTTTGTTATTTTTTTCCATTTTTTTAAGTATTAAAAAGTATTATGTAGCATAAGAGAAAAAAAGTCAATAAAAATATTAAGTTTTCTAAAGTCTTTTGTAAACCAAAGTTTATAGAACAAAGTTGAATAAATATGTTGATTAAATATTACTTACTGTTTATTTATTTAAATCCTAAAAGAAAAAATATTAAATTTGCTATATTACTAGTCAAAATGGTCAAAGAAAATGAGGCGGCAAAATGCTCCCCACGCGCCTACTGACGTTACGCAAAAAGACGCGCCCACTCTAGGGTTAATACCTACATGACCAATAAATACATTTTCATTTAATTTCAAAGCCGTCCGGAGTCAATAAAAGCACCAAACTAATTCTATTTTTTTTAAATTATATGAGACTGTCCCGCCCTCACACCCACCACTGCAACTCCTGTAAGACAGGATCAACAGAGGCACGCAATGTAATGACACCGACTATTGAAGCACGACGAGTCTCCGGGAATGTCTATTGTCTTTAACCCGCAACGAAATCAATCAGAAAGTTAAATTAATAGGAGGAGTTGGAAATAAATTATTATCCACTTCCCTCCGTGCAATGCGGGTAACAAAACAATGACAATGGTTTAAAATATATATATATATATATATATATATATATATATATTATACATTTTACACTGGTAGACTAGTTGGTCTCTCATATATGAGAGGCCACCTGGGTAGTTACTACCGCAATGTATATTCCTCCTGCCAAGCGGCAGGGTAAATGCACTGTTTTGTTTGAACTACATATTATAATGAGACTTAGCATCTTATGTGTCAGGATGGCGAGCGCAGTAATATACTAAGCATTTCTTTATTGATATGATATTGTTATGTTTTGCTACTGTCACTGTACAAGGCGAATGGCATGCCCTTCGCACCATTCACCGCAAAAAAAACTGTTTTTTTTTTTATCAAAATATTTTTTTTATTTCCACATAAAGTGCGACGGTTATTTTCCCCTGTTTTTATGCCAATATAGCGAACTAATTTGTTATATTATAGTGCTCCCGGTAGTGTACTTTACCGTAGATCAAAGTTTATGTTCCAATAAATATGATATTCCATATTTAAATATTTCAAGCTTTGAATATTGTAATTTAAAAATGCTAATCTGTCCTTAAGAGACAGCTGATTTGTCTCAACTTTATATAAGGACATATTCGTATTGCCAATACTTATTCCCTCTACTCAAATTCTCTAGAGAATGCCTGAGGCATTACGCCCATCTAGGTATACATCTTTGTTATAAAATATAAATAAATATTCTTAGTATGTAAAATGTACTCTATGATAAATATACCTACACGGTCCCTATCTGTTCTTAAAGAAGTAAATAAAAGATATCACCACTATTGAAGGTTGTAATATAGAAACTGCATTGAGAAGCGACAGGTGTTGCAATTGTTGTAAATTGCGCTGCTCTCTGAAATGTGTAAATGTTTGTTCCGTTTCAGAGTATTGAATTTATCTATTTCATGTATCTGGCCATTTGGATTTAAATACATCGTTCAGTAGTACTTGAAATTAATTTCGCACTAATTAATACCTGCTACCGTTACAACTATTATAATTATGTACTTATAGTTGTTATAGGTGTTGATTTTTCATCTATTTTATTTTCATTCAACTGTGGCTTCGATCAAATATACATTATTTGATCGAAGAACTGTGGAGATAAGCGGGCCCAAACATAATGAAAATAATATTTTTTTAATTTTCATACAATATTTGTTAAATATTTAATTAAGTTACCTTATTTAATATTATACGTTTTGTTGCACATACAGAGTATACGTAAACTCACGCCTTTTTCCAAGAAAGGGTAAGCAAAGGTGCTACTAGGCACACTCATGTTATGCCTTTTGTGTTTGGTCCCACGATAGATGGTGACCCTATCGCCATATCAAGCACAGGGTCAGGTTTAGAATATTATGGCACGAAATGGGGGTTGGGGGGTAGGGGGAGGGGGGGGAGGGTGTACCCTGTCGCCTGGTACCACTCCCATGAAAAGATAAGGCATAATTCTGAGAACCTAATTAAAGTAACCTAACCTCATAATGTCAAAACAAAAGTTGCTTCTGCAACGTCTCCGGCGCTGCGGGAAGTACAGCCCCTTCGCCCTTGCGTAACAAAGGATAGGCACCCAAGCTCGCCTCCGCAGCTTCGGCTTATTGGTCGCCTCCGGCGACCAGCCTCAGCCGCTACGGCTCTCACGGTTACCTATCCTTCGTTACAGCGGGCGGGGGCTGCTCTCCCTCCGCGCCTCCGGCTTTTTATATACACTCTAGGGGTGGTAGCCAAAAGTCTACGTGAAGTCGGGGTGGCCCGTGTCGGTTTTGGGGTACAGTCGACCTAACTGTTCCATAAAGTGGGTACACTAACTTCCTTCTGAACATATAGGACGTTATAAAACAACAAAACATAAGCCAAATCAATTCAATCTTCGTAATTTATGGGTCTATCGCATGCGACAACTCCAACAAAAAACAACAAAAACATCAACAAAACATTCCTAAATTTTTTTGTTGACACTGACACATGACTGAAACGCGTAGTTTTTACGTTCCATTTCACCGATTTCTCTCGACATTTTACACCATAGACTATTTATTTGAAATATTACTAACGATTTCTTTGTCGATCACTCATAATAACGTACCGTTTTGCCTAATTATGTGATTTGAGGTTAGTAACTATTGTAATTAATTTTTCGAAAACTATGCATTATCTTTTAATAAGAGTGATAAACATATAATCTGGGACCCAATCCCTACCACCTCTAACAATTTTTACCATAATAAACTACACTATCGTGCCATAATAAACTAGACCCCGACCGTGAAACCATTCAAACTGCGAGAGAGTATGCTTTTGAGTAATGTATGCGTGTTATCTATGTTTTATACCAACTTCTCGGAATGGCTTATGGAAAGCGCTTTATGTTCCGCGAATGGGAGATATGGACTTTTTCCATATACAAGTATATATATACATAATAATATGTGACTGTCGGGTGTCATTATACATATATAATGACACCCGACAGTCACATACATAGTCCTGACCCCACACTAAGATCGAGTCTTGTGTCGTAGGTATCAGGAACTACGAGAGATTTTCCGGTCTCACAAACACCCAGACCCGAAAGAAGTATTTGTGGGACGCACAAACATTTCTCTTGGTACGAGGATCGAACCCGCGGCCTCTCGTTTCACAGGCGGCGTCCAACCATCTGCGCCACGGGTCAGGACTGTGTATGCGACTGTTGTGTGTTATTTATTTATTATAATATAATACATACATATCTATCACTCACCATCATCAGCATCTCGTTCTTGGAAGTGGCTGGACGACGCCGACAACAACGATGATCGTCATAGCACTCAACATCACTTGCACCATAGATTAGTATTAAAATGTATAAATAAATAAAAATAAAATTATATACAGAGAATTTGCACTATAGTGTCCACAAAATAATCTAAACTAAGCAAAAACGAACGCAGCAACGGAGCACGCGTCATGTTTTAGCAAGTGTACACGAGAAACTGAATCATTATACCAGCAAGATGACAAAATATCACTTTAACAACTACCCTCAACTAAATAATATTTTTTATAAAATTATTACATCAAAAATATGGCAATGGAAACGAAAGTAACTGGTTGTTATTTCTTATTATTTTCATATTTTGTGTTGTATAGTCAATGAGATAAGGGAGTAAAACTCATTAGCTTCCACACGAATACGCAACTTCGAACCCTCAGGTTTATTAGTTTATTATACTTACGATTAAGCTGATGTTCTTTTTTCGGTAATATTTCCTCAGACTAGACATTCTATAAAATGTTTTTTAAATAAAATATAGTGGAGCTAAATATTTTGTTAAGCGTTAATTTTGAGCACGTCTAAACAGGTTAGCCTCTGTTTCCAGTTTTTGTTGCAGTTTCACTCTTTGTATACGATTGTTTTTACAAATATACCTATATTTATTCATTTTTAGCCAAATGGAAGTCTAGCGAAGACGACAAACAGTTCTAAGTTCTTGGTAAAATATTTTTAATACACTGAATTGAAGATTAAGGTCAAAATAGATTGACGGAACGAGTTCTCAGTTAAAAAATCGCTTTGTGTGATCTACTCTACGCTTTACATTTCTATTTGACTAAGCTATCACTAACGAAAGTATTTAGTTAATAATAATTAATGCATGGGACTTCCGCTTAACAACTTAGCAAGTTAAACGAGGCTCAAAATCAGCTCTGCTTCGCATCTACATCCCGGTCAGTACGAGCTGAGCCAATTCCTTTTGCCTTCTAGATAATTTAAGTACATTTTGTATTAGTCTAATAAGTGGTGTAAGAAAGCAGGAAATTATTTTTTATTCATTTAACCCTACTACATTTTGGACATGGTTTTGCTTATTCTTTCACAAGCATGGTTCGTATGTCGGATTACAAATATGGGTAGTGAAAAAACCATATTATGTCTCACAAACATGGGCAAGATTAACCCGAAATGAAACATAGTACAGTCAGCAACATAAGTCGCTACACATTCACGAGATTTGGAATTGTCTTATCATCCAAAATAAAAATTATTTTCAATATCGTATCTCGGCACAGATGACTTTACTTGGTTATATTTTACGACTACAGAGTAGTACGTACAAATTTTAGTACATAAAAAGGTTATCAAAAAATGTGAAGTGTTCAGCGACTTAATTTTCTGACTGTACAAATGCGATTAAAAACTAATTCTGAACAAATTCTCTCTCAGGTCTGGTGGATAAACTAAAAATGTATGCCCGAGGTAAATTTCGTTGTCACTGAGCTAAGACTGCGCTATAAAGCGATGCATGTCGACCAATCGCAGGACGTCAGAATGAAACACAAAGGACGCCTTTTAAGTTGTTTTATAATTGCGATCGAAATTTTCATACTGATAGAAAACAAAAGGAAGGTCAAAAATCTTTTGTTTTAAATTCTATGACGTGAGGTCGTGAACAAAAAAAAAAAACTTGACTTATATTCGTATACTGGCTGTGCCCGCGACTTCGTCCGCGTGGAATTTAACAAAAACTTTATTTTTCTAAAATAAAAGAACTTTTCTAAAATAAATGTGGCCTAAGTTACTCCTTATTATATCAGCTACCTGACAATAAAAGTACCGGCAAAATTGGTCCAGCCATTTCAGAGATTAACCGGAACAAACAGACAGACATACAAAAAAAATCTAAGGTCATTTTCGTTATAGGTATCGTGTATATAACGATATGAAGTTGAATATTTTCTTTTATTTTTACAAACAGACACTTCAATTTTACACATATTTACATTGACTTATATTCTACCGATAGACGAGGCGCGTCATAGAAACTATTTGTCCCGTATTTGTCAAAAGTTTAGTAGCGACATCTAGTACGTTTACTTGAATATTACAAATTATGATCAAAGATTATTAGACAGACAAGACAGTTCATGTCAATAATAGCTTTTCCTAAGATACTGCCTAAGTATCAATACCGTCATAGCAATAATATATTTTGTAATGTTTTTTAATTTATTGTGAATAATTCATGGAAATGATGTAAATGAAATTAAATACGCATAAAAGTGTACAAGTCTGACAATCAGTCAATCAGTATACAATCAGTCTGACATTTATTATAATAACATTTATGAATTTTTGACAAGCTGATAAACTTTTTTCGGGACTACTACACAGAAGGAATGGTACAACAGAAGTTTTCAAAAATGACTACCGCATTTGGAATATCTGAAATATTCGTATCGAAAATGAATAGAACAAATATTAGAACATACCTAATGTTCTGATGGTAGCCCCTTATATCCGTTCCAATAATTCTGGACAAATATTATAGACTCGTAAGAAAATTAAACCATTTTAAATGATATTAGTCTTCAATAACAATCAATGGGTCCGAATAGTCCATTAAGTAATTTAAATACTAAGAAATGTGGTCTAAATACTATCCACTGTTTCAAAACATAAAACACACATATTTTGTGTTATTAATTAACAACATATAATTATAGATCAAGAGCCCGTGGCCTCCAGACCTTCCTAATTTTATAAAAGCTGAAAGTTTGTCTGCGCATGCCTCTGACGTAGGCATCACACAATCAGCTATTATGAAGTTCCGATCGTGGTTGCTTTGGAAGTTATGAGCTTTAATGTTTCTGGCAAGATGAAAGAACCATCAAAAGTGAATCATCCATCATCATCCATCCATCAGCCAAAGTAAGTCCACTGCTGAACATAGGCCTCCCCCAATGATTTCCACAGAGACCTGTTGGAGGCAGCCTGAATACCAGTTTGAATACCAAGAAAATATTTGTTTATAGTTGTCTTAATAACATATATAAAATTCAGCTTTTATACTATAACGCCGGCAAAATGAAATGTTATTAAATATTACGCTATCTTCAAACTTTAACATAATGTAACTTATACTCAATAACTATTTTAAATGTATTTAGCTGTAAGTCTGCCATATATACCATAAAAATAAAATAAAGAAATAATAAAAATGAGAGGAAAAAAACTGTGTTTACACACATAGCATGGAATATTATATGAGAGGCATACCGCATACAATGTGTTCACATATTAAACAATGTACGGGTACATTGCCGACGATGTGTGTACATTCTTACAATGTCTTGATTCAAATCAAAGCACGTATTTACGAACACAGTGGGTCGAATAGCAAAGGTTCAATACTGTTCTCAAACATTTTGTATTGTTACTGTATCAAACTATAAAACAACATTGTGAATATGTAATTTATTGGCGAAAGGTGCTTAGAGGAGTCCATAGTTGTGGCTACAATCTTTGAATAATAAACCTCGTTTGTACAAAGTTTCATTGTAAGTGAAAATTGATTTTGCTTAACATTCTCCTTGTGCGTGTGTTAAATTATGTTTATATTGTCAACTAATTTTCACGTGACAGGTATGTTCTTTAGTTTGAGAACTTTTGATATAAGATTGCCTCTATGAAAGATTCAATTGTGCCACTTCGTCTTCTTATTTCTTAACACGTTAGCTGCGGCACCAATTTTTGCATACTTTCCGTTCCTGCGGCACGAGGTATAATCGGCCCGTACCGTGACCAGACGTTAAGGCGACACGCGGTCTATTAGACCCCACCTCCTTTTACAGACTAAAATCCATTTTCTGGCGCGAAATCAAAGATAAATGAGAATTTTGGTCCTTATTGATATAGACAGTGAATTGATGAACCCTAATCCACCGTCGCCCCGGGATCTGATGGCTAGTTTAGGAATTATTAGCAAAACAAAATATGGGATCTTATACACCTCGTAACGCACTGAAATAGGGCAAATTTTCGCTGCGATTAGTGATGGGAAAAATAATATCGACGTTTTTAAACTGTCTTAACTACGCAACGACTTGACCGATTTCGATCAATTATATCTCATTAGATCGTTTTAAGGGCAAAACCTGGCAAAACAACACAAAGCTATCAAAGGATACATTTTTTTTAAATAATCTAAATTGTGCTTGAAGGCGCCATAAAGAAAAAAAAACCGGCCAAGTGCGAGTCGGACTCGCGCACGAAGCGTTCCATTCTATACCATTAAGAGGCACCTATTACAGACTTATTATTGGAAAATAATGGATTACGGTTTATGCATAAGGTTTATCTTTCTATTTGTATATGAAAATCTTAATGCGGTTCACAGAATAGAAAAAAAAGGCAACCAGAAGTAGAAAAGAAACTGTCCTATTTATTCTGCCTCGGGCTTTAAAAATACAATTATTAGAACTTGAATTAACATTAAAAAATCAGTATCAATATACTTTTTTTATAAAAATCTCAATATATATGTTGTACTTATTTATGAGTGTTTTTCATTGAAACAGGGTAGACAATAAGATTTTTTGCACTGAGTGCACTGAGTCAAAATCTATATTAAGCCCTGGTCTGTCGAAGCTACGCACAGCGTTGCGTTGCGCGGAATGCGGTGTCAAACTCGGTTTTGTATGAAAAACAGTGACATTGACATGACGTTCCGCCGCAGCATGTGTCAGCCAACGTCTGCGCTGAGGGGTCAACCGGGTGACGGGTAGACTGGTCTTTTGTGCTGTCACAGTATGCGTCGGTGTAGGGGGGGCAAGTGCGGTGAAGCGCGGGGCGGATACAACGCACAACGTGCCGTCATTCTCATCATTTCGTCGCGGTAAGCGTATATGCGCAATTGATGTATTTGAGGACAATATTTTTATCATTTTTCGTTTGGTTTAAAATTTTGTTTAGGCTGTGGCGAGTATATCGACTATGTGCTGCCGCACAGTACGTTTACACCACGTAGGAATAAAATTTTAAAACCTTGCTTTGGTAAAAGATACAATTAAAAAGTAAAACTAATTAATATTTAATAAATACAAGATTATACACTGGAGTCAATTACATTTATTTTATTGTTATAAAAATGGCGAACGGAATTGTATGTTAATTGTTCTAAGTACCCCATGTTTTTTAACAAAATATAGCAACGGAATTAGTTGCCAACTGATCAGGGTACAATTGGAGACGATTTATTAGTAGGTACTGTAGTGTATTGATAAATTCATACTCTTAGCATCTGTCGTCTCGAACTATACACTACGCGAACCAAGGGTGAAAGAGATAGATATAGAATGAGATAGATCATAGACGTAGAGGCGGAAACGGGGTGAAGACGTGGTGTATAGCAAACGAGCCGATAAATATTATTAATTGTATTCTACTACAATGTTACACATATTAACCATAAATAGTGACTATTACAGGTACCTATATACATTCAGTCTTTATCCCTATTCGCAAGGCTCTTTATCAGCCAATATACGACCACTGCAGAACACGGATCTCCTCTACAATTGAGAATACAATTGAGAGTGGTTAGGTCATACTATAGTCCACCACGCTAGCTGGCCTTATCCCTATATGTGCATAGAAAGAAATACAAACAACAAACCCAATAAAAACATCAATTGTTTAAGTGCACCCGCTTTTTATATGAGTTGTGTATCAGCCCATATACATACATTGGTTGTATAATGGTTGTATATTATCGTCGTAGTTATTTACAAAATCCACCTGTAATATATAATAAACTATCGCCGTTCGACACAATTAGCACAACTCTCCTAGCACCTGGAGTGCATCATGTGATGACATGGTGCAATCTTAAATATGTAGTTCCTCAACGTAGTATCAAGTTCTATGTTTTCCCCTTGTTTCCATTCCCATTCCATTGAAACCCCCTCTATATATATTGCAATTTGTGCTACTTTCACCTACGCATTTTGAGCTCTGTGTTATGAATTCTGTTAAATAAATGGTTAAATACTAAAATACAATTATTATTTTAAAAAGTGTCCATCAGTTGTGCCATCAGTATTGTTTCAGGTTTTGCTTGTGACAATTTTATAGGAAAATAATTTAATAGTTATGGAATTTATTTTTTAAAAATTACGGTGCCGTCGATAACGGTAATTTAAGAAAGGATATCTACATATATCCAGTGAAATTTAATTTGATCTGACAATAAGTTGTTTAGGCGAAAAAAGATGTATTCAGCAGACGCGTATTTCATTAGAATGATACGAACCACTTTTATCACGTATCAATATTGTGAAAAATGTCTCGTAAACATATATACCCAATTTATTTAAAATGACGCACAAACATTTTTTTAAAGAAATTATATATATTTTCGAACATAAATGATTGTTATTTGTTGTCATGGAAATTCAAGAAAACTTCAAGGCGAAATTGTCATAGTAACGTTGGTTGTCAATGAACGGTTCTCCCATTGGTCAATGGTTTTACGCACAGAGTAAAACCTATATTATGTGAACCACCTTTTTTGTTGTTATGTGAACTACGTTGTATGACGTCATGACGTTGCCGCTTACCGCAGTGCCGCGCGTATCCTTCGACAGACCAGTACCCCAAGCAGGAACATTTTGAAGTATCGTATAGTAATAGTATCGTGACAACGATTACTATACTATAACTACTCCATATCGGTAGCATGAATCGATTAACCATACTCTCGTGAACTCGATACTATTACGTTACGATAGTGACAGATAACCTAGGGTAATGAACGAATGTTATTGAATGATTCGTGCGGAATTGTCATTCACTACGTGGGTACATTAATTTATTATTATTATAAAATAACAAACAAATATAAAACATGCATTAATGTCGCGTAGAAAGGTTATGGAAATAAATTAATAAGCAAATACATATTTCTTGCTTTTATTCCGCAATATACAAAAATGACTCCAATTAATTATGCGTTTAGATTTCCGAACGTAGCAATTTTTTTTTGATTAGTTGTCAAACAAATAATGCAAATTAATAACTCTCATATTATTGTGCATATTATTTAAGTTATAGATAAAGATATGTACATATGTTTTATAAAATCCCTCTATATTTTTAAGGAGGAGAGCTTTATGAAAGTATTCTCTATATTTTTGCTCGTTAAGTTCCTCGGCAATTATTTTCACATATTATATGCTCACACTTCTCTGCCCTAAGAGCTTGCTCGACTATACATTGACTTATAAGCTTATAAGTATAACATAAAATGATTAAGTAGGTACGCAAAACGAAAATCAAAGTTCCATGTAAATATTTTATTTATAAGTTTTTTACAGTTTTAGGTTAGGTATGTTTTTAACTACAATAAATTCCAGACTTTCTATATCCTCATACTTGTTCGCAAGATTCCCAAGTTCGTTGCTCCGATTCCAAACAGTCCATAGTCTAAGAAATAACCTTCATATTTGAGTTAGGTATCACAATAATTATAACTTCATATCGCAGCATTGAATTTCATATAACTAGCGAAATACGGAGTAGATAATTACACACAATAACACTAAGGCATCGGGAAACACTAAGCATGACCGTAATTAACACATTTTTCCTTAATTCGATGTGTAGAAATGCAAAAATATACTCTCGATAATGTTCTCACGGTAAAAATGTCGGTGACAAAACAATCGTATTTCTCGATAGTAAATCGGCGATACTATACGTCAAAAATTATTCCTGCTACCACTTTTCATACATTTGTAAAGTAAAACTATCGTTATTACCATACTATAGTATCGTAAACGTTTCCTGCTGCCATAATTTAGTTCCAAATACGCTCACAATGGTGCTGTTCAAATTCCCATACAAAATTTTACTATTACGATTACTATACTATAGAGCCAAATGTTCCTGCTTGGGGCACAGGCCTTTACTTACTGTTTTGTCAACGGCTGCTTTGCGTTTCTTGTGGAGTTTTTCACTACCTACAAAAATATCAATTAAGTGTTAAGTCCTAATAATAATAACATTATTATCACGATATAGAATAATAGGTAATTCTAGATATGTTGCAAAGTATTAGGTACGTCAATAATCGTTATTACCAATAATATCTTTAGGTATAATATACTTAAGTAATAATATCTTACACTTACTTTAGGTACATAGCTACCAAGATAAGAAAAAACTAGGTACTTACTGAAGATTTTTTCATTAAAAACTTACCTGTTTTGGCTCTGTTTCTGGGTTTTTTAAAATTAACTTCTTCCGACATCGTTTAGACATGTTCGGCGCTGTAAAAGGACGTGCTCTCCAATCGACGTGATGCACAACACTGGTCGCGGGAAGCTCGCGTTGAGTGCGGTACGAGGTCAGGGGGGATATGGGACGTTTTAGCCTCGTTCCGCACTGCATTAAAATTATATTAATTCAGTGCGGCACGAGGCCTAAGACATCCGGTACCAAGGTAGGTACACCACCGAGTCCGGAACCATTAGTGATCTCAAATATATATTTATCTCTTTCCTACACTGGACCAAACCAAAGCTATGCCATTCGCACGACAGAGAAATTCACTTTATTGCTTGCCGCACCACAGGGAAGTTGCATCAGGGGTGATTTAGGCCTCGCTTCGCACTTAACGTGTTAAAACATAAAGAACATTGGTAAAATCATTGTTAATGCAATTCTTAAGCGTCTATAAATTTCATGTATAAAAATATTCATAATTAATTTTCTAAGTAATTTTGGTGCCTAACTCACGGCGAACCTAAGCCTGAATTACGAAAACACATTTTTCGTAAAACTCTATTGATATTTGCTTCAATTTTATTGGAGAGGCGTTATGTCGTTTCAATGTTGCCATTTTTAAAATAAGTATGCTTGATCTTTCTCAGATAATTAATGTTAAAAAAATAGTGCAGAGAAGTGAGAACAGCAACATAATCACTGATTAATTAATTAAGGAATAACAATTTGTTTCTGTCGCCCAAAAGCGCTATTCTGCAAATAATAATATATAGTTGTCCCCTCTTTCCTTTTTATTTCATTGAACATGATATTACTATTACACTAGATTAATGAAATAAATAAGTACTCGATGTGTAAATTGCGTGTAAAATATGTTATATATATATTTGTGGGTCATATCTTTGCCTCACGCCAATATAAATGGAACAAACTAACATTAACTACCCACAGAGTTTGACAATATATAGAAAATCTGTAAAACTTTATAGTGGAATATCTTTTTTCCTAGGCTTGCTACAATAGTAAACCTTAAAATTAGTGTTAAGGAATTCGAAATCTATATTTTAAAATATTTTTCATCTCAATACACACAAAAAAAATTACAACAAAAAAATGTATGGAGGATTATCATTGTTCTTTATCCTAAATAATAAGTGCTCTACGGGAGCTGGATTATATTTATTTATTTAAAGCTTCGTATACTGAACTATACAGGCGGAGTAAATGCCTGGGGCATTCTCTGATAGTCTACCTTAGGGATGTGAAGAAATGAAGTAAAACGGATGTAAAAATAGATTATAATATTATATATAGGGTATCTCAAGATTGCTACCGAAAACGAAGCCGGGTGGTAGTTTTAGTGACTTCAGACATATTGCAACAGAAAATGTTGAAAAAAAAAGCGACGTTTTTTTTTTTGTTGGTAAATTCAATTTGGATGGTAAATTCATTTTTTTCCTAATTAATAGTGTATACCCTTTTATTTATAAGGACACAAAGGTATAAAAGAATTTAAATTATTATTTTAAAAATTACGAAAATTTTAGTTGCATTGTGTTTGTACTCACTAAAACTACCACCCGGCTACGTTTTCGGTAGCAATCTTGATATACCCTGCATACTAAAATAATAATAATAATATACATCAACATATAGTATGATCCATACTATAGATTACAAAAAAAACTTAAAAAAAATACTCTATAAACATATTACGTATATAAATAACACATATAATTTAAATAGAATAAGATGATGATCACTTGTTTGGAGAGCATTTCTCAAAACCTCTTATATCCCAGCAATTCAAATTCAAATCATTACCAATAAGCCACCACGCACGAGTTGTATTCTATAACATCTAATTTCCAACCAACTGAACAATATAGACACCAGCGTCAGGAAATTCTAATATCCTGTCAAAGTTTAAGATTATGTGTGGCACATTAAACACGTCTGGGATCTTCGAAGGGCATATGGAAATCAAGTAATCAATAGGGATGTTTTCAATGTTATTTTTGAACAGCATTTATTGCATATTTGCATAAATTCACGCCTTTTTCTCAGAAGGGTTAGGCAGAGGTGCCAGGATACCCACATTTCACCTTGTATGTTAAGTCCCAAGATGTGGTAGGTGGCGAGCCTATCGCCATATCGGGCACAAATTCCTGCCTCTGGACTGATAGTGAATAGAAAAATCCAACATCACTGCCCAACCTGGGATTCGAACCTGAGACCTCAGCTTTGTTACCGTGTCTTAGTACAACTACGCCACCGAGACAGTATTTAGTGATCACTACAAAGTATCATTTATGATATAAATTCATTTAAAATAATATCAAAATAGGCAGCAAAGTGATTGAGATATTGGTAGTGGGCATACGTGCCTCAATATTTAAAGTTGGTAGTCGGCGAAGACATCAGCTGTTCGCCTGTTCAGCTCCTGGCTATGTTAATAGAACTCCGACAAGCTGAGTGATTAGCCTTTTAAATACATTCACAAAACAAATCCAAGATGTCTATATTTTATTGACAACCTTCATTTAATATTTAAATATGCTACATGGGCATTTGGTGTTCCGGTTTGATTATTATATTTTTTGTTTTGATTATTTTATTTCCAACAATTTATATATGCGTTTTTATTGAAATTTTAGCCATGTTTTATTAATTTTTATTTTATATTTGTTGTTGTTTATAGTTTTGTGTATAGAAGCTTATGATTGTACATTTTTTAAATCTGGGGACACGGCAGTGCCCCCTCCAAGTCGAGCGAAAAAGCGGCACAGTCGTACCATCCTTTTCTCGAAGTAATTCAGACCATTTTCAACCCCCCATAACTTCGTTGTGGTTAAAGCAAAAAGGCTGAATGTTCAGTTACTAAGCAGGCATTATGTAAACACGGTATGTTTAAAATTCTATTCAATTTGAACCAGTAGTTTAAGAATTGTAACTTGTCAAAATTTCTTAATTTTGTCACTCACTGACTGACTGACCGATCATCAAAAGTCTAGGGCACTTCTAGATACACCAACTACGTGAATAACTTTGTAATCCCATATAAATGTATAGGATTACAAAGTTACATTTCATTAAGATCTATTTATTTACAACGTAAAGAATTTTTAATATTGATATGATAATAACTTACGTAATAACTTTATACAGAAGGTCTCTTAAGCAAGGACTAAATAAATTAATCGACTTGGTATTACATGGATCTTACAACTTTTTGCGGTAGAAAAACTGAGCTGCGAGACTTGGAATTTTTTTACAGGCTATTCTTGATGGGATTTAATTTCATGTTATCGTTTCGCTATACGCTGTTTGTTAAATGTATTTTAAAATTAATAAATAAATTATTAATAACATTTTTACTAGCGCAGCGAGGACACTCACTTTCTCTTTCGCACCCACGCATCTTACGAAAGATGACGTCAAAGCACGATAACTGCATCCTTTTCTGTTACTCATACCACCACATAATTGTAACTTGTTTGTTATTAAACTGCTTACAATTTCGCACAATGTTATTTTGCCGATATGAATAATCATAAAAATTGAGTCAACATCCCTATTGTTTGCTTTAAATCAATATTCTCAACGAACACACTCTATCGGAATATTAAGCGCGTATTATTCAGCGGCAGAAAGTTCGCAATTATGAATTTGTATTTTAATTGGATGTTGGGAAAATATACAATATTTCTTGTTTCATAAACTTTAAGTTCGGTATTTTTTACTTTTGAGTTAATCGGTAATATTGGCCTGATTTTTCAAGTTTTTGATCTGAAACAAACAAAATGTACTGTAAGTGTTCATTACAGTCTATTAAAATAATGATGATCATAGGAACTTTAGGAATTTTATTTCTTAGTTGTTGACCATTCGTCATACAAACCACGGCAGGTTTTTATTAATCAACATGGTATATATACTATATTTTCCAAAATTATTATCAAAGAAATTTCTTAAAGGATCGACGAGATCTCGAGTAATTACTGAACATATTGAGACTTCCGTCTTATATCTTAGGATGGGAAGCGCAGTGGACTGCCACATATTGACCATTTCTCTTATCCATGACTGGTCGTATCGCGTAGCATCAGGCGAATATAATGCTCACCGTTCATAGTAAAAATAAAAAACCTTTAATCCCTTTAACGTCGATTTCAGAATTTAATTAATATTAAAAATGTGAGAAAGCTTCAGAGGACATATGCATGTTTGTCAATCTCTCAAAACAAACATACTGGTATCGTATGAAATACAGTTTTATAGTTTACGGCATATATTTTACAGCATGTAAATTAACATATTAAACCAGTTTCTTAGATTTACGCGAATGTTACACATTGAAATAAAACTATATATATGGGTGACCACGAAAGCTGTAAAGTAATCGAAACATCGGGAAGTCAAAAATGTAAAAAAATATAAACTAAATTCTCGATAAAATCCGTAAATAATAGTTTTATTTCAATATTAAACCTGTTCACGTGACGCGACAACCTGCTCACTGGTATTTATTACATCGACGCGAGTCAACGAGACAGCCACGCCGGTTCAGTACACATTATCATTTTGTTTTTATCTATCCTGTATAAAACTTTAATCGTCATACAATTTTCTATTATATTCTGTATCAGTCCATATACGTCCGGCCTCCTCTACAATCGACAGGACGATTGAGAGTGGTTAGGCCATATAGTCCACCACGCTGGCCTAGTGCGGGTTGGCGGACTTACATACCATAGATTTTTTTGTAAATCGCTATGGTATGCAGGTTTCCTCACGATGTTTTCTATCACCGTTTTAGTGCGTGTTTATCGACTATCAATACCCACATGACTCCGAAAAGTCAGAGGCGTGCCCTGGGATTCGAACCCGCGACCACCGTGTACATGTTGGCAGTCGCGGCGTGAGCATCAATAAATAATCATAACATTTTCATTGATATGCAGTAATGCACGGAAAAACTCAAAAACGTTAAAATAAGGTTGCATTATTTAAATAAGCTGTGCGTATGTTTTTTTTTTAATTTAAATGAACTAGGCTACACAAGTGAACCAGCTGGGAATGCTAGTATTTCGTAATAAGCATGCCAGGATTCAGCGAACAATCATTTTACATTGGAACAGCGGTACCTACTTTAAAAGCGATAACTTGTAATTTACGATTGTGCAGAATAACTAAATTTAAATTTGTGACCAATTTTATTGCTAGAACCACAATGTTCTGCGACAGTTGGGTTTACTATTTTACAGTTCTGAATTCGCAAAACTGTCTAGAAATACTCTGAGCTCGTTTTACTTTGTATTAACACTTCAATGATTTTTCTAAACGCTTGAAAACACT
Source organism: Hyles euphorbiae (assembly GCA_023078785.2). Lineage (NCBI taxonomy): Eukaryota > Metazoa > Arthropoda > Insecta > Lepidoptera > Sphingidae > Hyles > Hyles euphorbiae. Next base: position 12,816,075 of record CM041031.1, on the reverse strand, counting down.
CAAAAATGCTTTTATTTTACCATTATTTTCTATTCTGGGACTAACTGCTTCGAAGTTGTCACGGGTCTGTGAATCTAGTTAAATATGTAACATTACATTCGCTATTGAATTGCAAGAATTTAAGTCGTCATTTTCAGTTCTATGAAAATCTGGACATTAGTTCTACTCAATCAGCTTAATTCTGTTCAGAGATGTGACAGGAGATAAATTTCATTTCTGGGAAAATGTTATTAGCTGTTTCAACGGAAAATCTCACATGAAATGGATTGCCAGGTTTAAAAATACATCTCATACTCACTGCCAATAGAATAATGAGGAGACTTCATTTAATAAGGTATTCACGGTACCTTTAGTTGGCGAGCCAAACTCCAAATTCAAAAACTCAAAGGTACACCCTTAATGAAAATGAATTGTAAAGATTCCTCACCTTCTAACCTATTGAGATTCAAATTTAGAATACTCAAGGTCGGTTTCGAACGTTTTTTAAAGGATAATTAAATTCACTGACGAGCACCCGATGGTATCTATTTCGCTACCGGATTCCCTTCGGATGGATTTTGATAAACGACTGGATCTCCATCGCAAATAAATCAACGCCGCCTTAATCATAAAGTACGAGTATTTGATATTTTCACTATTTTGTGCGTAATTATTTATGTTTCGTGTCTTTTTTGGATTATTTAAGATGCGGTTTTTCGGTTAACTCCCTTGGGGGCGAGTTGAACTATAGTATAGTTAAAATGCTGAAATCTCGAGTTTTAATTCCCGGGTTGGGCAAAGTGATAATGGATTTTTCTGTTGTCAGCTGTCAGGAGTTTGTACCCGATATGGCTATAAGCTCGCCCCCAATCATATCGTGATACGTAACAGACTAGGCAGAACGCGGGTTTCCTGATTACAACCAGGAAAACCTCTGCCTAGGCCTTCTGGAAAAAAGGCGTGAGTTTATGCTCATGGACTTTCGGGTGAAATTAAAAGTGTATAATTATAACCGATGCTGGCGGGATGACTTCGATAGATTTAGGATCAGTTACACAAACTTTGATAGTACATGTGACCTTGAAAATACATTAGCAAGTTCAAATACGTCTCAAATGTATGGCGATGACGTTTAAGAAAGTTAGTTTGTACAACACAGCCTTAATAGGGACTAGACGAAAATGTATCCCGATAGAGGTATATGAAAGAACTTAGGGGAGGTCTCTCAACAGCAGTGGGACCTATGTATTGTGAAACGTGCCATCCTCTATGCGCGATTTTTTCGCTTTGCCAAATATGTATATTGATTCTCCAAGACTTGGAACACGTGCACGGAAATACGATATTTCATCTTCTGTCACATTTTGAGATGGAAAGAGGTTTTGCAAACTTTAGGTTACGTTAGTATCAGCTCTGTTTACTCCACCGGACGTAATGGCAACAGCTTAATATTATACAGAATAAAACATTTCAAAATTATCAGAAGATTTTTTTGTTATCCATCCACATGTAAAATGCTGATACCCATAACACAAGTTGAATCTTTCCTTGTGTATCAGAGTTCAATCATATACTACGGTAATTAGTGCTAAGAACTGTTTACTTATGAAATGTAATTGTTTATGTAGGTACTCAACCTTTCGTGTCAATAAACCATTGGTTTTTATTTAACATTACTGATATTATATACAAAAAAATGGACGAAAGCTTTTGGCAAATTTAGATTTATCTGTAATGGAACAGCCATTATATTTGTCACCTCGCTTACAAGTTACATTTGAAATGTTTGTAGCTTAGTAATCGTTTATAACTTCACTGAAAACGCTTGGCCTACTGAAATATACTTGGAAGTACTGTAGTCTCCAAAGAGACGTAAAGTATACAGGTTTATGTATGGAAATAAAGATACGATAGTGTTTTCCTTGAAACTTATGGTCGAGCTGGATGTATTTCAGCTATATCGTTGGTTTCGATGTGAAATATTTCTATTTTACCAAGTAAGTAAATAATCCTTTTATTTATACGAGATGAAGAAATACGTATGAGCGCGGATTGAAAATATTTAAAAATCGGAAATAATTAATGAATATATTCTCTCTCGATCGTTGTTTGGTTTGATTTTTTTTTAATTCTACTACGTGGCCTTTTCAGATTTCATCTTTTCTGTACTTTTTCTATTATTTTTTCTACATTTATCATATTTCTCTTCTTTATCTAATTCTAATACGGGTTACTTCAGACTTATTTAGTGTCTTTATATTTTATGAGTGCGTATGCGTGCCTCTGATATTGACGTACGTACATACATAAACTCATTACGTTCCATGGATCAAGAATGCAAAAATGTCTTCTTATTTACCATATATTCCAGCCCATTTTCCATCAGAGTCGCAAATAATTGCATTCTTTGCTTATCCCACTTAAATACTACGTGTTCAGAGCGAAAATTTAATGCCTATGAATTAATCCAGAGTTGATACTACCGACTGATTCTACCTAGACAAATTTCATCATAATTGATCTAGTCATTTGAGTGTGAAGGAGTAATTAAATCACAAACTTTCACCTTTAAAATATTACTAGTGGCCCGGCCCGGCACCTCCCGGGTGCAGATACTTTTTGACTCCAGTCTTCATTACAAATACATTAAATCGTGTACTAAAACATTGTTCACTACTTCTCCGCTCCTATTAGTTATAGCATGATATTATATAGCCTATAGGATTTCTCAATAAATTACCTATCCAACACAAAAATATTTTTTTAATTCGAAACAGTAGTTCCTGAGATTAGCCGGCACAAACAAACAAATTCTTCAGCTTTATTTTTAGTCTAGATTTAGGATGATCTAGTATTAACCTGGAATATAAGCAATTTTGTGGTTATTTCTTAAGGATAATAGTTGGTTAACAATCTTATAAATGTGTACAAGTCGCAGTTCAATACTTGTCAGAACTATTCTAACTCAAACAATTTTGATTTCAGGAATGTCTATTTCTCCCGTCAAACAGCAGTTTCAATGCACTGTTGTGTTTCGGATTGAAGAAGGACATTGTAGCCAGAGTAACTACTGGACATATTGAGACTTAACATCTTGTGTCTCAGGATGGCGAGCGCAGTGGAATGCCAAGCATTGCTTTGTAATTCAAGGTGTTGTTTGGTTTTGCTACTGTTCATGAGCGGTCGCATCGCTTACCATCAGGCGAACGGCATGCTCGTCTCGCCATTCAATGCAATAAAAAAAAAAAAGGAATCAAAGGCCCAGGAATGGTTTCCTGGTTTGAGCCACTAAAGGTTTATTGCTAAAGTTTTACAGGGAACTGTTGAATACTGCAATATTACAAAGCTAATTCTACTAGAGAACAATTCAGTCTACATATTATGTATTAATACTTAAGTGGTTTGGTTTCAGATTAATATCCCATCAAAAACATCCTGTAAAAAAATTCCAAGTCTCGCAGCTCAGTTTTTCAGGGTTAAGCAGAACCACGGTGAAAAGGGTGTTAAATGAAGACTTAGGGCTTCGGGCATATCGAAAAAAAACAGGACATTGTTTGAATGCTCGTCTAATGGACCTGAGACTGAAGAGATGCCGCGCTTTGTTGAAGCGGTACGCGGGAAAAAATATCGGGAAATTCTTTTTTCAGATGAAAAAAATTTTACCGTAGAAGAGAGCTACAACAAACAAAATGATAAGGTGTACGCACACAGTAGTGAAGAAGCGAGCAACCGTATTCCGCGTGTCCAACGAGGTCATTTTCCATCCTCGCTCATGGTATGGTTGGGAGTTTCTTATTGGGGCTTAACAGAGGTACATTTTGTGAGAAAGGTGTAAAAACGAATGCAGTTGTGTATCAAAATACAGTCCTGACGAACCTTGTGGAACATGTTTCTCATACCATGTTCAATAACAGGCACTGGGTATTCCAAGAATCGGCGCCAGCTCATAGAGCGAAGAGCACACAAGACTGGCTGGCGGCGCGTGAAATCGACTTCATTCGGCACGAAGACTGGCCCTCCTCCAGTCCAGATTTGAATCCGTTAGATTACAAGATATGGCAACACTTGGAGGAAAAGGCGCGCTCAATTTTGGTGCTCAAATTTGGAGTCACTCAAGACATCCTTGATTAAGGCAGCCGCCGATATTGACATGGACCTCGTTCGTGCTGCGATAGACAACTGACCGCGCAGATTGAAGGCCTGTATTCAAAATCACGGAAGTCATTTTGAATAAACTTTAGTGTCATAAGAATCTATGTTTTGTTAAGTTCATTTTGGTATATAAATGGTTACCTAATGAATAAACTTGTTTCAATTATTTTATATTAAACATGTGACAGAATTTATGACCTGACTAGGTATATACTGAGTTTTTTTTGGTTCAGATAAGTTCCTTAACCGAACTGAAGTTCATTTAAGCGGTACAAAAACTCTTATCTACATGGGAAGTCCAAAAATCGTGAAAACGAAAATCACGATTTATGACAAAAAATCTTCTCATATTGCTTTCAAATTATATACAATGTCACCTGGGGTAATGAAAAACATGTGGGTTAAATTAAGTGGCATGTGTCAATATCAACCTGTATAAAGTTTTAAAACGTATTTTAGTTATCGAATACTTTGTCCCTTCTTAACGACTTTTGAATTCAAGACAAAACATTATTTAACTATAACAAGTTTTAAAACTATGAATAAGACCGTTAGTACGTAAAGTAATAATATGTTTTTTATGTGTACTGGATTCAAAAAGTATATGTGACCGGGTAATATTGGGCCCGACCGCTTGGCCCTTATATTAGGTGAAAAAAATTGTATATTTTACATCGAGTTTATATTATGTGTGACGTAGCATTAGCTTATATTTACTGTTTTGTATATTTGTCCGACTTTAGTATATAAGTTAATTATTGAATACTAAAAATTCATTTATTATTGTTTTATGTCCTTTACCTTTCAACCGTCAAAACACAAAATATTATGTCTACTGTCTCCAACAGTGATATAAAAAGTCGTTACATTGAACAGCAGATATTTGTGTTTCGAACGGATGGTTTCAGATTGAACCTGCAGATAGATTGAAATGCAGCGAGAATTCTAGCCACTGAGAACAGCCTTCAAACATTATCCATTCGGTTAATTTATCCGCTGATCGGATTGCAGTGATTAATAATTCATTTCGGTGTGAAATGTTAATATAGTGGCCATAGTATCAAATTCTCAATGTATTATTTACTACCGGCCAGGCCCAACTCTGCCCCGGTGTAGATACTTTTTTTAGTTCTACACCATACACATAATATTTTGCATTTCATATATTATTTAAGTCAAGGTAACTGTCCTTCTGTGTATTACTTTTCCCGTCCCGACCCGTTACCTCCCGTTTCAATGAAAGCTATGCAATTCTGACCTCCTATATTCCTTTTCATCCGCCCTATTTCCTATCCCAGCCCTTTAGATTTCACTTTTCGGATTCAAGTGTGTATTGATAGTCAATCACCACGTATTATAGCGGTGAAGAGAAACATCATGAGGAAACCTGCATACCGTAGCGAATTATAAAAAAATCTATGGCGTGTAAAGTCTGCCAACCCGCACTACGCCAGCGTGGTGGACTATTTGGCCTAACCAGTCTCAATCGAATTCTCCATTGCAGAGTAGGCCCTTGCGTTGCAGTGGAACTTATATGGGTTGATAAAGATACTTACCCCATTTTAACACGAGGGCCAGAAACGAACTGAATGAACTATGGAGGTTCTCTTTCGATACAGATGTGAATTCTTGTAAATTTGCATTATACAAGTTAACTGCCTAATTAAAGCTTTGACTCTATATAAATGTAGAAACAATTGTAATACGTAATGAGCTCTCGTGCAGGAGTCAATCCCTATCACAGGCTAAGAGCATTAAAATTTGCATTTGCTGCGCTAACGAACAATGGTAATTAATTAGGCAACTTATTACGTATGAATAATATGCGCATATTATAGAAGTCAATTATTGAAGAAAGTCAAATGATTATTATTAGCCTATGAACACCTTTATCATACTCCAAGATTGCTAGTCTTTTAATAGGGGACGGAGAAGGAAAGGACAACCTGAGTCTCCAGTTGTATAACTCCCGAACAAAACTTAAAAAAAAACCCTTCGCGTGGTGCCGGCATTTAGCTTCAGTACATATGAAAATGAAATGTGACCTGGGATTTGGACGAACGACCACCGTAAACATGTTGAAGAACGCGCCTGAGCGCTTATTTAAAATGCTTTAAGAAGGCCATATATTCATCATTAGCGTAGAAACTGTTGTAGCTGATTTTAAAGGTAGACGAAATTTTGCGATGGTCTTCTGTAATATCGCTTAAGTGGATCCGGCTCATTCATGCCTCAAGCTACATTATTACATTATTTAAATTCATGCCCTGAATAATATGTTTAATTCGGTATTATTGAAAATGGCAAATTTCGAACTTAGGTGATGTAAGTTAAAGCGTTCTTCGGCGACTTTGTTAGTTGCACGAATAAAACAAGAATTTCGGGTAATTGGTATTCCTTGGAAACTACCTTGAATAAGTTTCTCTCGAAATATACTTTTTCGGGTGTAACCAGTCCGACGGTTCAGGTCCTTGACCTCCAGTGAGGCGACAAATTATTCGAAATTTATAGATAACAATGTGGTGAGAAAACGAAGAGGAGCTCAGTAAATTGATCTATGCTAATATTTTAAAGAGGAATAATTTAATTGTTTACATTGAATAGGCTCTTGAAAGTACTAGAATTTAATTAAAATTCTGAAAGTACTGGACATTTGAATTCTACATTACCCTTATTGAACATAGTCTATGGAATATTTAAAAAAACTTGTATATGCGGCCTGGCCGTTAGTTTTAAATATATTTATGTAGGATTTAAATGTTATGATGAAAGATGAGTAGAATGGAACGTTGACGAATGATTGATATGGAACGTGGTTTGTGTGAAAGAGATGACTAATGAAAGTGTTTATGATAGAACGAGTAAGAGGATGAATGATCAAGATGTTGAAGTATGCAAGGACGGAATACCAGAGAACAGTCTGGAAGCCGACGGAAGACGTGAAAGACGTAGAAGACGTGAAGTGAAGACGAATTTATTTAACAGTAAATATATTGAATATTACCAAGACGATCCTAGTTTGATTTGACCCGAGGCGGAACTATTCCCACATTTATCTAATTTTCCTTCATAATCGTATGTATTACGTCAAACAACAAATCAATTTAAAACTTTAAACATTCACAAAACAAAATACCTAACAAAGGAATCGGTCATAAGACATCACATTTGCAAGCCATGCGCACAACCTCAGCACTAATGTGGCAACCAAAGATAAATGTTCACAGATCCTAAAAGCCCTCGCATAACCTAGTTTAATTTTTCAACGCGACAGCAGCTATTAGCCTCAGATGTTGGATCGTTACTGTAAAGACGTTCTACTCTCCTTGGCATATTAGTTATGTTGTACAAGGCCTTTCATGAAATACAGCATTGAAAATTCTCAAAGGGAAGCCAGAGTTAAGTAATTTACCACGCATTTTAATATAAGAAAACTGCTGAGAGAGCATACTGTTGTGTATCTGGCATATATCAAATATCGAACTGTATTCTTCCGGACAAATCTGTCTTTTGTATATTGTTATGATAATAAATGTCTTTCTTGAACTCTGCACATTTATTGATTTAATAAAGTGGAGACGTGGAAATAGAATGACTGGAAATATATTTCAATGTCAACAAAGTCGACAAGAGCATGTTGTTGGCTACGCTGATTACCAGCATGGGTAAAGGGGCTTATGAGCTGCTGAGCACGTTGTGCAGCACTGATAAACCGTCGGATATAACATACGAAAAAAATAACAATGATTTAAAAAGTCACCTAGAACCGAAACCAGATGTTACGCGTAAACGCTCTGGGTTCCGTCAAAGGAGCCAGAAAGATGGTGCTGCACTGCTGTATAATGTATACACGGCAACAGATGAATCGTTTTCGGATGGGTGTTGCGATCGTCAAGTGGAACGCATGTTTTTTTTTTTATTCATATAGAAAAGGGCTTTGTTGCTAATGCGATTATGTCACCCAGAACGCACGGATTAAATAAAATAATAATAATTATTAAAATCTATTACATGACACAAAGGATTTCTATGAGCTAATTACCAAGTGGAAGTTCATAACGAAAGATTTTTATTTCACTCATGTTTATAATAGTAAGTTTTTGAGGAAACATAACTCACAAAGTGCGTAGTGGCCTGTTGGTAAAACGGACTAGACACGGCTGCCCACATGTTCACGGTAGTCGCAGGTTCGAATCCAGGGCACACCTCTGACTTTTCAGAGTCATGTGTGTATTGATATAATCAATCACCACGCACTAAAACGGTGAAGGAAAACATCGTGAGGAAACATGCATACCATAGCGATTTATAAGAATTTCTATGGTATGTAAGTCCGCCACCCGCACTAGGCCAGCGTGGTGGACTATATGGCCTAACCACTCTCAATCGTATTCTCGATTGTAGAGTAGCCCGTGCCCTGCAGTGGGACGTATATGGGCTGATACAGACAACTCACAAAAGGGAAGCCGGTAAGAATCATGTTTATATGAAAGCTTCGCCTTTGTTAATCCAGTATCTTTATTCATACTTGGAGCGCTAATTGGCAGGAAATATTGCAGATTACGCGTTGCCGTGTAAAAGTTCATAGACAAATGGGTGAAGATTTGGTTAATTAAACTATATATTATCTAGAATTACTTTTACTTATTAATTTATACATAATAAGGTAAGGGGTAAATTATTAAGTCGAGCTGTTTTTAAGATTTTGTGTAATTCCTTGGGGCACGGTTTTCCAGTTATTGTTACTGGCCAGTGGCTGAAAACAGAAACAAAAGGATAGAGAGACATATTTTCTACATCGGTAACATTTCAATAAATATTCACATTTTTTTTGTCCTCTCAACACCCCAGAGTTATCTTCCTTACATACCATTAAACAATTGAGTCAAATTTCATCAAAAATGTGGACAATTAATTGTCATACCTCGAAAAATTTCAAATTATTCCACAGAATTTATTCACGACCTCTTTTACGCGCTTTAATAGAACTTCCAAAGGTTTCCTTGATAGACGTCACGGATCCAGTGGAAAATTTGGTAACAGAAACAATCCAAAACGGTGTCACGCTGAGGAAATTAAAATGTCGCCGCGGTGACACAAGCCCAGTTAACACAGTATTGACACTTCAGAACACTATCGATTTAATTAAACGAGGTCGAAGAGGAAATGAGTCTTAAGTTGAGAGTAACTGTTTTTAATGTCATGAATGGCGAGGCGAGCATGCACTTCGCCTGGTATGGTTCGATGATAAGCGATACTACTGCTCATGAACAGTAGGAAAACCAAACAGCACCTTGAATTACAAAACAATGATTGGCATTTCATTGCGCTCGTCATCCTGAGACAAGATGTTAACAAGATATCATCTCGGTAACCTCACTAATTGGTTAGTTTTCTATAAGAAAATACCACTATCTGGGTCAAGCCAATTCATGCAGGCTAAATAAAGACTTATATAACTTAAAAATGTAGTAATAACATTTCATAATCAGCTCATAACATAAACGAATAATTTAACAATTTGTATTACATTTCCGAATAACTTTATCATGCCAATTCATCTTGTTCGCATTCAAACAGAGAAATTAAATTAGAACAAAACATCATGTGAGGACTCTGGGCGGATTTTGTAAAGTTTTCAGACAAATGAAATGTATAATTCAGCGTCTCTAAAGTAAATTGAAGTTAATAAAGTGGGTGCGAGACACTGCGAAGCCTCGCAGCTTGGCGGCTAATAAAGATGACGTAGAATTCACAAAATAACTTTGTTGAGGAAAATAGCGACATGTAACAGTAATTTTACACAAATATTTAATAACATATTTTGACAGCCGTGGCGCAGTTGGTTAGACGCCGGCTGTGAAACGAGAGGCCGCGGGTTCGATCCCTGCATCGAAACAAATATTTTTGTGAACCACAGGTATTTGTCTCGGGTCTGAGTGTTTGTGAGACTGAAAAGTCTCTCGTAGTTTCTGATACCCACGACACAAGACTCGATCTTAGTGTGGGGTCAGGACTATGTATGTGACTGTTGGGTGTATTTATTTATTTATCTCGTATTCTGGAAGAGAGGAAGCCAAATACCACTTTACTTTTCCCATCCTTTTCCCTTCCGCTCCCTTCCCTATTTGACGAACCGACAACATATTTATCCAAGCATTGTAGATGTTCATGGGCGGCAGTGATCACTTACCATCAGGTGACCTGTTTGCTCGTATGCGGACATAATGTTTAAAAAATACTAAGCGATAAAAGACTTCAATGGCAACTTTATAACTCATAGCTCGGTCGCATTATCCCCCGAGTCCCGAGCTGGAAGGCCAGTCAGACTAAAATCTCCCTTTCGGACTCCTCCGAGGTACCAAAAAAGCTTGACTTCCTTTGAAACAAAAAAAGGATATTCACTGTTAAAGTAGAGAGGTGGTCATGTCCCACCGGTCGAAATAAATATGCCTGAATTTGTAACATGGCATCACTGTGAAGATTCCTAGATCCAAATCAATTACCATAGAATAAAATAACACGAACACGCATTATAAATTTTACTAACAAAATTTTACTCTTCATACATTATGTATCTTACCTCTTGTGCAGAAATAAAATGCAAATATTGTGAATGAAAATGAAGTGAACGGCTAAAAATAAAGCACCTGTATCCCGGGGTAAGTTTTAAAATCCTGAGGAACATGGTCGGTCCAGACACTTGAATTTTGATGAATTATATTTATTATAATGTGTTATACTATACTAAAGAAATTATATTGCCTCGGTGGCGCAAATATATTGGTGCAGTTTTTCCACTGCACTCTTACAATGCTGACGTTGAAAAGATTACAATATCATCATCATTATCATCAGCCCGTTTACACCTCACTGCAGGGCACGGGCCTCCTCTACACTCGAGAGTACGATTGAGAGTTGCTGGGCCATATAGTCCACCACTATGGTATTAGTGGCGGTGAGGGAACTTTACATACCATAAAAAGACAGAGGTGTGCCGTGGGATTTAAACCCGCGACCACCGTAATGTAGGCAGCCTGTTTTAGCCCGATCTGTTTGCCGGAACTATACAATGAAAAAAGTTATTGATGCATTTATTAATAATATATTAATAAATCCTTGGTCAGAGGGTCATTCTTCTGGCAACCTGTCCGGCTGTCTTACAGAATGGCACGGGCACGCGCTCCCGGCCCCTCGAGCCACCATTGTCGCACTCCGCTTCCCAATCCGCGACTTTGGCGTCCCCGTCCCTCCCCACTACTGGTGGCAGGATCTGAATCCGAGCGGGTTGGTACCACCGTCTGGTCTATTTCTACCGCTAAGTAGAAATGCGTTCCGGTAGAAGGGCTGGATAGCCGTTCCCTCATCCATTCCTCCCTCTTCGGTAATAGGTGTTGGTTGTTGCAGGCGATGCTCGTTGATGTGGTTGGGTGTCGGGGTGGGCGCTCGGTTGGAGGTGCCGGTGTGGAGTACAGGGAGACCCGGTGGGAACGGTCACCGCCGGCCGCCTGCCGGTTAGTAGGGGACCTGAACCCGGGGATACACAACTGTCAATCTCCCTCCCCGGGAAGCTGTCCCGCCAACCGGCGAAAATCCCGTTGTGCAGTCGTCGTGCCAGAGTGGGAGACTGGAGTGGATCCCGGCGACTGCACGCGGGGGGGCATCGGGGGCCCTTCCGTGCTCCGCACTGGTTCCTTCAATGCCGTGTGTCCGCTTCGCACTATATCCTCCCATCTCGGGTATCGTTTTGGTTCAACCACGCTAATCCTTACCCTATCCCACTCTCTTTAAAAAAATGAGAAGGAAAAAGAAAAGCAGGCTCTTCACGGCGGGAAACTCATCCACATTTTCTGTGGACTTCTGTAATGTCAGGGGTCTACATAGCAATCTCGACGCCGTCCACCACCATCTTGAGACGGCACGGCCTGCCCTGCTCTTTTTAACGGAGACGCAAATATCCGCCCCTGACGATGTATCGTACTTAAATTACCCCGGTTACGTATTGGAACATCGATTCCTACGTAAAGCTGGGGTGTGCGTCTTCGTCAGGGGTGATATTTGTTGTCACCGCCTTCGGGGCCTCGAGCGTCGGGACCTGTCCTTATTGTGGCTACGGGTAGAACACAGGGGTAGGACCCGAGTCTACGCATGCCTGTACAGGTCCCACGCTAGTGATACGGGATCTACTCAATTATTTGAGAGCGTCCAAGTGGGGACTGACCAGATTCTCGAGCAGTTCCCTTCCGCGGAGGTGGTGGTCCTCGGTGATTTCAACGCTCATCACAAAGAGTGGTTGGGATCCAGGACCACTGATCTCCCCGGTCGGGCTGTCTACGAGATGGCCTTGGCTTATGGTCTCTCGCAGCTGGTAACACAGCCCACCCGTGTTCCAGACGTTGAGAGCCATGAGCCCTCTTTGTTGGATCTTCTGCTGACGACCCACCCGGACGGATACAGGATAGTGGTTGATGCTCCTCTCGGATCTTCTGACCACTGCCTGGTTCGTTCATGGGCTCCTGGAGCGAGTTCTAGCCGCTCTTCAACGACTGGAACTCGCACAGTTTGGCGGTACATGTCAGCAGATTGGGATGGACTGCGACAATTCTTTGCGTCCTACCCTTGGGGGCGGCTTTGTTTCTCCTCCGATGATCCTGACGCCTGTGCGGACTGCGTTGCGTATACGATCAGCTTGGGTATGGAGACTTTCATACCCAGCTCAAAAATACCTGCAGGGCGTCGCAGCCGGCCTTGGTACAATCGTGCTTGTGCTGTTGCTGCGCGCCTTAAGCAGTCCGCATACGCGGCGTGGCAAGACGCAAGAAGGCGTCGGGATCCAAACTCAAAGGAGGAGAAACGGAGATTCAACGCCGCCTCTAGATCCAACAAGAGAGCCTTAGCTAAGGCCAAGGCGGAGCACATCCGCAGAATTGGCGAGCGACTCCAGAGCTATCCCTCTGGGAGTCGTGCTTTTTGGTCGCTCGCCAAGGCTGTGGAGGGTAATTTCTGCCTGTCCAGTCTCCCACCACTGCGTAAGCCCGATAACAGTTTGGCCCACAGTGCAAAGGAGAAGGCCGATCTCTTGGCCCAATTATTTGCCTCGAACTCGACTTTGGATGACGGGGGCGCCACACCGCCGAACATCCCGCGTTGTGGGAGCCTCCTGTCTGACGTAAAAATCACCCAGCGTGCTGTCAGACGGGAGCTCAGGTTTCTAGACGTCCATAAGTCGAGTGGGCCAGATGGTATCCCCGCAGTGGTTCTTAAAACGTGCGCCCCTGAGTTGACACCCGTGCTCACGCGCCTTTACCGTCTTTCCTATAAAGCCAACCGGGTTCCAGCTTCGTGGAAGGTCGTAATGAGCTCTCGTGCAGGAGTCAATCCCTATCACAGGCTAAGAGCATTAAAATTTGCATTTGCTGCGCTAACGAACAATGGTAATTAATTAGGCAACTTATTACGTATGAATAATATGCGCATATTATAGAAGTCAATTATTGAAGAAAGTCAAATGATTATTATTAGCCTATGAACACCTTTATCATACTCCAAGATTGCTAGTCTTTTAATAGGGGACGGAGAAGGAAAGGACAACCTGAGTCTCCAGTTGTATAACTCCCGAACAAAACTTAAAAAAAAACCCTTCGCGTGGTGCCGGCATTTAGCTTCAGTACATATGAAAATGAAATGTGACCTGGGATTTGGACGAACGACCACCGTAAACATGTTGAAGAACGCGCCTGAGCGCTTATTTAAAATGCTTTAAGAAGGCCATATATTCATCATTAGCGTAGAAACTGTTGTAGCTGATTTTAAAGGTAGACGAAATTTTGCGATGGTCTTCTGTAATATCGCTTAAGTGGATCCGGCTCATTCATGCCTCAAGCTACATTATTACATTATTTAAATTCATGCCCTGAATAATATGTTTAATTCGGTATTATTGAAAATGGCAAATTTCGAACTTAGGTGATGTAAGTTAAAGCGTTCTTCGGCGACTTTGTTAGTTGCACGAATAAAACAAGAATTTCGGGTAATTGGTATTCCTTGGAAACTACCTTGAATAAGTTTCTCTCGAAATATACTTTTTCGGGTGTAACCAGTCCGACGGTTCAGGTCCTTGACCTCCAGTGAGGCGACAAATTATTCGAAATTTATAGATAACAATGTGGTGAGAAAACGAAGAGGAGCTCAGTAAATTGATCTATGCTAATATTTTAAAGAGGAATAATTTAATTGTTTACATTGAATAGGCTCTTGAAAGTACTAGAATTTAATTAAAATTCTGAAAGTACTGGACATTTGAATTCTACATTACCCTTATTGAACATAGTCTATGGAATATTTAAAAAAACTTGTATATGCGGCCTGGCCGTTAGTTTTAAATATATTTATGTAGGATTTAAATGTTATGATGAAAGATGAGTAGAATGGAACGTTGACGAATGATTGATATGGAACGTGGTTTGTGTGAAAGAGATGACTAATGAAAGTGTTTATGATAGAACGAGTAAGAGGATGAATGATCAAGATGTTGAAGTATGCAAGGACGGAATACCAGAGAACAGTCTGGAAGCCGACGGAAGACGTGAAAGACGTAGAAGACGTGAAGTGAAGACGAATTTATTTAACAGTAAATATATTGAATATTACCAAGACGATCCTAGTTTGATTTGACCCGAGGCGGAACTATTCCCACATTTATCTAATTTTCCTTCATAATCGTATGTATTACGTCAAACAACAAATCAATTTAAAACTTTAAACATTCACAAAACAAAATACCTAACAAAGGAATCGGTCATAAGACATCACATTTGCAAGCCATGCGCACAACCTCAGCACTAATGTGGCAACCAAAGATAAATGTTCACAGATCCTAAAAGCCCTCGCATAACCTAGTTTAATTTTTCAACGCGACAGCAGCTATTAGCCTCAGATGTTGGATCGTTACTGTAAAGACGTTCTACTCTCCTTGGCATATTAGTTATGTTGTACAAGGCCTTTCATGAAATACAGCATTGAAAATTCTCAAAGGGAAGCCAGAGTTAAGTAATTTACCACGCATTTTAATATAAGAAAACTGCTGAGAGAGCATACTGTTGTGTATCTGGCATATATCAAATATCGAACTGTATTCTTCCGGACAAATCTGTCTTTTGTATATTGTTATGATAATAAATGTCTTTCTTGAACTCTGCACATTTATTGATTTAATAAAGTGGAGACGTGGAAATAGAATGACTGGAAATATATTTCAATGTCAACAAAGTCGACAAGAGCATGTTGTTGGCTACGCTGATTACCAGCATGGGTAAAGGGGCTTATGAGCTGCTGAGCACGTTGTGCAGCACTGATAAACCGTCGGATATAACATACGAAAAAAATAACAATGATTTAAAAAGTCACCTAGAACCGAAACCAGATGTTACGCGTAAACGCTCTGGGTTCCGTCAAAGGAGCCAGAAAGATGGTGCTGCACTGCTGTATAATGTATACACGGCAACAGATGAATCGTTTTCGGATGGGTGTTGCGATCGTCAAGTGGAACGCATGTTTTTTTTTTTATTCATATAGAAAAGGGCTTTGTTGCTAATGCGATTATGTCACCCAGAACGCACGGATTAAATAAAATAATAATAATTATTAAAATCTATTACATGACACAAAGGATTTCTATGAGCTAATTACCAAGTGGAAGTTCATAACGAAAGATTTTTATTTCACTCATGTTTATAATAGTAAGTTTTTGAGGAAACATAACTCACAAAGTGCGTAGTGGCCTGTTGGTAAACGGACTAGACACGGCTGCCCACATGTTCACGGTAGTCGCAGGTTCGAATCCCAGGGCACACCTCTGACTTTTCAGAGTCATGTGTGTATTGATATAATCAATCACCACGCACTAAAACGGTGAAGGAAAACATCGTGAGGAAACATGCATACCATAGCGATTTATAAGAATTTCTATGGTATGTAAGTCCGCCAACCCGCACTAGGCCAGCGTGGTGGACTATATGGCCTAACCACTCTCAATCGTATTCTCGATTGTAGAGTAGGCCCGTGCCCTGCAGTGGGACGTATATGGGCTGATACAGACAACTCACAAAAGGGAAGCCGGTAAGAATCATGTTATATGAAAGCTTCGCCTTTGTTAATCCAGTATCTTTATTCATACTTGGAGCGCTAATTGGCAGGAAATATTGCAGATTACGCGTTGCCGTGTAAAAGTTCATAGACAATGGGTGAAGATTTGGTTAATTAAACTATATATTATCTAGAATTACTTTTACTTATTAATTTATACATAATAAGGTAAGGGGTAAATTATTAAGTCGAGCTGTTTTTAAGATTTTGTGTAATTCCTTGGGGCACGGTTTTTCCAGTTATTGTTACTGCCAGTGGCTGAAAACAGAAACAAAAGGATAGAGAGACATATTTTCTACATCGGTAACATTTCAATAAATATTCAACATTTTTTTTGTCCTCTCAACACCCCAGAGTTATCTTCCTTACATACCATTAAACAATTGAGTCAAATTTCATCAAAAATGTGGACAATTAATTGTCATACCTCGAAAAATTTCAAATTATTCCACAGAATTTATTCACGACCTCTTTTACGCGCTTTAATAGAACTTCCAAAGGTTTCCTTGATAGACGTCACGGATCCAGTGGAAAATTTGGTAACAGAAACAATCCAAAACGGTGTCACGCTGAGGAAATTAAAATGTCGCCGCGGTGACACAAGCCCAGTTAACACAGTATTGACACTTCAGAACACTATCGATTTAATTAAACGAGGTCGAAGAGGAAATGAGTCTTAAGTTGAGAGTAACTGTTTTTAATGTCATGAATGGCGAGGCGAGCATGCACTTCGCCTGGTATGGTTCGATGATAAGCGATACTACTGCTCATGAACAGTAGGAAAACCAAACAGCACCTTGAATTACAAAACAATGATTGGCATTTCATTGCGCTCGTCATCCTGAGACAAGATGTTAACAAGATATCATCTCGGTAACCTCACTAATTGGTTAGTTTTCTATAAGAAAATACCACTATCTGGGTCAAGCCAATTCATGCAGGCTAAATAAAGACTTATATAACTTAAAAATGTAGTAATAACATTTCATAATCAGCTCATAACATAAACGAATAATTTAACAATTTGTATTACATTTCCGAATAACTTTATCATGCCAATTCATCTTGTTCGCATTCAAACAGAGAAATTAAATTAGAACAAAACATCATGTGAGGACTCTGGGCGGATTTTGTAAAGTTTTCAGACAAATGAAATGTATAATTCAGCGTCTCTAAAGTAAATTGAAGTTAATAAAGTGGGTGCGAGACACTGCGAAGCCTCGCAGCTTGGCGGCTAATAAAGATGACGTAGAATTCACAAAATAACTTTGTTGAGGAAAATAGCGACATGTAACAGTAATTTTACACAAATATTTAATAACATATTTTGACAGCCGTGGCGCAGTTGGTTAGACGCCGGCTGTGAAACGAGAGGCCGCGGGTTCGATCCCTGCATCGAAACAAATATTTTTGTGAACCACAGGTATTTGTCTCGGGTCTGAGTGTTTGTGAGACTGAAAAGTCTCTCGTAGTTTCTGATACCCACGACACAAGACTCGATCTTAGTGTGGGGTCAGGACACTCTTATTGTCTCACTCACTCACTCACTCACTCTTATGTCTTAGTTGGGTGTATTTATTTATTTATCTCGTATTCTGGAAGAGAGGAAGCCAAATACCACTTTACTTTTCCCATCCTTTTCCCTTCCGCTCCCTTCCCTATTTGACGAACCGACAACATATTTATCCAAGCATTGTAGATGTTCATGGGCGGCAGTGATCACTTACCATCAGGTGACCTGTTTGCTCGTATGCGGACATAATGTTTAAAAAATACTAAGCGATAAAAGACTTCAATGGCAACTTTATAACTCATAGCTCGGTCGCATTATCCCCCGAGTCCCGAGCTGGAAGGCCAGTCAGACTAAAATCTCCCTTTCGGACTCCTCCGAGGTACCAAAAAAGCTTGACTTCCTTTGAAACAAAAAAAGGATATTCACTGTTAAAGTAGAGAGGTGGTCATGTCCCACCGGTCGAAATAAATATGCCTGAATTTGTAACATGGCATCACTGTGAAGATTCCTAGATCCAAATCAATTACCATAGAATAAAATAACACGAACACGCATTATAAATTTTACTAACAAAATTTTACTCTTCATACATTATGTATCTTACCTCTTGTGCAGAAATAAAATGCAAATATTGTGAATGAAAATGAAGTGAACGGCTAAAAATAAAGCACCTGTATCCCGGGGTAAGTTTTAAAATCCTGAGGAACATGGTCGGTCCAGACACTTGAATTTTGATGAATTATATTTATTATAATGTGTTATACTATACTAAAGAAATTATATTGCCTCGGTGGCGCAAATATATTGGTGCAGTTTTTCCACTGCACTCTTACAATGCTGACGTTGAAAAGATTACAATATCATCATCATTATCATCAGCCCGTTTACACCTCACTGCAGGGCACGGGCCTCCTCTACACTCGAGAGTACGATTGAGAGTTGCTGGGCCATATAGTCCACCACTATGGTATTAGTGGCGGTGAGGGAACTTTACATACCATAAAAAGACAGAGGTGTGCCGTGGGATTTAAACCCGCGACCACCGTAATGTAGGCAGCCTGTTTTAGCCCGATCTGTTTGCCGGAACTATACAATGAAAAAAGTTATTGATGCATTTATTAATAATATATTAATAAATCCTTGGTCAGAGGGTCATTCTTCTGGCAACCTGTCCGGCTGTCTTACAGAATGGCACGGGCACGCGCTCCCGGCCCCTCGAGCCACCATTGTCGCACTCCGCTTCCCAATCCGCGACTTTGGCGTCCCCGTCCCTCCCCACTACTGGTGGCAGGATCTGAATCCGAGCGGGTTGGTACCACCGTCTGGTCTATTTCTACCGCTAAGTAGAAATGCGTTCCGGTAGAAGGGCTGGATAGCCGTTCCCTCATCCATTCCTCCCTCTTCGGTAATAGGTGTTGGTTGTTGCAGGCGATGCTCGTTGATGTGGTTGGGTGTCGGGGTGGGCGCTCGGTTGGAGGTGCCGGTGTGGAGTACAGGGAGACCCGGTGGGAACGGTCACCGCCGGCCGCCTGCCGGTTAGTAGGGGACCTGAACCCGGGGATACACAACTGTCAATCTCCCTCCCCGGGAAGCTGTCCCGCCAACCGGCGAAAATCCCGTTGTGCAGTCGTCGTGCCAGAGTGGGAGACTGGAGTGGATCCCGGCGACTGCACGCGGGGGGGCATCGGGGGCCCTTCCGTGCTCCGCACTGGTTCCTTCAATGCCGTGTGTCCGCTTCGCACTATATCCTCCCATCTCGGGTATCGTTTTGGTTCAACCACGCTAATCCTTACCCTATCCCACTCTCTTTAAAAAAATGAGAAGGAAAAAGAAAAGCAGGCTCTTCACGGCGGGAAACTCATCCACATTTTCTGTGGACTTCTGTAATGTCAGGGGTCTACATAGCAATCTCGACGCCGTCCACCACCATCTTGAGACGGCACGGCCTGCCCTGCTCTTTTTAACGGAGACGCAAATATCCGCCCCTGACGATGTATCGTACTTAAATTACCCCGGTTACGTATTGGAACATCGATTCCTACGTAAAGCTGGGGTGTGCGTCTTCGTCAGGGGTGATATTTGTTGTCACCGCCTTCGGGGCCTCGAGCGTCGGGACCTGTCCTTATTGTGGCTACGGGTAGAACACAGGGGTAGGACCCGAGTCTACGCATGCCTGTACAGGTCCCACGCTAGTGATACGGGATCTACTCAATTATTTGAGAGCGTCCAAGTGGGGACTGACCAGATTCTCGAGCAGTTCCCTTCCGCGGAGGTGGTGGTCCTCGGTGATTTCAACGCTCATCACAAAGAGTGGTTGGGATCCAGGACCACTGATCTCCCCGGTCGGGCTGTCTACGAGATGGCCTTGGCTTATGGTCTCTCGCAGCTGGTAACACAGCCCACCCGTGTTCCAGACGTTGAGAGCCATGAGCCCTCTTTGTTGGATCTTCTGCTGACGACCCACCCGGACGGATACAGGATAGTGGTTGATGCTCCTCTCGGATCTTCTGACCACTGCCTGGTTCGTTCATGGGCTCCTGGAGCGAGTTCTAGCCGCTCTTCAACGACTGGAACTCGCACAGTTTGGCGGTACATGTCAGCAGATTGGGATGGACTGCGACAATTCTTTGCGTCCTACCCTTGGGGGCGGCTTTGTTTCTCCTCCGATGATCCTGACGCCTGTGCGGACTGCGTTGCGTATACGATCAGCTTGGGTATGGAGACTTTCATACCCAGCTCAAAAATACCTGCAGGGCGTCGCAGCCGGCCTTGGTACAATCGTGCTTGTGCTGTTGCTGCGCGCCTTAAGCAGTCCGCATACGCGGCGTGGCAAGACGCAAGAAGGCGTCGGGATCCAAACTCAAAGGAGGAGAAACGGAGATTCAACGCCGCCTCTAGATCCAACAAGAGAGCCTTAGCTAAGGCCAAGGCGGAGCACATCCGCAGAATTGGCGAGCGACTCCAGAGCTATCCCTCTGGGAGTCGTGCTTTTTGGTCGCTCGCCAAGGCTGTGGAGGGTAATTTCTGCCTGTCCAGTCTCCCACCACTGCGTAAGCCCGATAACAGTTTGGCCCACAGTGCAAAGGAGAAGGCCGATCTCTTGGCCCAATTATTTGCCTCGAACTCGACTTTGGATGACGGGGGCGCCACACCGCCGAACATCCCGCGTTGTGGGAGCCTCCTGTCTGACGTAAAAATCACCCAGCGTGCTGTCAGACGGGAGCTCAGGTTTCTAGACGTCCATAAGTCGAGTGGGCCAGATGGTATCCCCGCAGTGGTTCTTAAAACGTGCGCCCCTGAGTTGACACCCGTGCTCACGCGCCTTTACCGTCTTTCCTATAAAGCCAACCGGGTTCCAGCTTCGTGGAAGGTCGCCAATGTACACCCTGTCCCCAAAAAGGGTGACCGTTCGGACCCTTCGAGTTACAGGCCGATTGCTGTCACATCCCTACTCTCCAAGGTCTTGGAGCGAGTTATAAACACTCAGCTCCTGAGGTATCTTGAGGATCGCCAGTTAATTAGTGACCGCCAGTACGGTTTCCGTCACGGTCGCTCGGCTGGTGATCTTCTTGTGTACCTCACGCACCGTTGGGCGGAGGCTTTGGAGAGTGGGGGTGAGGCGATTGCGGTCGGCCTTGACATTGCGAAGGCGTTCGACCGAGTGTGGCATCGCGCCCTTCTGGCGAAGCTACCTGCGTATGGAATTCCCGAGGGGCTCTGCAAATGGATCGCCAGCTTTTTGGATGGTCGGAGCATAAGAGTCGTAGTGGACGGCTGTTGCTCCGAGACCAAGACCATTAATGCTGGTGTTCCACAAGGATCGGTGCTATCGCCGACACTCTTTATCCTGCATATCAATGACATGTTGTCCATTGATAGCATGCATTGTTATGCAGATGATAGTACGAGTGACGCGCGGTACATCGGCCAACGGAGCCACTCTCGGGATTCCATTATGGAAAGACGGAGTCAACTTGTGTCTGAAGTCGAGAGCTCTCTGGGGCGGGCCTCCGAATGGGGTGAATTGAACCTAGTTCAATTTAACCCTTCGAAGACACAAGTTTGCGTGTTCACTGCGAAGAAGGACCCCTTTGTCATGGCGCCGCAATTCCAAGGAGTTACTCTCCAAGGATCCGAGAGTATTGGAATCCTTGGCATCGAAATCTCAAGCAAGGTCGAGTTTAGGAGTCATTTGGAGGACAAAGCCAAACTGGCGAGCAAGAAGTTGGGAATCCTGAACAGAGCCAAGCGGTACTTTACGTCGGGTCATAGATTGACGCTTTACAAAGCGCAAATCCGGCCCCACGTGGAGTACTGCTCCCACCTCTGGGCAGGTGCCCCAAAATACCAGCTCGACCCACTTGACTCCTTGCAGCGACGAGCTTGTCGAATAGTCAATGATCCCGATCTCACGGACAAATTGGAACCGTTAGGACTGCGGAGAGACTTCGGATCTCTCTGTGTGTTCTATCGTTTGTTCCATGGGGAGTGCTCCGAGGAGTTGTTTGAGTTGGTACCACCGTCGCCTATGTACCATCGCACCACACGTTTCCGCAGTAGAGTTCATTCCCACCACCTGGAGGCGTACCGTTCCCGAACGGTACGTTTCCAGCGTTCTTTTCTACCACGTACGTGCAAGCTCTGGAATGAACTCCCTGCATCGGTGTTTCCTCAGCGCTATGACCTGTCCTTCTTCAAACGAGGTTTAAGGAGAGTACTTTCCTCGAGGTAGGCAGCGACTTTGTTGTGCTGGTCCCCTGGCACTACGGAGGTCCATGAGCAGCGGTAGCCGCTTACCATCAGGCGGGCCACTAGCTCGTCTGCCTACAAGGCAATAAAAAAAAAAAAAAAAAAAATAATATTACTTCATAATGAGTATTATATTACGGTTAAAATTGTCGTAAAGGTCGTCTGAAAGAACATGGTAAGGACGGGGGGTTAACGATGTGTGAAATGGGTAATCGACCCTTAAAACTCTATTTAGCAAATTTCATACGTCATGCTTGAATGATATTTACCGGCTAATAAATCGTTTCGATAGCCACTTTGTACTAATATATAGAGCTATATACTATTACAAAGATTATGTCTAATTAGCATGGTAAGCAAGTGCAGCTATTGAAATATTGAAGCCTATGTTCGATAGAGAAATTTGGTGTGGAAATTAAAACTAAATAAAACAAGGAAAACAACGAGCAAACTTGTGAACAACAATTGATCCTTGAAACGAAATTCAAATGTTTCTCTATTACAATGTAAAATTAAATTAGATCGGTGATAACATTCGTAAAACAGTGGTTTTGTTGAAATGAAACTATTGTTAACAGATTTTCACGTTCACAGTACAGTTTTCAGACCGTCCCGTGACCACAAAAGCTGTAAAGTACTCGAGACATATGAATGTAAAAAATTTAAAATAAACCAAAGCCGCGATCAGTGTCATAAATAATAGTTTAATTTCAAAATTTATTGTAACATTCGCATAAATCCAATAAACCTTGGCTTTATTTTTAGGGTTTTTATATTTTTCCAAGCTACATTATTCAAGTATCCTGAAATCCTAAACATTCTCAATGAAAGAGTAGCCACAGTTTTTAACCTGTTTAATTACAAGGCTGGTCTGAACGTAGTTGGTTCTAAAAGGTCTCTAATTCTCATTTAAATCACGAATTAACGGCAGAGCTCTAACCAGTTTGTAATCGACTTAATTACGCTAAATAATGTACACGTGAATGTGACAAAATTAAACTGAAATACAAACAATCAAAATGATTAAATCAGATGTAACATCAAAATTCAGAGATTAATATAATTTTGATACAAATTAAATTGAGAAAATAATGTACTATATATAAATATACACTTATAATTACCGTACGAAACATTTAATAGTTACCAATAAATTTACACATAAAAATAATTAATAATTTAAAGAACGAATTGCTGATTCAATTCTCTATATGTGGTTTCAATAATCGCAACTACCCACAACTTTTTTAAGAATCCAGCAATTCCCAAAATTTTAAACAAGCAAAAACACTCATGCGGTATTCCTATTACTTTTCATTTTTAACATGAAGTTTTTTAAATAGAAAGGCTCTTTGCAAAATTCCTTTTACAAAACTAATTTGCAATTTAAACCCAACTAACCCCTACTATGCCTCGAAGGGAGCGAAAACTGCAATCATTTGGCACAAAACACCGCTTGGATTCAAAGCAATACTCTTAATTCACAAATAAAATCACATGTCTGTGTTTTGTATAAAGTATTCGACCAGTGTTTCTCAACTTTTTTTCATTAACTCCTCTTTTATAATTCCGAATAAAATAAAAAAATAACCCGTTTATATTATGTAATTGGCAGTGTAATTTGAACATAAAAAGGAGAGAGGTGAATGGGTTAATAGTTTTTTTATATAATCTTAGTGACCGTGTGAAACTGCAATGCTAAACTACATATTATATGTATCGCTTATTAACTATAAAAAAAAATAACGTCCTATTTAAACCAATTTATAACTTTTGTAATAATTACAACATTGTAAACATTGTGATTTAAAGTGAGCAACACTAGAGTTTCTTCCTAGTTCTTGTCTAGTGAAAACCGCTTTCCGAACTGGTTGGTAGATAAAAAATTACTGAATTTAAATGATGTTAAAAATTCTAATGGATTGAATAATTTATTTTCATTTTCATTGTCTTTAAATTTTGTCGGAGACAGAGATACAGCCCAGGTCGAACGAATAATTACATTCAATAATATTTGATATTGTGATTTTAATTCATATTCAAGATAAGTCTCTGAACATCCTTCAGGACCTGTAAATACTTGTAAATGTATTAGAATTTTTATATAATCAAATCTTACACATAAAACAATAATTTATTTTAAATTGGTTTTTATACCTTAAATTATTAACCGATAAAATCCTCACCCGCAGATTTATGTTACGATTGTATATGGTGCCTAAACTGCCAAACTTATCGCCATATCTCAAGCATTATGTGGGTGTGGTCACATCTGTCTTGTAGCCAACGACCATTCAATAAATGAACTCTCAAAATGGAACGACTCTGCCAAATGTACCGTGAGATGATGTGACATATTATTGGTTTTATACGAGTTATTTGCGAAAATTTGATCATACGGGATTTGATAATATAATTTTAGTATGAATATTGTATACTCGTACACCCGACGCCCCAACTTTCGTTCTTTTCGTTTATCCAATCTGGCAGAGATTGCTTCAAGCAATAAGACCGTTACTTGTGCATATATTTAATTTCATTTAGTTTTGTCTTTGTTATGTATATGGTGTACAATAAAATGTTAAATTAAAAAATCAAATAAATAAATATGTGTATCCAGTATTTTCTTGAAAGAATATTATAAACCTAACCTATATTTGTATGTACATATATATAAGTATATATTAATATTTATATGACCTGCTTATCTGTATTAAAATATATATTTATGTAAATATACGCCCACTTCAGCTCATCTCGACGTCGCCCAAACGAAGACTGGTAAATAATCCCTACGGTATTAAGTCCAACTTGTAAACAAGGTTAACAAAGTTCAATAAAAAATATTTCGGAAAAGGTATAATAATAAAAAAGTGCGTGGTGGCCTGTTGGTAAACGGACTAGACGCGGCTGCGAACATATTTACGGTAGTCGCGGGTTTGAATCCCAGGGCACACCTCTGATTTTTCGGAGTCATGTGTGTATATATCAATCACCACGCACTAAAACGGTGAAGGAAAACATCGTGAGGAAACCTGCACACCATAGCGATTTATAAGAATTTCTATGGTATGCAAGTCCGCCAACCCGCACTAGGCCAGCGTGGTGGACTATATAGCGTAACACTCTCAATCGTATTCTCGATTGTAGAGTAGGCCCGTGCCCTGCAGTGGGACGTATATGGGCTGACACAGTAATAATAAAATAGTTGGATTGTGACTCCATTGCCAGAATCGCAACGCCAGAAGAAAGAAAAATGAAAAATTATAGGAGATGGAAAGACTTCATATCTTAGTATCTGAATTTCGTTACCAAAGGGTAAGAAAATGATTAAAGGATTTATGCTATATTGCATACTTTATTATATGTTTTTACAAATTAACTATTTTGATGTGTTTTGATATATTCAATGTAAAACTATGTATATAAATATTCAAAAATTTTCAATGAACTATTCCAATTATCGCATAGAATCAAATATAGTGCCGAGGGTTCAATAACAGATTTTGTGATTAGTTCATAATTAACACGATGCTGTCCGAACATTGTAAATTAATTTGTTAGTAATTGTATTGAATTTGAAAATGTTTTTAAACTTTAATTAATTCAAATGTAAATACATTTTTGTTAAAATGTATGAATTGAATTTTAATTAAATATTCCTTTTATAATAATTTTTAAATTGTGTATCGCCTCTGGTTAAATGGCGTTGAACATTGTCTGTAAAACGAGAGGTCTAAATTTTGATTATGTTGGTAGTCTCCTTCTATTGTTTATTCTATTTTACGCCATAGCCTTAATTAACACACAAACTCAGTATATAAACCATTTTGGAGTTATAAAGCCAATTGATTTCGGTAAAATGTCTGATTGTCCCAAAATAGATACTGTAGGGGAACACACACACATACACACTTCCGCGACTATGTAAGTGCACGTAACTGAGAACGGAGTGTAACACCATGCCTGCCATATACAGGGTATATCAAGACTGCTACCGAAAATGAAGCCCGGTAGTAGTTTAAGTGACAAGACACAATGCAACTAATTTTTTTGCAAAAAAAGCGGAGATTATTTCCCTGTCGTCGTATTTGGGTGGTGATAACATTTTCTTTTTTCTAAAATAATAGTGTACACCCTTTCATTTTTAAAGACGCCGTGGTGCATAATGCTTTAAATTATTATTTCAGCAATTTAAAAAATTATAAGTGAAAATTGTCGCGTTTCATTGCGAAATGTTTAGTTGCACTGTATTTGTCGTCACGTAAACTACCACCCAGCTTAGTTTTTGGTAGCAGTCTTTATATACCTTGTTTAAAGACATGCGCCTTTGTTACTCCAGTGCGTCCACTTATTTGTTTCTATGACCATCTAAGTAAATTTGCTGCGTATTCCCATACTCTGGAGGCTTTGAAATACAACCTATATAGGTACAGTGCCATCCTTGGAGTATAATTGATTTGAATGTAACTCTGACTCCCATACACAATTGCTACATGCTCACATGATATATGTGCTACATTTGCCGAAAATTATGACGTCAAGCAGGCGGGTGTTCTCATATATTTTTATTGTATAGAACCGGCTGAGGATCATACAAGTCGCCTGCTAGTTAGCGGTCACTGCCGCCCATGAACAACTTTAATACAATTGATGTGTTGCCGGCTCATCAAATCAGGGGGAGCGGAAGGAAAAAGGACGGGAAAAAGGCATCCGGCAATCACAATCACCAAATAGAACGTGACAGCAAATCTGTCGCTTTCAGTCAATTTCCTGTGAGACAGTAGTACCGCCCCGGACGAACCTGTCCTTTATACAGAGTCATAATTGACAGCGTGTCTTTTAAAGTTTAGATTGAGGAAGTATAAATTATATCTTCTGCGAGCACTCGGTATGTATGTATGGAATAAAGACACGTAAAAAGAAATAAGGGCTTACAATAAAAAAAATTGCAAAGAAAATAAATAAGGGGCATAAAAAAAAACAAATTAAGAAACATTGTCCCCGATAATTTACATGTCTAATGATATTTTCATATTTTGAATACATAATTTCCAGTAATCTAATTAAAAGTTTTAAGAGACTTGTTAAGATACATTATTTGTCACTGCAGTAACATGTTATCCTGTTATATTTTAATTTTTTGCTCGTCTTTACTTATATCTTCATTAAAGTTACCTCAATATATGTATATTAGTATGTATGTATATATGTATGTATGTATGTTTGTATGTATTTATATTATAAATGCATATTATTATGTATGTAAATTGATATACTATAGCATGTACATCAATAATTATTTATTTATTTTTTCTCGCTCACTATTTTCACTACCCTATATTAGAATATCGCAATAATCCAGTCCATCCAAAGGTTGCCTGGAAGAGATCGCAGCTGGCGATAAGGCCGCCTATTGTAACCATGTCTAGTTTTTTAAGTATTTTGTATTTCTTCTTGGTGTACAATAAAGCATATATAAATAAAATAAATAAAAATAACAAGCTCGAAATATATCATTTCACTTGTAAACAGTTATGTATCTTTCTTATTTTTTTATTTTAAAAACAATGTGAAAACATAACTACGAATTATTGTCTAAGTTTTTCATAAATCTTGCATTATTGACATATCACATAGCATTGTTGTCAATTCACTGAGTTTTTTTAATGCTTACTATTGAGATATTATGTTAAATGACCTTTCGGAGTATTAAGTGGTCATAAGCTACTTCTACTGGTAGGTCTCTCATATGTGAGAGGCCACGTGGTTAGGTCACACTGCAATGTCTATTTCTCACGCCAAACAGTAGTATCAAGCTCTGTTGTATTCCTGTTTAAGGGACATTGTAGCCAGAGTAACTACTAGACATATTGAGACTTAAAATCTTATGTCTCAGGATAGGATGACGAGCGCAGTGAAATGCCAAGCATTGCTACTGTCGATGAGGTTCGGTCGCTTACCATCAGGAAAATGGCATGTTTGACTCACCATGCATATTATCAATAAAAAAAACCAACAAGACAATTTGGATTTGGATGATGAAAAACATTGGAGCATCAATAGTTTACTGACATACGATCCGTCTGCAGCGCAATGTCATGTAAAAACTTAGGTATAGTTGCACAAAATAACTTTGCAAATACCTTGAATTTGAAAGTGTCTATGTATAGGCATTTGAGAAGTATTTGACATTGTCAACGTATGGAATTAACATTTTCAAGGTTAAAGGTTTTCGCAAAGTTAGTTTGTGCGACTCAGCCCTAGTAGATATTTGACGAATAATACAAAGTTTGATTTTGCGTTAGTATGATATTTTTAGTAAGTATATTCCTTTACTTTGCTGGCCGTTTAAAATCTCCCAGAAATTTATCTTCTAAGAAAATGTCTCGAATTTTTCACCTAATAAACGAAAATATTTTTAAATTCATCCCCTATACTTACAGTCTTTGAATCTCGTTTTACAGCCGATTTAAAATTCCTCCCCGCGTTTAATTGCAGTAAATATCCAGAGGCGTAAGTATACAAAATTAACTTTTTGTAAATATTTATAGCACTCTTAAATTTCATCGAATTTCTACAGAATTATTCATAGTGAGTTATTAAACCTATTTTAGGTATCGATTTTTTTTGTCTTTTTCGCTCAAATTGAATTCTAAGTGATTTGAAAGGGACAAAACATATGTATACGATAGCCAAATTAGCTTTTAAAGTTGTCTATGAATAAGGCCGAGCGGCTATAAATAATAAATACATCCAACAGTCACATGTCATAGTCCTGACCCCATACTAATATCGAGTCTTGTGTCGGTATCAGAAACTACAAGAGACTTTTCGGTCTCACAAACACCCAGACCCGAAAGAAATACCCGTGGTTCTCACAAATATGTATTTGCAGCCTCTCGTTTCACAGCCGTAGTCTAACTATCTGCGTCACGGAGGCTGTTTACAATGTCTATCGTACAATGTTGTTTAACTTGATATTGAAAACTGTTC
This sequence comes from Hyles euphorbiae, assembly GCA_023078785.2. NCBI lineage: Eukaryota > Metazoa > Arthropoda > Insecta > Lepidoptera > Sphingidae > Hyles > Hyles euphorbiae. The sequence continues at coordinate 12,786,542 of CM041031.1, read as the reverse complement.
CACCCATCCGCCCGCCACTACAACTTCTGAGTGTTAAGGTCGACAGTACTTTAGATCGGATATCACTGATATCATTGACGTGTCCTTTTATTGGTTAAGTGCGTGTTGCTCTATAGGTAAACGCACTAGGCTGCCAACATGTTCACGGTGGTCGCGACTTCGAATCCCAGCGTACACATCTGAATTTTCGGAGTCATATGTTTATTGATAGCCACGTACTAAAACGGCTAAGGAAATCGTCGTCAGGAAACCTGCATACCATAACGATTTATGAGAATTTCTATGGTATTTACGTCCGCCAACCCGCACTAGACCAGAATGGTGGGCTATATGGCCTATCCACTCTCGATTGTAATCTCGATTGTAGAGGAGGCCCGTGCCCAGCAGTGGGACATATATAGGTTGATACAATTCTTTTATCCGCAAGGATATTATAGCGCAAAATTGAATGGAATTGGAATCGAATAGTTGTCTGTTTCTTTGGAATGAATTCAAAAATAAAACTCACGCCTCTTGCCCATAAGGGATAAGCAGAGGTGCTACCGGGGCACCCAAGTTTCGCCTTTTGTGTTCCGTCCCACGATGTAATAGGAGCGAGCCTATCATCGGGCACAAATTCCTGAGTCTGGACTGATAATTAATAGAAAAAAACAAAATCATTTTGACAGGCACGGTATTCGAGCCCAAGACCTCGGCTTTGTAATCGTACTGTACAAATACGTCTGCGAGGCACTCATACAAAAGCGATTTTTAAGAATTTCTATGGTATGTAAAGTCCACTTACCCGCGCAAGACCAGTGCCATAGACTATATGACCTAACCCTATTATACTCTCGATTCGATTCGTTTCGCATTTGTTTTCGAATAGGCATGTTTATTATGTCAACTACAGATAATAACTATTTCACGATGCATGAATAATATAGGTCAATCAAATAATCTGTTTACAATGAAATGCATTTATTTCAATAATCAAAATCTATTACCCGTTAACTCGTCAATGTCTATAGAATGGCAAATCCGCATATTTACATTAAAGTTTTAATTAATATCACGTAACATATGTTAAGTAATTACAGTTTTGCGGGTAGTTTGACATTGTTGCCAGACCGCGTTGTGAGCGACACGTGGCGGTTATTGGAGGCGTAAGTATTTGTAGCGAAATATTATATACATTGTAATTACACTTTGTAAAAATATTTTGAATATTTTCACGTGGAAAATATTTGATGTATAAAATCCTTAAATAGTAAAATTGCGAAGTATTGTACGTATGGATGTATGTTTATCTGTCACGCAAAAACGGCTGAATATATTTTGATTAAATTTGGTATACAGGTAGCTGATAACCTGGATTAACACATCAGCTACTTTTAATTCCAAAAAAAAAAATAGTATTACTGTGGGATGAGTAAGAAATTCAAATATACATATTTGCTACTCATTAAACTCAAACTGATGACAAGGGATAGGAAAGGACAGGCTTGCATGCTTTTAATTAGGGGATAGAATGAGTCGGAGTAGAAAGAGATGGAAAAAGTAATTAAGTCATTGGCATTCACATTGAGTTTAAATATAAAACAGTACGGGAAATAATTTGTTGATGTGGATTGGACTCTGTAGTATCTGCACCCGAGCGAAGGCTGGCTTGCTGGTCTCCAATAAATATAACGCATGATTGTAATGTGATGAGTAATGAATATTTGAATTTTGGGATAAGTGTGGCTAAGTATATAGACGAGCATGCCATTCGCTTGTTGGTAAGCGATACGACCGCTCATAAACTGTAGCAAAATCAAACAACACTTTGATTACAAAACAATCGCTGGGATTCCATTGCGCTCGCCATCCTGAACCATAAAGCCCTGGTCTGTCGAAGCTACGCACAGCATTGCGTTGCGCGGAATGCGGTGTCGATGTTAAATCTCAAGACGTCCAGTAGTTAAGTTAGTTTGTAAGTGTCACGAAAACTTCTAATTACTAGTATAAGCCCCATCTCAAAAAACATCAATATAATACTAAAATCTCACTTAATACTTCAGACAGTTTTGAAATTTATTAGATCTTCATAATTTTAAGTATTTAGAATATTTACTTTGAACATCGTTATACAGAGTGTATCAAGACTGCTACTGAAAAAACTGGCTGTTTTGTTACTCTAAACACAATGCAAATAAAAATATAAAAAAGAAACGCATTTTTTATACTTTAAATATCATCGTTTTTGGTTATGGATAGTTTCTGATAAAATACATTTCATATTATTTTAACCATTGGGTAGGTACCATAGCGTATTTAAAATAAATGGGTGCATATTATTGTTGTAGGAAAACGATGAATTTACCAGTCAAACAACAATAATAACTGTTTTTAAGTCTGCGTTGTTTTTGGAAATATTTTTTACTTCGGTTATTTTTCGGTGGCAGTCTTGATACCCTGTATGATGACAGTCTTATAGAAGTAACGTAGTGATTTAAGTCATATTTACTGCATAGAATATATTGTAAATGGTTATAAAGTCCGATTAAAACCAATTGCAGGACTCCATGCATGTAGTGACCTTAATTACGAAATTACTTGGACTTAGGACTGTTTTGCATGGATGTGGCCTTTAAAACAACATCGTTCAACCGAGATGAAATCCGCAATACTTGTTTTGTTTCAACTTTAATTCAAAAGAATTTCGCTCAACAACTTCACAAGCAGAATAATGTCACGTTCTAAAAATCCTCGACGATCTCACGCTTGGAAAATTTTAACGTGGACGTTTTCACCTCGAGCTCACCTCAAAATGTGTCGCGGGATATTGTGTTGAATATTATTTAATCACAAACTCCTGCCACTCGATAATAACGACTAAGCTGGATTTAACTTTTATCTAACTTTACCTAATTGACGTGATCAGAAGATTTATCTCTCTATATCATGTTATTCACCTCTAAATATGGACATCTTCGTGTACCTACTCGTATTTTTGCAACGATTCTGGTAAATACGACAATGATAAGTAAGTTTATCCTTTTCTACTTCTAAATTCTCTATGATCTTTAGGCCGCTTGTCCATCGCCGCCGTCACCGGACCGTCACCGAGAACAAGATGACGGCGCCGATTTAGCGATACATATATTTACTATGACCATGTGTCCATCGCACGCCCGTCACCCGATAACCGTCATCCAGGCCGCCGATGTTTCGAGTACTTCGGCGAGACCGCTAGAACTCGGCATGGTTTAATGACGGGCCGGTATTTATTTTTTGTTTATCATAAAATTTGTATAAAAAATAAATAAAACGATATTTATATATATCACATACATACATACATAAACTCACGCCTTTTTCCCAGAAGGGGTAGGCAGAGGTGCCAGGGCACCCACATTTCGCCTTGTATGTTCCGTCCCATGATGTGATAGGTGGCGAGCCTATCGCCATATCGGGTACAAATTCCTGACTCTGGGCTGATAATGAATAATGAATGAAAAATCCAATATCACTTTGCCCAACCCGGGATTCGAACCCGAGACCTCAGCTTTGTAACCGTACCGGAGTACAACTACGCCACCGAGGCAGTCATATATATATCGTCATATATATATCACGTCATCTTAAATACGGCCCAAAATAATCTCGTTCTCGTTGACGATCCGGTGACGGTGGCGGTGGACAAACGGCCTTATTGTGTGTACTCTTATGGTTAGAAATAGTGCTTTAAATAAATTACAAGAAAATCTTACCATCAGATGTATTCAAAGAAAGAAAGAAAACGAATTATATTTTTAATTAATTGTTTACGCATCAACCTCCCACCTCCTCCCGCTGAGCAGCAGTATAAATGCACTGTTGTGTTTCGGATTGATAGATATTGTAGCCAGAGTAATTACTAGACTTTACACCTTATATCTCAGGATGGCGAGGGCAGTGGTGTGCCAAGTATTGCTTTGTAATTCAAGGTGGTGTTTGGTTCTTCCACTGTTCATGAGCGGTCGTATCGCTTACTATCAGGTGAACGGCAGGCTCGTCTTGCGATTAATTGAAATAAAAAAATACAAAAACGATTCCCCGCTTTCTTCGCTAATCATTATGGTCAAATATTTACTAAGTCACTTCCATACACCCTGTATCCGTGTACATACATACTTGATCCCACAATGTGCCCACTATAAACTTAACAAGTAAAACTAATATGAAATAACGGTCGGCAGGCATTTGCTTACGTTTTGATTTTTATGCTCCTCACGGCGGGCGGTCAGAGCGTTATTAAACTTCATAAAACATTTAATTAAAACTGAGTTTATTACTAGCTGTGAAATTGTTAGTTTATTATGTGTTACGTTAAAACATATACGTTTTAATGACTTGGTGTTAGACCGTCTGGTTGGAAGCGGAATGAATTGGAGTAAAACTAATATTACAATATGTATTTTAGGGCGGTTTTGGTTAATTTAACTTCTAAATGTTTCCGGACTAATTGCCCCATTCGTAGATACCGTAAGGTCTTTGCGTAGATCGGAACGTCGGCAACAAGAATTGCAAGATATTGCTATCACTATAATGTGTTTAATAATATTTTCTACTGGCTTGGTGGTGTAGTTGTGCTATAGTACGATTATAAAGCTGAAGACTCGGGTTTGAAACCCAGGTCAGGCAAATTATATTGACGTTTTCAATTATAATCAGTCCGGTTTCATGAATTTGTGCCTGATAGGGTGAAAGGATCGACCCCTATCATATCTTGAGACAGAACATACAAGGCGAAATGCGGGTGTCCTGGTGGCACCTCTGCAAAACCTTTCTGGAAGAAATTTAAATTGTTTTTTTTTTAAGAATGTTATTCGTTTACAACAATATATAAAAAGAAACGAATTATTAAAAAATATTGTGAGTGTTTGTGCTAGTTTAAATAACTTTTTGCAAACATTCGTGTGTATAATATTACAGATGAATATGGAAATATTGTTACATCCGGCCCCCACCCATCCCACCTTTTCAATGATCTCATTTGAATTTCAAAAACCATAATGGCGGTATCTGAAATAACAAGATTTGATGGCGGCGAAGGTAGAGCCTATATTTATATTCTTTCTGAGAGATGCTTACTACTAATTTCATAATAAATACAAATATCCCAAATAATTCCATGCATAAATCCGACCCGATACGAATACCTGTGGGTTACGTAAAGATTATTTTCAGTGCGGGGATCGAACCCTTAACCTCGCGTTTCACAGCCTGCGAGGCGTCTAACTAACTATGAGGGCTGGCAAATTTATTTAGAAGCAATGTAAATTAAAAAAAAAAATATTTATACTAGAACTATATATCACACGATTTCACATTAAATTGATGTAAAATTAAGGCTTAGTTACCACGTTTCGTTCGAAAAATTTTCTATCTATCTTTGTAATCAGCCCATATACGCCCCACTGCAGGGCACGAGCCTCCTCTATTATCGAGAGTACGATTGAGAGCGGTTAGACCATAATAGTCTACCACGCTGGCCTAGAGCAGGTACAAAAAAATAAAATAAAAAAAGTAACAAACCAAGAACTACATAATAGAAGTACCTACTTGATTTGATTCTTGAAGTATTTTTTGTATGTGTTGTGCATTCCTTTTAACGATATATGCATCAGAATACAATTGTACCAAAGAATTTCTTAGTTGTGATCATTTCAAATGTGTATACTGTTGGAGAATCTTAATTTAATAATACAAATAAAATTCATAAACCCAAATCATATGGTGATCCAAGCGGTACCAAGTTTATATGACCTACAGATATTTGTTGTTGTTTGTAAGATGGATAAGTTTCTGATGCATACGCCATAAGAGTCGATCTTGTGGGGTTAGCACTATGTAGGTGACTGTTGTATGTACAGTCAGCAACATAAGTCGCTACACATTCACGAGATTTGGAATTGTCTTATCATCCAAAATAATAATTATTTTCAATATCGTATGGCACTTCTCGGCATGAGATGATGACTTTACTTGGTCATATTTTACGACTACAGAGTAGTACGTACAAATTTTAATTCATAAAAAGGTTATCAAAAAATGTGAAGTGCTCAGCGGCTTATGTTGCTGACTGTAAATCTGTTACATATGTATAACACTCTAATATATTGTAATACATGCAATACGTGTAGGACATAAATGTTACAACGCTTGCTTGTAACGCACTGATTTACTGAGGCGTAAACAGGTGCATGAACACATGTTTCTATGCCTACATATACATGTATACATACATGCATACATACAGTCATCAACATAAGTCATGTATGTTATATATGTAGGTACGACTGCCTCGGTGGCGTAGGTGCGCTACGGCACGGATACAATACAAAGGTCTCGGGTATATATATTTATTCAATTTTTCATTTGTACTAGACATTTAAATATACATGCCCTAAAATAGTTAGGACAATATTAAAAAAGAACGTAACTAATTATGGTATTTTACTTACGAAGATTAAGTACACATGAAAAAATATTAAAACCAAAGCAAATAGTAACAAAAATAAAAAACAAAGTATTTAAGTTAAATATACATGATAAGAATCAAAAATAATGGTTTTCAAGTCCATAAAATAAATTTAATAATTCGAAATCCGAATTCGAAAGTGAAATATAAAAAAGTAAATTAAATATACAATATGTTTTGTAATATTATTATTTTAAAAACGTGTTATAGCGGATTCTGTGGAGAAAATAAATAGCGTATAAAATAGCCATCTCACCATGAACATTGCACATCTATTTTTATTTACGGAACCCTAAAAATGACGTAACTAATGACGTCACAGCCTCTTCAACTGACAGTAACCGTGTGTCATTTATCACTCTTACTAGCAGTTTTAACGAAACTCTACTTTATAGGTTCGATTATAAGATCCATTTTCATTTGTCGATTATGATCCGTAAGATTTCAGTGGACTAATGAAAAGTGCACCAAATTTCCTAGTTCTGATTACGCTTTCGTTTTACTGAAAAAAGTCGGACACAATGGAAAACCGTGTTTGGTGTAAAATTTGAATTTTGACAATAACATCAATGCAAATTGTCTGGACATACAACAGGAATTCGATTTTCAAGGCACAGCACTAAGATTTTTTTGTTTACTGTAACTAGTTGCTACGCTTAAATCCATAGCTGTAATGTAAGATTCTTAGCAAGGGTTACAATTAGTAGCACAATTTGAGACGCGTAGCGATATCAAACTCTGATTTTTTTAGTTTTGATGAGTAAGTTAGGTAAGTACATTTCCGGCATAAAAAGGGCTAAAAGTTATGTCTAGTTAAAGCAATAAAATATTTTTATTTTAGTCATATATTGGATTTTTAAAGCCTTTAGCTTCGTTATTTCCTCGATCTAAGTTACTAAATTAGCTTTTGCAGCATTGTAGTAATTGTTCTATCATATACATTTCAATATTTCTTAGTCATTTATTCAATTTAACACAAGAAAATGTTGTGTACAGCCTGAAAATTCAAACACATTTTATAACACGCTAAACTTCGTAGCTCCTCTACGTCGTAGCTACGAAACTTTCGCATGTCCGCTACGAACATTGTAGCTTAGCATAGACTTGTGCGTAGCGCGGCTTATACCTTATGAAAAGGAAGCTAAAGCCTCTATACTATTTTGGGACGCAAACTGAAATATCTTTTGTTATTTTATGCAGCATAAAGTATTTATGGTATTTATGGGTGCTTTGTTTGGCATCAAAGTATTAAACTGAGTGGTATCTGTAAGCGTTTGTCGAAAAATGTGTTTGACATAAACCAAATTGATTGATTATTCTTCATCGATTCTTATGTATAATGTAATTGTACTTTATCTCTTCTATTTACTAATTTACTATTATTTAGTCATAAAGAAGCGTTTTACAGAAAATATGAATGACAAGAAAAAAATATCTTTCTCTTTACGTTGTCTTTTTTAGGATCATTTTATATTAGTATCCATACTACATAAAACAACTTTTGCAATATAATAAAGGTTCATCGCCATATATTTGCCATACTATTTTTAACGCTAAAAGATAACACACTCAACCCTGTATTTAAACTATTTGCTAATGAAAAAATCTAACACAAAAGGTATGAAAGGGATTTTCAATATGCATAGTAGTAAGAAAAAAATGAACAGATTTGATGTATTATTCTGATTATATTTAGAATGCATACTGGCGTAATGGATGACAAGCTTTCTGTGAAACGAGAGGCTCTGGGTTCGAATTAATTTTCACTAATAATTCTTTCCGGCACGCGTATTTGATACTGATTTCTTTATAGTTTGTAGAATTCGCGACAAAAGATCAATTTTGGTAAATTACGGGTCGGTTTTTTTTTTCGAAATAGGAACAATTAATTTCTCTAAAACGTTAACAGAAAAGTGAATCTCTTTAATGAAATTTTAGTCACGTTGATGCATTTTAAAAGGCTATAGCAGATTTCTGGTGAAAAACAATCTAAAAAAGCAACGTTTTGCTACTTTATTGTGCGAGTGTTGTTTACAATGTAATACTGATTATATGTATAAATGACTATATCAGTGTTTAATCTAAGTGTTAATTTAATCAAAGCTTGGATTGATAAACTCGAGAAAAAAGGGATCAATGACGATATTCAAGAGAAATAAGAACTGTTTATGTTTATGATTTTAATTTATATTATTCATGGTTATGTGGTTTTATATTAGGTAATTACTCTCCGCCTTATTACAAAACGTGGTTTATCTGAAAACTTTAGTTTAAATCGCAATAAACTATGGTTTATATGAAATTCATATTACAAAAAGTGGTTTAACGATAAACTATGGCCTTTTTTATGGTTTATCGCTAAACCTGACCGCCCCCTAGTTTAACGGTGGTCGAAATCGTAAACTTCCAAATATTTGTGATTTAGTGTCTATTTCATCGTATTATGTTACTTTTACTCTAAAATTGATATTAATATGATGAATTTGTTCGTTATTAAGGATTTTGAAGCCTTTGAGCGATTAAAAACGGTCGGCCCAACAAAATACGTCTACGCGTCAAACCATGTTTTAATTTTTTCCGATAAAAATATACGCATAAGGATAGGTTTACCAAACATTTTGCAATGTAATCATCCATATAATAATGTTGGTTTACTCACTTGTTTCTCACTACTCAAATTCATAGACCATTTTTCATTTTGTAGGTCCACCACAACACGATATTATTACATTAGATTACTATGTAATTACCTAAGCGACCATTATTTTATATCACTTCACTTCACATACTTCGTTGACTAAATAGTAAATGCATTCCAATGCTAAATGAACTTATTTTAACTCGCGATAGTTTTGTTTATTGTTATGGTTTCTTGTAACGCGCCAGAATGTTACGTTCCATCACACGTGTTTGGATGTGTGACTAGCTAATATAACATGAAACAAATGAAATATATATATATATATATAATCGATATACCAACCAATATTGACATTCTAGCAAAATGTCCAACCCTCAATAGGTTCAATACGCCTAAACATTATTTAATCATTAAAATTTTATTAAAACGTATTCTTTTCTGTGGATATGGAACGTTGCTATGAAATGATATCATGTTGAACGAATATTATTTGTATTAATCTGTGGTTGGTGTATAAACTACGGTTCAAAAGAATGAACCAAGGGAACCATGGTTTATCTATGTTTTGTAATACAAGTAAATTTAAACCATGGTTCTTTAGATTAGACTGGTTTTGCTAGACTAGGTTTAAACCAGGGTTTATTTCGCTTTTTGTAATAAGACCGTCTTAGTTTTATATCCATCAAAAGATTGTCTTATAAATGTAGCTTATTAGCGATAAGACCGCTTTTTGTAATTTTAATAGATGTTATTTCTTTATCTTCTTTTATTCTTTTTGTTTATTTACAATAAAGATTAAATAAATACAACTTTTGGACATACTGAGACCTAATATCGTATGTCACAGGATGGCGAACGCAGTGGAATTCCAAACATTTCTTTGTAATTCAAGGTGTCGTTTGGTTTTGCTACTGTCTATGAGCGTTCGTGTCGCTTTCTAACAGTATAATGGTAAGCTCGTCTCGTCTATCACAGCAATAAAAAAAACAATACGAAAATATTTTAAATTTAATAAAAAATATTATCTTATAATATAAACTTCGTAGCATATTTCTAGACAATACTCGTAATGCCCGTACAGCTATTCCCCAACAACATATTCTTTTGAAGATTTAACTCTATTTGCATTCCATTAAGATTCCATTAGAAAAAAATCTAGTCTCAATAAATGTTTTTGCACGTTAAAGACAATGTTTTACAAAGCTTCTATTTTGAAATTCTTATAATATAATTGGTTAAGTAATGTAGGGCTTTGAAAAACTGGTTTTTGATACAATTTCATCAGTATTTGTATATTGTGTTTGTTTTATTTATTTTAAACATTGTTCTTGTACAGGAAGTAATATTAGATGAAATATGTGTATTCTAAATGCTGTTATTTTTAATGTACGGTGTTATTATTTTATACATATATACTTCTTCGAAAAGTCTAAACACCTTGCAAGTTTATGTATTGTAAGGACTACCAGAAAAATGTTTACGAGTATATTTAATAATATTTGTCAAATGTCATTTAATAATAAATCATATGAGATTTTCAAATACTAGTGTTAATGTTCTAAATTCAAATTAAATTTAAACACATTCTTCTCACGAGATATTTTTCTCATGTGAAGTATACCTATATATTTTGCTATAGCCTTAACCGTTTTAAATATTTCCATATTTCAATTTTATTTAAACATTATTACAATAATTGAAATATTTAAATCTCCATAATTGCACAAACTCACATAATGCTATCGTGATAGACTCAAGTCCCAAACTCTTACTACCATGTGTTGCCAGACTAAAAAAATTGAAAGACGTCAATATGTCATAAAATATTATGGTAACTGTTATTCATATCGAAATAATACTCATTTTAAGGGCTTTGGTATATACATTTTTTTAACTTCCCAATGATTCGATTACTTTGCAGCTTTCGTAGGCACGAGGCGGTCTAAGGTATTAGTCATCCGCTCAGTGAGTGTTACAATATCACTATCCTTAATTTAAATCAATTGAGTTACAAAGTCATTTTAAAAAGGTTAGTTATTTTTTGCGATCCTTCTGCGTAGATTGGATGGATTGTATTTTTAAAAATTAGTTTTATTATTTTTTTAACTACGGCGTAAATCTACAAAACCATTATTAAGTTTTTATTCTATCCACAAAATATTTTGTCTTGTAAAAGATATTTTTGCTTTCTTTGAACAAAGTTTGGGCGGCGTGGGTATATGTACTGTGTAATATACCTGTCTTGGTTAATAGACATTGCTGCTGACAGGTTTTGTCATATTTTCGTTTATAACATAGGTTAGAATGAAAGTTACTTATATAGCGATATTGGCGTGGTAAAAAATGCCTGGTAACCTGTTGGTGGTCGCGGTTTCGAATCCCAGGGCACACCTCTGACTTTTCGGAGTCATGTGTTAATTGATAGTCAATCACCACGCACTAAAACTGTGAAGGCAAACATCATGAGGAAACCTGGTACCGTAGCGATTCATAAGAATTTGTATGGTATGTAAGTCCACCAACCCGAATTAGGCCAGTGTGGTAGACATGGCCTCACCACTCTCAATCGTACTCACAAATGTGGAGGAGGCCCGAGCTCTGCTGTGGAATGTATGCGTAAAGTATAATGCTACGAAAATATGTACCTAAAAGGTTTCTATGTACCTAAAAAATACCTAATCAGTATCTGCCCTCTGTTTATTTTCCTTCTCTTATGCCCATCCCATGGTATTCGGCAAGAGATCGCCTCAAACGATAAGACCGCCATTTGTATTCTATGGTTTTTTTTTTTAATTTAAGATTTATTTGATGTACAAAAAATAATAAATAAATATCGCAGGAAGTCGGAAGTCTATTTGAAAATCGATTTTTTGTCGACTTGGAATATGCAAAAGTTACAAGTAAAGATCAAGCGAAAAGACCCTTAATTTTTGCCCACACTTATGGGACGGAGGCGTGACCTTTATAGATGTAAATAAAATCTTATCTCAACAATACTTAACAATTTGATTACTAAGTTATAATAGATTAACAATTCATTTAAGAAGGTTAACGTAATTGCATTTAGCTATAAACTTATACGGCTTTTGGGTGTCTAGTTTTACAAACTTCAAATTTGCATGAGAATTTCTGAACTTCTGGCCCTTAAGTTGGATCTCATGAAACCCTTTCTTATAGGATGATTTTATATAACAACGAAGCTACCTGCCAAATTCCAGGTAGCCTTTGTAGATTTTGATTAAGTCTAGATTCTGTGAATAGAATAGAATATCGACTTGCGTTATAGACATTTTCTACGAAACTACGTAAGCTTTTATTAAAGAAACATTGCTATAGCAACAGGAAGTCGAAAATTAATACGTAATGCGTAAAAAAAATATGCTACTAACCTATAAATCAAAGTTGTTTTTTTGCAATTACTGGTGAGACGATCTTGCCGTTCGCTTGGTGGCAAGCAACCAAACACCTCGAATAAGAAATAAATGTTTGGCAATTCAATGAGCTCGCCATTCAGAGCATAATAGAAAAGTTCAGAGTTTTTGTCTATTATTTTCTAGACTAGACTATTTAAGATACCATAACCCTCTAGGCCAAGTTTGTAGACTAAGCCTTTAATAAATAAATAATGAATACACCCAAAAGACACAAATATAGTCCTGATCCCACTAAGACCAAGTCTTTTGTCGTGGGTCAGGAAGAGGAACTACGAGAGACTTTTCGGTCTCACAAACACCCAGACCCGAAACAAATATCTGTGGTTCACACAAACATATTTTCGGTTCAAGGTCCGAACCTTTAGTCTTAAATTTTAGGTATCTCCGAGATTTCTTGTAAGTCGAATAAATCAATTTTCATTCCCATCCACGTTTTCATGATGAAGCATTTCCAGTCGCTAAATGGGTAGACGTCAATTTCCAAGCCTGTGAAATGTGCAAATACAAAAATGTAGGATCTCTCGTGAAATCCAATTTCATTAAGAATATCATTTAGTTTAGCATAGTCTTTTAGATCTTATTATTCTACTACATTCGAATTACGCCTGTCGTGAAAATGAGTTGAAGTTAATTTAATATATGTGTACGAGGTAATTGGATTGCCGGCGGCACAGACTCTCTTCATTTGAGGAGGAGTGGGCTGACAAAGGATTGGCATTTCTGTATCTCATTTCTTAAGTGGACATGATATTGTTGGTATATATTAGTGGTGATTACTTTTGAACAAGTGATCCAATTGTCTGCGTTTTGCTAAAAACACTCAATAATAATACAGTAAATTTTGGAAGATATCATTTTAAATTATTATCCTTCTTGTATTTGTTTCTCTGTTTTGAAGTTTGGGTAATATTTAATTAATCCTTGTATTTATTGATAATTTTACCATCCCATTTTTTTGCTAAATAAAGGCTGAAAAATTTATAAAAATTTTATGAAACAAAAACATATTTAGTTATATTTCTGCAGTGGTCATAAATAATTCCGATCATTTGTTGGATTTAATTAGATTTTGCTATAAAATAATTTTCGCTGGTCTAATACACATTTCAATTACTAACCAAAACATTAATTAAACGACACCATCAAATAAAATATCCCAAGTTTATTCTTAATAAAGCTACACTAAATTAATGCGTGCTTGACATAATTAATACTATCAATAAAAAATCTTTCAAACTTAGTATATGAATTTAGAAAATATAGAAAATATAGAAAATATTTACAGGAGAATAACCTTAACTTACGTTTACGTTTATTTGCCTCGGTAGCTTATTTGTACAATGGTATGATTGCAATGCTGAGGTCTCGGGTTCAAATCCCGGGTTGGGCATAGTGATATTGGATTTTACTCTATGTTGTCATCCCGGAGTCCGGAATTTGTGCCCGTTATGGCGATATCGGTCCATATTACATAACATACAATGTGAAATATGGTAGCACCTCTGGTAGGCAGAGGCCTTCTGGGAAAAAGGCGTGAGTTTGTTTGTGTTTTGTTCAATTTAAATTCCGTAGGTATGTTTTGAAAACCCACTAAACGCGAATACTAAAGTTTCTGTTAAATCCTTACTAATATTATAATTGAGATGAGTTGCAAAACCTAGTCTCGTTTGATATGAAACTAAATTAAGTATATTTGTAAAAATTTGCTCGGGCTAGGGCTGTCAATTGTGCACAGAAAATATCAGATTTGAATGAATATATCCCTGAAAAATGTGTGGAAACTTTCTTCTTGATTTAATATCAATATTAGATCTAATAATAGAATAAATCCGTAGAATCAAAATAATGCATTGTCATTTTTAAATGATGTGTTTTAATAGTATAACATTTCCTTATAACCATATAACATAACAAATGAATTTTATTCTAAGTTTAGCAACCCTAGCTCCAAAGTTGAACTTCTCCTAATTTGAATTTTACAAATCGGCGATGAAATTGGAGTTACAGCTATAACCAACAATTTTAATATATCTAGGAGTTGGCAAGACACACCTGAGTTCGCACGTTTCCAGTGATTTTGAAATTGGGCCAAATGACTGAAAATTTCAGTTTCAAAGCAAAAAATAGTCACGTATTTAGGTCGATCGCTTTCGATTTGAAGTTCCGAGCATGTACAGTCAGCAACATAAGTCGCTACACATTTATGAAATATCGAATGGTCTTATCATCCAAAATAATAATAATTCCCAATATCGTATAGCACTTATCGACAAAGAAGGTTGGTTGAAGACTGGTGGTAGGTCTCTCATATACCGGGTATATCAAGACTGCTACCGAAAACGAAGCCGGGTGGTAGTTTTAGTGACTACAAACACAATGCAACTAAAAATTTCGCAAAGAAACGCGACAATGATTTTTTATGATTTTTTAAATATCGTCATTTTTGGGTGGTAAATCCATAGTTTTTGCTAAAATAATAATTTAAACACTTTTATACCTTAGATTATTTATAAATAAAAGGGTATACACTATTATTTTAGGAAAAAATGTATTTACCACCCAAATATGGTCATAGGAAAAAAAAAACAAAAAAAAAAATTGTCGCTTTTTTTACAACTTTTTCTGTTGCATTGTGTCTGAAGTCGCTTTAACTACCACCCGGCTTCGTTTTCGGTAGCAGTCTTGATATACCCTGTATATGTGAGAGGCTGCCTGGGTGGGTACCAGCGCAATGTCTATTTCTCCCGTCAAATAGCAGTTTAAATTCACTGTTGTGTTTCGGATTGAAGGACATTGTGGCCAGAGTAATTACTGGACATATTGAGACTAACATCTTATGTCTCAGGATGCCGGGCGCAGTGGAATGCCAAACATTGCTTTGTAATTCAAGGTGTTGTTTGGTTTTGCTGCTGTTCATGAGCGGTCGCATCGCTTACCATCAGGCGAACGGCATGCTCGTCTCGCCATTCACTGCAATAAAAAAAAAAAGAAGTCATTACTTGATTATACTTTCCGACTACAGACTAGTAATTAGAAATTTTAACTCATTAAAGGGTTATCAAAATATGTGAAGTGTGTAGCGACTATGTTGCTGGCTGTACTGTACAAAAGTATTCGGGGAGGTTAAATAGTCAACGAGCACTGGCGTGGTTGTGGTTAACACTAAAGATAGATGTTTTTTTTTTAAAAATATACATTGTCTTTTATTTTTGATTTTATCAGGAAATTGGTAGGTATGTAACATAAACTATAAATTCCTAGTTATTTATCATTATGATATGGCTCTGAGCCGCATAAAAATTGAAATAATAATAGTATGGGAAATATAATAATATTAATGATACTCGTCCAAATCCTTTAAAACAAGAATGAAAATCCAGACAAAACTCGATCGCATTAAAATATTACGTATTATTAATAAATTCAAATTTTGAGAGCCTTCGTGGCGCAGTTGGTCGGTGAAACGTGCGGTCGTGGGTTTGATCTCCGCAACAAGATTAATATTTGCATGAGCCACGGGTATTTGTTAGGCTCTGGGTGTCACCGACCGAAATGTATCTTTTAGTGTCTGATACCCACGACACAAGACTCGATCTGAAAGTAGGTTCAAGGGACTATGTAAATGAATTTTGTGATTAGTTTTGTAATTATAACGTGTTTTTTTGTCTTTTCGTTTTTTTTGACACCTTATCAGCGCTATTGCCTGTCTCCGTTCATGGAAGCGTTTACCTTACACTTGATATGTGTCTGTTTGTTTGAAAAGAAATGAAATGAAATTGGTTAATTGATCGTGTAGGCAATCAAATAGCTCTCATGGCAAGTCAATATATAGTACTTATTCTATTAATATATTTACAAAATAATTGTTTATATTATTATATAAATTAAATTTAGTTTCTGGTAATATATATCCCATATTCACAAGAACTTTGGCTTGGATATTTCGTAGCATTGTAAAATCTGGCGTATTACATTAAGTAATACGGTTGATTTTACAATGCGCCTTCCACAGACATAAATTCCCATGTAATGCCAAAGCAGACCGTAATTTGAGAACAATACCCAGGTAGATTCCAGAAACATTAATTAGTTGTAGTAGCCATGTTATATTATTGTAGTAGTTATGTTATATTATTGTAGTATTCATGTTACTGAATATTAAGATGTAAGTCAAGTGAAGCCATCGGGTTATTGTTGCCTTCACCTGAAGCGAGGTCGACATTAAACACACATGTATTGTTCAGAACATAATATTAATATTGTACGTGAGTTTAAGTTAGTTTGGGCTTGGGTATTGAAGGTATGTGAAGTATGGAAATGTGATATTTATACGAAAAATTTTACATACATATAAGTACAGCCTCCGTGGCGCAGTTGGTTAGACGCCGCCTGTGAAACGAGAGGCCGCGGGTTCGATCCTCGCACCGAGAGAAATGTTTGTGCGGCCCACAAATATTTCTTCCAGGTCTGGGTGTTTGTGAGACCAAAAAGTCTCTCGTAGTTCCTGGTACCCACGACACAAGACTCGATCTTAGTGTGGGGTCAGGACTATGTATGTGACTGTTGGGTGATATTTATTAAAAAAAAAATGTATATGCTCACGCCTTTCTCCCAAAAGGTATAGGTAGGGGTGCCACTTGAACACATTTCGCCTTGTATATTCCGTCCCGCGATGTCATAAGGGGCGAGCGATTTCGGGCACAAATTCCTGAATCGGAATCAAGATGAGTAGAAAAATCCAATATCACTTTGTCCGACCCGGGATTCGAACTCGAGACCTCAACTTTGCAATCATACCGTAGCGCAATGGAACCATCAGGGCATACAGTTTTATACTAAAGTGAAAAAAAATACCGAGCAAAGTGTTAACACTTGCTCAGAACGTCGTGGCTTTTCTTCTTTGCCACAACGCGTTGAGATCGAATAGCATGTCAGCCACGGCACGAATTTCTCTATTTGGTCTTTCTGTGATTTCCACAACACGTCGTGAATTATTCATTTATCACATATTCATTTATACCGGGTGTATCAAGACTGCTACCGAAAACGAAGCCGGGTGGTAGTTTAAGTGACTACAAACACAATGCAACTAAAAATTTCGCAAAGAAACGCGACAATTATTTTTTTAAATATCGTCATTTTTTGGTGGTAAATCCATAGTTTTTGCTATAATAATAATTTAAACTCTATTATACATTACATTATTTATAAATAAAAGAGTATACACTATTATTTTAAGAAAAAAATGTATTTACCACCCAAATATGGCCATAGGAAAAGAATACCAGAAAAAAATTTTACGCTTTTTTTTAAACATTTTCTGTTACATTGTGTCTGAAGCTGCTTAAACTACCACCCGGCTTCGTTTTCGGTAGCAGTCTTGATATAACCTGTATATCACATATTCATTTCATTAGAGCCATAACACGAATTTCGCTATGTGGATGTTTTCCTGTGACCACGATGCGTTGTGAGCTATTTTTACGCTCACTGAGCGTTTTCGATCTTTTAGTGTAACATATACATTAGTAGAATGAATTTGTTATATTAATACCAATATAGTCTTGTGTGTAACTTAAGCGATATTTATTTTATTTATTGACTCAGCACAACTTTTGATTAAATTATATTTAGTCCCAACAACCTTGAAATTTCCGGGAATCGTCTCATAAAATATTGCGAACACTTTTCATTACGTAAGAAATTTAATATAAACTCGGCTTTTATATACATAAACCCTTTTTCCCAGAAGGATTAGGCAGATGTGCAACCCGCACACCCACATTTTGCCTTGTATTTTGCGTCCCATGATGTGATCGTGGGTGACCCTATTTCCATACATACATACATAAACTCACGCCTATATCCTAGAAGGGGTAGGCAGAGGTGCCAGGACACTCACATTTCGCCTTGTATGTTCTGTCCCACAATGTGATAGGTGGCGCGCCTATCGTCATATCTGGCACAAACTCTGGGCTGCTAATAATGAATAGAAAAATCTAATATCAAATTGTCCAACCTAGGATTCTAACCCGAGACCACTACGTTGCAACCATACCGTAGCACAAATGCGCCATTGGGGCAGACAATTTCTATACTATAGAGAAAAAACTTACCACCGATGGAAAAACATCTCCGCTCGTAAAAATCCCACAATAATAGAAAAACTTTTTACTGGTGGTAGGTTTCTCATATATTGTGAGAGGCTGCCTGGGTGGGTACCACCGCAATGTGTATATCTCCCGTCAAACAGCAGTTTAAATGCATTGTTGTGTTTCGGATTGAAGGAAATTCTAGCCAGAGTAACGATTAGATATATTGAGACTTAACATCTTGTGTCTCAGGATGGCGAGCGCAGTCGAATGCCAAGCATTGCTTTGTAATTCAAGGTGTTGTTTGGTTTTGCTACTGTTCATGAGTAGTCGCATCGCTAACCATCAGCTGAACGGCATGCTCGTCTCGCCATTCAATGTAATAAAAAAAAAACGACTACTGGTGTTAGGTCTTTTCTATGTGAGAGGGCACCTGAGTAGGAACAAACAGCAGTTTAAATGTACTGATGTGTTCCGGTGTGAAGGACAATATAGCCAGAATAATTACTGGACATATTGAGACCTGACTGATTGAGGCATAGGATATGCTTGAGGATGGCGAGCGTAGTGGAATGCCAAGTATTGATATTTTGTGATTCAAGGTGTTAGTTTCATCAGGCGAATGACATGGTTGTCTCGCCATATATTGCAATAATAAAAATAAAAAAAAAACTATATTGTCGAGTCTTAAAAATAGGGGGCATTCATACAATATAATATGTCGTGTATTGAACACATAAACTACGTTTTTAAGTTAGTTTAAAATTGCGAAAGAGACCGGTATACATTCGTGTACCTACACTCTTATTAACTAAAAATAAAGCTACCTCTAATCAACCATTGTCAACCATTCCCTCGATTGTAAAGGAGACCCGTTTCCTGCAGTGGGCTGTAAATGGATACAGAAAGCTACCTCAAAATGTTGTCCCAAATAAATTCTAGTCGAAATGTAGTAATAAATAAATAAATATCCTATCTGTCATATACAGTCCTGACCCCACACTAAGACCGAATCTTGAGTCGTGGGTATGAGGAACTACGAGAGCCTTTTCGGTCTCACAACACTCACACCCGAAAGCAATATTTGTGGGTCGTACGGACATTTCTCTCGGTGCGGGGATCCAACCCGCGGCCTCACGTTTCACTGGCGGCGTCTAACCGACTGCACCATGGAGGCTGTCATGAATCAAAGTAATCAAATTCAGTTATATTTAAAGAGCAGATACCTCAGTGTTAGGTTTCATTATCGTTTTCTTCAACTGAGTTCTTACATTTCAATTTACTTTGTCGTCCATTGACATATTGATGGAACCCGAAGCAATTTCAAGCCAATGTAAATATTTTTCCGTAAGAAAATATTAATGTTTCCGACTTTGCAAATATCATTGTTGACTTTTGTTTTTTGTTGATTTTTAATTTAGTGGATATTGGTTTTAATGTCATATTTTTTGTAAATACTACATAATGTATCTTTCACACATAATTAATTTAACAACTAGAATATAAAACGGTCATATGATACAAAAATCTGTGCTTCATATTCTTATAATAAATAATTAAAAGAACATACTCATTAGCTGACCAACAAAACAGCAATTGGTGCAACAAATAAGAATAAAATAAAGCGCCCTATTGTATAAAAATATGACTCATCAAATGAAACCACGAATGATGCAATAAATAATAAAATAGAAACAACGAATGATTCCAAAAATTACATAACAAAATAACTTATCATGACATTATATATAATGATCGTAGAAATGATGAGGGTAGCGACTAGCGCTACTGTACATCAACAAGATGGTCAGACCAAACGAAAATCTCTTTCGTCCGCAAAGTTCTACACCGAGAGAGACATCCTGGACCGGTGGAAGCAACTTATCAGCTAATACAGAATCCACCCAAAGTTCCCTTAGCTTATTCATGTCCCAAAGGTGATAAAAAGTAAGCCTCGGGACCAGTCACAAATTTCAATACCAGTTACATAAATGTAATTTGCACAAAACATTATTTGTAACTATTGTAACGGCTTCAAGATTGTTAAAGATAAGATTGTGGTATTGTGTAAATAAAATAAATAAAACTCCAAAAATCTCACACAAAGTGGAGCGTTCATACATACATACATATACTCACGCCTTTTTCCCAGAAGGGGTAGGCAGAGGTGCCAGGGCACCCACATTTCGCCTTGTATGTTCCGTCCCACAATGTGATAGGTGGCGGCCTATCGCCATATCGGGCACAAATTCCTGACTCTGGGCTGATAATGAATAGAAAAATCCAATATCACTTTGCCCAACCCGGGATTCGAACCCGAGACCTCAGCTTTGTAACCGTACCGGAGTACAACTACGCCACCGAGGCAGTCAAGTGGAGCGCAAAACCTGGGAATAAAACCCAGAGCCTCACGATTTACAGCATATAAATGTTGGCATTCAAAAAGATAATTTACCTCACTTCATTCAATGAACATGGGTTTTCAATTGCTCTCTGAAAGATTGCTTAAAAACCTACTAGTTCATTAAAAAAATGTAAATTTGATAATTAACCAAAACATGTGACTTGTCCAAGAAACAATCAAGCACACAAATAATACTGAGCTAAAAGATAAACAGCCAAAATTCCCGTGATTTAATTTATATGTGTATTCACGGCTACCGTTGTTAAGTAGATCAGGCTTATAATTAATCAGATTAACAAACTTAGTTGGCTTGAAGTAAAGCTTATTTCATTGCGAAGGCTAGAAAGGTGTACCTTACAGAAAGGGAAGATTAATAAATATTTGAATTGACTAATGGCGCCGCTTGCTAATGCGTTTTGGATCAAGTTTCGTTTATACTACGCTGTAAAATTACATTAAATTGCGTGCTAAATAAAAATAAGGAATAAACGAATACGCATTAGAATAATCCATTTTGACTTGAATATTTAAGAATGTACGTTAAACGAAACACTTTTCACAAATCAATAATATCTAAAATTGAAATAAAAAACAGTAAGCTTCTTTTTTCTTGTTTTATAAATAAATACTTAACTCGGTTCGGTCTGTTATCGACTACATTATAACTTTATGTAATTATTGTAAAATATTTCATTAATTATGATACCCGTATCAATCACCTAACAATCCAATTTTTTTCTCTGACTCGCAATCAGGAATTAATTCCAAACAATCAACAAATATCAAATAAATGCTTTAATGCATACATACATAAACTCACGCCTTTTTCTCTTACAAAGGCTAGGCAGAAGCGCTGAACTCGATCACCAAGGTTCTCCTTGTGTGTTCCGGCCTATGATAATATGATAGGGTTGCCCCCTATCGTCTTATCGGACATAAATTCTTGGCAATAAATAGAAAAATCTAATTCCACTATGCCTGACCCCAAATTCGAACCTTAAACTTCAGCGTTGCAATAGTAGTTTAGTACATCTGCGCCACAGAGGCAGTGGGTTTTCGACGTATAAAATTAATAATAAAAACGACGTGAACTTAATTCTAGTGCAGGTTGTATACCATTATATCCTTTCAATGCTGTGAATTCAAAGACCGAGTTACGTGAAATATCGAAAGACCGTTTGAACAGACCCCGGAACACATCAAAGCGATTTGTAAGGCTTTAGTGAAAGGCCAAAAATAGATCTCAGTCGACCGCCCGTTTAAGCGTGGAGATTTTGCTATTTTTCAGTCTAGACCGAAATTCTTGCATTGGCATTTTTGTTGGAGAAATTGGGTCTTTTTGAAAATGCTTTAGCTTCATTGTGTGTGCATGAATTTAGATGTATAGTTAAGAAATTTTCATAATTTGTTCATTTTTATATTTATTTTTTGCTATGAATGAGACAAGCATGCCATTTGTCCGATGGTAAGCGATACGACCGCACATGGACAATAGCCAAACCAAACAACACCATGAATTACAAAGCAATGCTTGGCATTCCACTACGCTCGCAATCCAGAGGCATAAGATGTTATACCTTAATACGTCCAGTAATTACTTTGGCTACAATGTCCTTCACATCGAAACACAACAATGCATTTACACTGCTGTTTGACAGAAGAAATAGACATTCTTGTGAAGAAATGGAGCATAGCATAGCCATAATGCTTTGAGTGAACCACTCTGCTAGTTACTAATCTATTACAAAACCGTTTAAGAGCGTATACACCTTGCGCGCAAAGTCAACTATAGGTATTTCTTCGTTAATTTCACGCACACATAAGCGACCAAAGCTGTGTGCGTAGAGCTGCCGCGTCGGCTCGCTATACAATCGGCTCAAACAACTTTGATCCGTGCGCTTCAAATATTCAATTGAAATGTAACTGTAATATAATATCATAAAAATATTTTATTTGCATTATAAGTAGATAAATATTACTGTGCAAGCAAAGAATAATACAAATTTTGGATACTAATCATATTTTCGTTATTATTATATTGTTAAGTTGCATTCAAATCAGTGTTCAATCAGTAGAAACTACGGACGTTTTATTAATCATTTCATGTTCGAACACATAAATAGTGTTAGGGGCCTTACAACCCCTTTAGGCTATTTGACTGTATAAAAAATATTGACTTATTTGTTTCCATCCGTGTACATAATTTAATTTTAAAACATATTTCATTATCATACATTAAAAATATTGTATATTTTGGCTAAAAAACACAATTATAATTTAATTTATTTTGAGTTCGCGCCACGTGATCGTAAACGATTTTGATTGGCTATGACGTCAAGCGTTTGTATGAACTACTCACATACAGGAAATGAATGGGATTGATAACGGCATAGATGCAAATTAAATATTAAAAATACCTTTAAAACGCGATATTTGACATTAATACCCATTAATTAATAATATTATCATGTCCAATGTAATAAAAGTTGAAGAAATAAATATAATTCTATTTTTTTTGACAAAAACTCATTGAGGTATACAACTGGAGGGGATCTAGACCAAATAATTTGGAACATTTGCAAGGGTACATGTACCCTTACACTGACAGTCGGCTATGGCAGTTGTCATTTATGCTATTTATTCTAATTGCTTTCAAAATACCGTACTCCCAACTGAAGACATGTAAAAACCATTCCAGTTCACTTGAAAAAAATATAGAATTTAATTCCATACGTAAATTAACGATAATTTGAATAAAGTAGCAAAAATATTAATAAATTAGATTATGTACCAAAGCCGTTTTGACAAATGTCATATTTTAACAAAATTATAGAATAAGATTAATGTTACGGACAAATAGGTAAATATTGAAAATTTCGTTTATTTATTTTATTTAATATATTTATCAGATACATTGGATATTGTAAATATATTTTTTCTCTATCCATATTTTTGACACAAAAGTATTTTTTAGTAGGATAACTCAATACGCTATTTGACTATTTTCTGAAAAACATACCACATTATGAAGTGGAGTCTATAGACCTTACAAATAAAGGTTATTTTTAATTACTATATCTATATCATTTACAAATAAATTTACAAAATACACTGAATAATTACATTGTCAAAACGCTCTGTCTGGCAATGTGGCGTTCAGTTCGTAAACATCCATTCCAGAGATTCGTTCGCATTTCACCCATTCTCTAATCAACCATAGATCAATCAATCAATCAATAGACCGAATGAGGATTTGTCAAAAAAAAATTTTTTTTCTTTTGAAGAAAGAATAAATGTGAAGCATTTTATTACATTGGACATGATAATATTATTAATTCACGGGTACAAATGACAAATAACGCGTTTTAAAGGTATTTTTAATATTTAATTTGCATCTATGCCGTTATCAATCCCATTCATTTCCTGTACGTGAGTAGTTCATACTAATGCATGACGTCATAGCCAATCAAAATCGTTTACGATCACGTGGCGCGAACTCAAAATAAATTAAATGATTATTGTGGTTTTCAGACAAAATATACAATATTTTTAATGTATGATAATGAAATATGTTTAAAATTAAATTATTTACACGGATGGAAACAAATAAGTCAATATTTTTATACAGTGAAATAGCCTATTATAGGTTTTGTTGTTTTTTAAATCTATATAATAATGTAGCTTTATTAAAAATGTATGATTATATTGGGCTTTTATATTTCGTTTTACTTTATTCTGAAACATTAGGTAACAAATGTAACAAATATATGAAGTGTCGTATCTGCAGCAATGCCGACTTGATCTATAATATAATCCGCTCCAGTTGTAATACCTCAATGCAAAAACTCATTCGGACGATTGACTGATTGATTGATCTATGGATGATTTAAGAATGAGCGATATATGCGAACGAATCTGTGGAACGGATGTTTACAAACTAAACGCCACATTGTCAGACAGAGCGTTTTGACAGTGTAATTTTTCAGTGTATTTTGTAAATTAATTTTCAAATGATATAGATATAGTAATTAAAAATAACCTTCATTTGTAAGGTCTATAGACCCTGCTTCATAATGTGGTATGGTTTTCAAAAATTAGTCAAATAGCCTATTACGAAATATATTTAATTTTATATTACAATACATAAAATAATTTAGCCTCGGAATTACATCCCATTATATTACCTGAAACATAATTTATACTCACTACAAAATCATTGTAGGTAATAAAAATAATTAAATATTTTACTACCAAAGTACTAAGATGTGGTAATCGCATTCCGCGCGTGGCTATTTTTACTACGCGCGGCATAATCGACTGCAGCCAGGCCGGAGCGACGAGCGATACGTCCTCCCTCTAGAAGGCCTTGCGGCGGTCTGATTTGATCCACGTCGGACAGCGTGTTTTATAGTGGTTTTTAAAATATTTGTAGAAAACATGAAAACTAATTTTGTTGAAATATAAAAATAGTAATTTATTGATAAGATGTTCTTCTATTGTAATATGCAATTGCTATAAAAAATTATGTACGATAAGTTGGTGAAAAAAAATATGTTCTTGACGAGAGTTTCTGAATAATTTGGCATTGTTTAAATTTTTATTTTTCAGGAACTAAACACAAAAAGATTATTTTTCTCAGCAAAATCCCTCCATAAGGGTCTTATTAATCTGATAATATTTTTATTTTTATCTTATATTTAGTGGTTTCGGATATCTTAAGCTTCTAAATTGCCATTTAAAGCCTAAATAACGAAACTTGTGTTCAGTAATCCTTATAGTACTCACAAATTATCCATCAATCTATAATGTTTTCTACCAAAATCCCTAGATGACAACCTTTTCTAAAATTAGTAATAATTATTTTTCCTTTAAATTGTTTATTGGTGGCTATTAACTCATTTGAAAAGTCCTGTTTTTAAGCCAAAAAGCGTGTGCAGGGTATAAACGCTCTTAAAATCTATAGCACTTTAACTACTCTGTCAGTGTTCAGTTTCTTAGTAGAGATAGTTACGGAACAACAATTAAGCAATATGCGTTCGCTGTATACCTCAACACACGAGTATTGTCCGTGGTTCATTTGAGAGGATTCCGAGTATAGACCGTGTCTGCGATAATAAGAGTATATTGTATTAAAATATGCACAGCATCAGAATAATTTATACAATAAATTCGCTATTTTCGGATAGCATTTAATGTTATAGCGCCATTTTATGAATAAATAAAAATAAACACTAACTACATTTCATAATATTTATCATTTGATTACATATTCAACAGCCGTTGATCCGTGGTCACGAAAAAAATATATTTTGTGTGTTGTAAAAATACATTGAACATTCACACAATTTCTGTGATGTTTTCTGATTGTCTTCTTTATCAATTTAATACTCTATTTCACCCTCTATAGAAATATTAATTCAAAATGCGACTTCTACGCACATAATATGTTGTTATAGTATTTTAAATAACTTTTTTGTATACTATAGTGTTTTGAAGGAATTTCTTCGGTAAGCTTGCTAAACCGCACTGGGCCTGCGTTGTGGACTCTATGGCCTTACCCCTCTCAATCTTACTCTCGATTGTAGAGGAGGCAGTGCCCTGAAGTGTGACGTATATGGGCTGATACAGATACTAAATTGTATCAATAAAGAAAACGTCTTAACAAAACTAATCTTTTTAATCGAAAAGCACCCGTTTATTTCAGAATACACTCAGAAAGAACATAAAATATAAACGAGCAGAGTAATTGAATCATTTACGAAAATTGCAAAACAAAATATCTTAATGGATATATAAAGGCATAAAGGCATTGCTTTCATATTGTTCGAATTTTTTGGCTCCAATTCAAAAAGCAAATTGATTTTATGGTATAACCCTGATAAGAATGTGTCTCTGTATAAATATTTAGGGGTATTAGTGTATCCGCACACGTAGCATTATATTGCCAACATAACAATAACATTAAGTTCTGCCACCACAAAACAATTGACTATGAATATTGACTGGTCTGCATTTAGTCAAGCTGTGGTTTATTAATGATTACCGATCCAAAATATATCCATTTGTGAACTTAAAATCATGTATCATCATTAACGAAATGACTGATACAAAGCCTATGATTATTCATCTAAAATATTTCAATTTATGTACTTAAAATCATTTTTCATCGTTTACGCAGTGATAGATAATGTTTAAAGGATAAATTAATGGCTGTACAAACATCAAATTTTGTACTGAAGTTTTTCGTAAGATAGTTTTTTTTTTTATTGCAGGGAATAGCGAGATGAGCATGCCGTTCGCCTGATGGTAAGCGATGCGACCGTTCATGAACAGTAGCAAAACCAAACAACACCTTGAATACAAAGCAATGCTTGGCATTCCACTGCGCTCGCCATCCTGAGACATAAAATGTTAAGTCTCAATATATCCAGTAGTTACTCTGGCTACAATGTCCTTCAATCCGAAACACAACAGTGCGTTTAATCTGCTGTTTGACGGGAGAAATAGACATTGCGGTGGTACCCACCAAGGCAGCCTCTCACATATGAAAGTACCACCAGTTCACAGTATTACATGAACATTTCTGATTAAACCTTGCTATTGCTACTATGTAGAGGTGTTTCATTATGCTCTACTAGCAGTCCGGCTTCGCCGCATGCAGGGGCTTTTTAGTCCAGTCCGCTTAAAAACATAGGAATTATTTCGCGTAATAACTGTTTAAAAATACTATTCAATTTCTACATAAGTATGATATTAATAATATAATCAACGTTACTACCGTACTCGAAACTTTTTTCATCCAATTCCTTTCAGTTTGTATAAGTATTAATATATTTCAATTCCGTGCGTATTCAACGGGATTCCTTAATATATTGTCAGGATAAAAAGTGGACTATCTCTTAGTCTAGGATGTCAACTATCTTTATAGCAAACTTCTTCAAAATCAGTTCAGTGGTTTAAGCGTGAAGAGGTAAACAGTAACAAAAACAGAAACTTTAGCACTTATTATATTAGTAGGATAATAAATAATATTATATAACGGCTTTTATTTTTAATGTATGCTTTATAATATTGCATTATATGTATATAAAATAAAACAAAACAAAATATCTAGCCGATCTTCGTACCGAAACAAATTATTGTGTGATACACAGGTATTTGTTTGGTTCTGGATGTTTGTGAGACTGAAAAGTTTCTCGTAGATCAGATACTACGACACAAGACTTAACTGATCTTAGTGTGGGGTCGGGACTATGTTTGTGATTGTCGAAAGTATGAATAATGCATAAGTATGTATTTCTATCTCTCTTACTCGCTTTCTCCATCTGTTTCCCTCTCTCTTCAGCAACAGGAAGAGGAGGTAAAAGTTTTTTTTTTTTATAGTGGTCCGGCATTTTGGTGGCATTGCACCTGACGGTAAGTGCTAATGCCGCCCAGGCAGAGTATCCATTGGCAGTCCTATGCCAATGGAAACAATTATGCCGGCCTGGCAAGGTGCCTCTTCACACTACGGCGGAAGTATTTAAATGTTATAAATTAATATGGGTATTCATAATTGACTTCATAGCCAAACTTATTTTATCATACTATTTAATTACAGTATTTTAATAATATATATATTAAGTTCAAGCGAATTTTTATTTCCTATAATAGTGTTATTTTTCTTTCTCCTGAGCGTGATTTATAGCCGCTCTATTAAGAAATATGTCGTGAAAACCTGCCGGTAACTCCAGTTTAACGGTACAGGATAAATCATAAGGTGAATATTAAATTGACTGCATCTACAATAGGTTTGAAATAACTACCTGGACTGCCTCGGTGGCGTAGTTGTACTTACGGTACGGTTACAAAGCTGAGATCCCGGGTACGAATCCCAGGTTGGGCAAAGTGATATTGGATTTTCCTATTCAGTATCAGCCCAGAGTCAGAAATTTATGTCCGATGAGCGATAGGCTCGGCACCTATCACATTGTGGGACGGAACATACAAGGCGAAATGTGGGTGCCCTGGCACTTCTGCTTACCCCTTCTGGGAACAAGGCGTGAGTTTATGTATGTTTGACATAAATTGGACATAATGTAATACCTATTAAATGTGTTCGTGGCATGTGGTGTGCTTTCCGACTGTCTTCTATGTCACTCTTATTTTTCTTCTGTTTCAATATCCATAGAAATTTTAAATTTAAAAATGACTTCTATGGAAATTTGATATGATAGCTTTAAAAAACATATTTTGCAGAACATAGTATTTTTAAAGATTTTCTTTGGTTAATAAAGTCCGCAAACCTGCACTAGGTCAGCGTGATGGACAATATAGCCTAACCACTCTCAATCTTTCTCAATGTAAGGGCTGATACAGAAGAGTCAGTCAGCGGCAGCTAGCATGTTCACGGTGGTCGTGGGTTCAAATCCCAGGGCACTACTCTGACGTTTCGGAGTCATGTGTTTATTGATAATTAATTACCTCGCTCAGTAATAGTAAAGAAAAACATCGTGAGGAAGCCTATATACCGCAGTGTTAGAAACAAATTTAAATTCAATAATAAAATATAAGTACGGATTAGGATGTCAAATTTTAATACAAGGTAGAATTATAAATTATCCTTTCCAAGAAGGCTTTTAATAGAATATTATGCTTTTAATACAAAAGGCTGCAACAAATTGAAGAGAGACAATTTCATTGAACCTAAGTTTCGAGCTAAGTTCC
The DNA here is from genome assembly GCA_023078785.2 of Hyles euphorbiae. NCBI lineage: Eukaryota > Metazoa > Arthropoda > Insecta > Lepidoptera > Sphingidae > Hyles > Hyles euphorbiae. The sequence goes on along the minus strand of CM041031.1, from coordinate 12,756,778 downwards.
GAGATTTCACTGTAGCGTTAAATGTTTATAAGTTTCAATATTTATCATCATTTAGTTTAGAAACCTAGGTCGATTGCGGACCGAGAGATTCTTTAAATCTATTCTCTAGGAATACAAGGGTATTTGTTAATATTTAGATTTTTTTATACAACTGCTGGTGGTACTTTACTGGTGGTAAGTCTCTCATATGAGAGGTCGCTTTGGTGGGAACCACTGCAATGTCTACTAGACATATTGAGACTTAACATCTTCCGTATCGTGATGGCGAGTGCAGTGGAAAGCCTAGCGTTGCTTTGTAATTCATGGTGTTGCTTGGTTTTTCTATTATCCATGAACCGACTTACCATCAGCCGAATAGCGTGTTTGTCCCGTCTTACCCCTTGAAATTTAATGAACTATCGCGCCAAAGAAGCATATGATATGCTTGCTAATCATGTAAGAATATTTTTTTATTGATTTAAACGGCGAGATGAGCATACTGATCGCCTTATCGTAAGCAATACGACCGCTCATGAACAGTAGCAAAACTAGAGAACACCTTGAATTACAAAGCAATATTTGGTATTCCACTTCGATCACCATCATGAGGCACACGATGTTGAGAACATGTCCAGAAATTACTCTAACTACAATGTCCTTCAATCCGAAAAACAACACTGCAATTAAACTGACGTTTCGCGGGAGAAATAGAAATTGCGGTGGTACCTACCCAGGCGGCCTCTCACATATGAGAGACCTATCATCAGTGAAAATAACTAGATTACTGTTGCACCGTCAATGGACCTCATATTCAGCTTTATGCTGCAGGAGGGCAAATTACCGACTGCCTCGGTGGCGTAGCTGTATTAGGGTACGGATACAATGCTGAGGTCTTGGGTTCAAATCATATTAATCGTATCAGATGGTCATAGAATTAATCTACTAGGTCATACTGCTTAATTATCTCTTTTCTTGGTTAAACTAATTGTCCTACAAATTATACATTAAAATTACATATTCAAAATTAAATAAAATACGAACAACATCCGAAATTAAGTACCTATATTCGTAATAAAGCTCCACTCTGCTGTTAAAAATAACATCGCATAAATTGCATGTTTAATTATAATGTATTCAGTATATTTGGCTGCATTTAAATATAATTATGTGAAGGAAATATAATTATAGTGGACTTGCTTTCATTTAAAACCCTGTTTTATTTTGGAAATTGTCCAATATTAAGTTGCAGCATGACAATACACGTTTTTAGCTCAGATCAGTAGATAATTATATCAGGAGCGAAGAGACATAAGCAGCAATTTCATTTAACTAGAGGTTACGCCTCAATGGCGTAGTTGTGCCTACTACGATTACAACGCTGAGGTCTATGATTCAAATCGTGGGTCGGGCAAACTGATAATGGATTTTCTTCAAAGTCGAGTCAGAATTAAGGATTTATACTTGATAGGGCGATAGGCTCACCCCTCATCGTGACACGGACAATGTAAAGCGAAACGTGAGTGTGCTGGTAGGACTTCTGCCTACCCCTTGTGTGAAAAAGGTATGAATTTATGTACATAACAATTATGCAAGTAGCACGTCCCGACCCTCAAATTTGACATTTAAAGGCTTGTCAATGTCAATGTACATAGAAATAGGGTTTATTTTATAAATTGACATTTGACCGTTGACAGGTGGACGTACAAGTCACTATATAGATTAGAAATAAAATATCCCCTTATTTAGACACTTACCCGACTATAAAACCAATTCATTATTCACGCGTAGCACTAAAATCTATGCCTACAAATAAATATTCATAATTACCGACCACAAGCACGATTCATTTTCATTCTGTGAAGCGAGCACGAAGCATTTAATCTCACAAAAAGCTAGTGATCCCACATTTTGCCGCTCCGAAGGATAATTTCTTTAATGGCTCACATAACGCGGGTACAATGGATGTTGCCCACTTAACGTTAATTTGTGAACCGCCTTCTGCGAATGATAGCATTCGTGGAATTTTTATGTGACCTTAAAAATCTTAATATTGTTTTAGTCTAGTGTTTTGGAAATCAATTTTTATTATGTTTTGTTATTAAAATTATATATACAGGGTGTATCAAGACTGCTACCGAAAACAAAGCCGGGTGGTAATTTTGGTGACTCAAGACATATAGATTAGTTCTGTCCGATACTAGCATAATTTTACTTAAAGAATTATTATATCTCATGAAGTGAAATGTAAAATTTCTTTTGAGAATAAAGTTTCTTTAACCACAAGACATAATGCAAATAAAATTTTCGCAATATAAAGCGACTTTTTTGTGATATTTTAAATAACATCAAATCAAATTGTTTGCGTGGCAAATCTAAAGTTTTTACTAAAATTACAATTCAAAACCTCTCATACCATAGCGTTTTTAAAAATAAAAGGCTGTACATAATTATTTTATATGTATGTATTTACCACCCAAATACGTTGATAGGAAAAATATATAAAAAAATGTCGCCGTGTTTAGTTTTAGCTGCATTGTGTCTGAAGTAACAAATCTAAACTAGGCTTCATTTTCGGTAGCAGTCTTGGTACATCCTGTATTATGTATTAAAATTATACGATATTCCTGTATGTAACATCTGTGAGCGATTGACGCGCACGCGAAGTTGACAATGAGCACCAAAGCTCGGCATGTCTAATACGGAAATTACCTCGCTTCAAGCCGTAATTAAACTCAGATGTTCTGAAAAGCGCGTAAATGCGATTTATATGGATTTTGACTTAATTACAAATAACATAGAAAATTTCCCTTCGTTTTTCATATTCAAAATGGCGTTTTCGCATATTTTCGTCATTATATTCATTAGGAGAAAGGAATTGCTGCCAACGTATTCACAGTGTGCTTTCAGATACTTTCACGAACATCGGAGTCATGTGTGTATTGATAGTCAATTACCACGCACTATAACAGTTTACGAAAACATCGTGAGGACACCAGAGCGATTTGTGAGAATTTCTATGGTACGTAATGTCCGTCACACTAGGCCAGCGTGGTGGACTTTTTGTCCAAACCATACTCAATCCAACTCTAAATTATAGGGGAGGCCCGAGCCCTACAGTGGGACGAATACGGGCTGATAAAGATTTCCTCAGGAAATATGATTCAAATTATGATGTACTAAATTTCATATCGATCAGACATTTGCGCTTTTTAGAAGATTATTCCAAAACACTCTCTGTTACCTCACAACAATTGCTAAACATAAGATTTCTTTAGAGACCTGCAAACTTAACGATATAAAATGAATGAGAATAAAATAACTAAGTCCTATGCAAGTTCTACAACGATGTTTTCCTTAATAAAATTCGTAATAATTTCCCAGAATACGACATCAATCTGCACATGAATCATCCAAGTGTTAACATATTAATTCGCTTTGTCTAAGACATATCTCAAAGCGATTATATTAACACGCATTAGATAAGCCTATTATCGGATTAACAATTATTCCAGCGTTTGTGAGATAACATACCGACTTGATGATAGTACTAAGTCGAAGATTTACTCTGAAGTTCATTTACTGATAATGTAACAGAAGATTACTTAGGTTTGTTTCGGTATAGATCTTTTTAATAAATCATTAATATATTAAAAGTAAATAACATATTAAATTAGACTTGGGTATAGAAGCCAACGCCACATGAATCAAAGTCGATGCACGCAAATACTAAAATTATGCTATAAATTATTTTGTTAATTTACATACGTACATAAACTCATGCCTTTTGTCCAGAAAGGATAGGTGCCACGATATGAGAGGGGGCGAGTCTTTCGGCATACCGGGCACAAATTCCTGGTGAATAGAAAAATCCAATTTCACTTTGCTTGACCCGGGATTCGATCCCAAAACCTTAGCTATCCAATTATACTATAGCACTCACAGAGGCAGGCAGCAATTTTATTAATTTCAACGCTGTTAACTATAGATCTAAAATTGAACAAATAAATAATATTCAGGAATTGCATATCGATCGAAATACGAGTAAAGACCCTATATTTATTTCGAACGAATTATTGATCATGTTTCCAATATTTATATTATACACAATTTCTACAGCCCCAGGCTAATAATTATAAATAAATAAGATATTTCTTTACTCCCTGACTTCGCGGTTCCGGTGACCCGTTTCATTTTATCAATTTCATAACCTCTGTATCAAATTTGCCCCAGTTATATATTGAAGTGTTTTTCCGGTTTGTAGGATATTGTAGCCAGAGTAACTAGTAGACATATTGAGACTTAACATCTTATATTGATAGTCAATCACCACGCACTAAAACGGTGAAGGAAAACATCGTGAGGAAACCTGCATACCATAGCGATTCATAAGAATTTCTATGGTATGTAAGTCCGCCAACCCGCACTAGGCCAGCGTGGTGGACTATATGGCCTAACCACTCTCAATCGTATTCTCGATTGTAGAGTAGGCCCGTGCCCTGCAGTGGGACGTATATGGGCTAATACAGAATACAGAACATCTTATATCTCAGAATGGCGAGTGTAGTGGAATTCCAAGCATTGCTTTCTCATTCATGATGTTATGTGGTTTTGCTATATCTGTGTAAGGTCATATCGCTTGCTATCGGGCGATTGACATGCTCGTCTCGCCCTTCATTATTATACAGGTAATTTACAGTTTTGCACATATAATTGCTCGTTAGAGTTTTATTAACATAATAAATTTAATAATATCAAATCTAAAAAAAAAATGAACTCACTATTGTATTAGATTGAAATTGAAAATGGCTAGTTGACCGACGGAGATACGAAATAATATTCAAAGAACATTATATTTCGGTTCAATAAAGGATAAAACTAAGAAAACATAAGAATAAAAATCACATTACTGAAGAATATGAGCAAGTTCCTTGGTTTTCTGCGACAAGCTGTGAATCGAGTGGAAAATAACCATTCGGCGTATCGGAGCGGACGGTATCAATTTGTCGGCATGAACCACTGACGCAGTGATATTACCTTGAGAAAATGTAAAATATTGTTGATAGGCTTCAGATATATTTTCTTCAGGAACAACTGTTGTTTTTTTCTTAAAATTAGCTTGGGAAGTAATTTGTTTAACGCACGTGAATGCAAATGCAGGAATTTCACTTTGATATGTAGATTAGAAAAAAGCCATAGTGATGCAGCCACGATAAACGATTCACGTAATAAAATAAGTTCAGTTGCAGTGAAGTTTCGATCAAAAGAACTCGCGTCAATTCGCGTCACGCGAGCGCTTAACCGTCTTTTACTACTGCGCGTTTTATGTGCGTGATTCAGATCGCAACTTGATAAGTACGTTAGTTAGTTGATAAGTAGGGTAGTAGGTTATGATTACAAAAATACCATTATGCACCAAAATGTAAACTTAATTACAACTCCACCGCAACTTGATCGGCGCGTTAAGAAATTACGTGAATAACCCAAGAATAACCCTACTGATCGATAACTTCAATTACCTCGGTGGCCAAGATTTAATTTCAAAGCTGAGGTCTCGCGTTCGAATTCCGGGTTGGGCAAAATGATATTAGATTTCGGAGTCTGAAAGTGTCCGATATGTCGAAAAGCTCGCCCCCTGTAACATCGTGGGATAATCGTGTTTAACTCGTAATTTTACTATTTATTTTTTAAATATACTTTAAAACAACATTTATTAAGCAAATAGACTAAAACCCCATTTCCAAAAATCATCATCACAGTTTTTAATTAATTTCAACATTTTAAAATGTCATACTTAGTGGAGCTGAATGCACAATATTGTCGTCTTTTAACATGCTAAGCCTTTGTGACGTCAGCTGTTTCTTCGTAGTGACTAGTAAAAGCGTTTACTCTCATTTTAGTCGAGCGTGAATAATTTTTGCAGCTTAGGGCTAAAAATAGGACTAAACTTTGAGTAGTAATAGAAGCAAGAGTATGCGTGGTGAACGGTGGTTAACCGATTATAATTTTGGGTACAAAAAACAGAATCTGTACCTAGAAGAAAAGCTGATACATTTTACAGACTTCCTTTAAGACTATGCCAAGGATTATTAAAAAACGTCGTGAGAATACCATAGATAACCATGGCGTATTGTAAGAATTTCTATGGTATGTAAATTCCCCCAACCCAATATTGTACTCTCAATTGTAGAGGAGTCTCTATGGGCTGCACAAAACAGTTCAGTACAAATACTAAAAATATTAAGAAATAATTGGAGAAAATGTTTAACAGTTGGAACAAAATGTATTAGAAGAACATATTTAAATAATAAATTCACCCAACAGTCACATCATAGTCCTGTACCCACACTAAGATCGAGTTTTGTGTCGTGGGTATAAGAAACTACGAGACATTTTGGTCTCAAAAACAACAGACTTAGACATACATACCCGTGAATCACATAAATATTTGATTCACAGCCGGCGTCTAATCAAAATAAATTATCGCTTTTCTTTGCGAAATGTTTTGTTCCATTTTGTTTGTAGTCACCAAAACTACCACCCGGTTTCGTTTTCGTGATGACCCTGCCCTATGCTTGATGATACGGCCGTTCCTGAACAGTAGCAAAACCTAACAACACCTTGAAATACAAAGCAATGCTTGGCATTCCACTGCGCTCGCCATCCTGAGACATAAGATGTTAAGTCTTAATATGTCTAGTAGTTACTCTGGCTACAATGTCCTTCAACCCGAAACACAACAGTGCATTTAAACTACTGTTTACCGGGAGAAATAGACATTGCGGTGGTACCCACTCAGATGGACTCTCACTTATGAGACCTACCACCGGTAAAATATACAAGCTTGCAGTCTTGACATTTTTTTTTATGTATCGATTAGATAACAACTATTCACATCCCCATATGAAAGATATGTTTTAGAAAATATACAACACGCATTCGTGAGAAATTCGCAGAGCGTTGTAGTTTAAAATGTATCTACACGTTCGGTTCACTGCAGTATTCAGATATTCTATTCTGCATGACCAATTCAAATACAGAACACCTGGCGTATTCCGTTGTAATGCGTATTGTTCGTAGTTATTTTTATTGCATTGAATGGCACGACGAGCATGTCGTTCGTATGATGGTAAGCCGACCGCTCATGAACTGTAGCATAACCAAAAAAAACCATTAAAAATGTTTGGCATTCCACTGTGCTCGTCATCCTGAGATATAAGATGTTAGCTCTCCTTATGTCCAGTAGTTACTCTGGCTACAATATCTATCTATCCGAAACACATCCATACATCCAAAACAAAAATTTTGCATGGTAACGCGACAGTTTTTTTTATTAAATTTTTAATTTGGTCGATTTTGGGTGGTCAATCCATAGTTTTTGCTAAAATAATGATTTGAAGCCCTGCGTATCATAGCGTCTTTAATTTAAAAGGGTGTACACTATTACTTAATAAAAAATATGTATTTATAACCCAAATACGACAATAGAAAAAAATTACAAAAAAAATTGTCACAATTTTTTTGTACTAAATTTAGTTGCATTGTGTCAGAAATCACTAAAATTACCACCTGGCTTCGTTTTCGGTAACACTCTTGATATAGCCGGTATGGTGCATTAGTCCTAGCTAAAAGCGAAATAAGGCAACGTAAAATAAAACAATTGGTCAGTAGAAGAAACCTGCAATGTCCTGGACATTTAAGTATTCATTTAAAACCAATTTTTCCTCTTAAATAAATAAATCCGGCGAAAGTTTCATTTCAACTCGGAGAAAAAGTTTGGAACTCTTGATCGAACCTACTGATACAGTACAACTTTTGCTTTAATAGCAAAGTTACCTTCCAACTTCCGACTTTCTTCTTGGTCATTTTTCTGTTTCTTTTTGCAATTAAATTGCACCTTTAATTTTGAAAGTCCTATTAAAATTATACAAGGCATTTTTATTGTATTTTTTTATTAGTTGATGTTACAAACATAATATTATGGTGGTGGTTAATCGCTAGTTTTTGCTAAAAATATAATTTAACCCTTGCATACCATATTGTCAAAAAATAAAAAGGCTTTACATTATTAGTTTAGGATAAACTATGTATTTATCATCCAAAAACGAAGATATGAAGTAATACAAAAAAATCGTCTCGTTTTTTTCGCAAATGTTTTATTTTCTCTGTTTATCGTCTCTGAAGTCACTAAGACTATCACCTGGCTTCGTTTTCAGTAGCAGTCTTGATATAACTTGTATAATAGCGCAGAGAACTAATGGTCCATGCAATCAAAAAGTTTTCGAGTGTAGGCTACACAACGGTAAGCGCAGCCAAGTCATCCGCAAGGCGATATGGACAATAAAAAGGTTGCAGAAAGTCGCTGGATACAGACCTATTCCCATTATTGATAAGAAAATCCTTATCGGCCTATGTCCAGCAGTCGATTTCCTATTGTTGAATTCATTCCAAAGTAGGAACACAATAGTAAATTCGTTAAAGCGACTGCCAACGTCCATACCACATTGAATACACCGGTTCTCGTCCGATCACCGAAGTTAAGCAACGTCGGGCGCGGTCAGTACTTGGATGGGTGACCGCCTGGGAACACCGCGTGATGTTGGCTTTTTTTTTTAATTGTCTCGTGAATGTAACATTAAGGAACAGCCACTTTTTGAGCATTTTTGAACGAAAAAACGAAGTATTTTTGCTAAAGTTTGAGATAAACTTTCAAAGGTTGATTAATGTAACAAAAATGAATCTCTTGAGTTATAAATTGTAACACTAACGACGCCATAAGACCTTTATATGAGAGATAAAACGTAGCTATTAAGGTAAAACATTAGTGAGAATGTACGTCATTATTTTATCCCTCTCATAACTATAGAACACAAATGATTTAAATTAAGACAATGCTTCAATATTTTCTTATCTAAATTGAATAAAAGTCTCGTGGCAAGCTAGAACATTTAATGTTTTGTAACCAATAAATTAGGCTTTAACTTCCATAGAGAAAGAATACCATCTTCAATATCATTTAGCGTTTAATTTTAGTTATAGAAGTCAATAGTTTGTAAATTTTGTTGTAACGCAGAAAAAATGAAGACTTTTTAAAACACACATATTTTTATACTCGTTTTGCGTACTATTTGGTGGGCTTTATAGGGTATAGATAGACTCCCATTTGAAATTGTAAGAGTCAATTTTTCACAGAAATAACTGAACTGGACGTTTCGATGACAATGCTACCCAATTGTTACTGGAAAATGCTCGAGGCACTGTAATTAAAATTCATTCTGGTATTACCCAAAAACTGCGAAAAATTGACGGTTTTATGCTTGCCTGATAAAAAATTCAGGAATACCGTTCAAAACCCAGTCAATCAAATAGATTGTCATATTTTTATTGGTCACTTTTAAAAAAGTTAAAATATATTGATAATGTTGTTAATTACTTATATTTTTTATAGAAGTTTCAAATTCTGCATGCTTAAATTTTATATTGGTATCCCAAGATACAAGCCTAGCTTAGTTTGGGGACCCCTGTTAAAAAAAAATGTAACTTTGTTTTTAATAAATATATTCTTCAAACATCAGCATAAAAAATATCGCTGACTGATTTCTTAAATATTTTCATAACCTCTGAGAATTAAAATCCTATAATATTTTTTGTTAGTTTTTCCATACTTGAGAACCATCGTCTCTTTAACATTTATAGCCGTAGATAAAGACTCGTAGCAAGTAGCCGCATTGTGTCTGTGCACGTTCCCAAGCGCGTACGTGCCAAACCTGGCATTAACACATCTTATCGCCATCTGGCAACCTATAGCTTACACGTGGTGTCATATAGTTCTTGACTCAAGTAAGGTTTAGGTAAAGTGATTGCGTAATTTTTCCAACGTGATTTTTCAACGTGAAAAATTCAACGTGTATTCATCAACCACAGCACATAGACGGTAGCCGAAAATCGAAAGTATTTATTGATTTATATATATCTCCAGTGGACAGTCCAGACAGTCTCCGTGGCGCAGTTGGTTAGACGCCGTGTGAAACGAGAGGCTGCGGGTTTGATCCCCGCACCGAAACAAATAATTGTGTGATCCTCAGGTATTTCTTTCGGGTCTGGATGTTTATGAGACCGAAAAGTCTCTCGTAGATATCCACGACACAAGACTCGATCTTAGTGTGGAGTCAGGGCTATGTATGTGACTGTAAGGTTATTTATATTGATTTAATAAGAAACCTACTGCTGAATTAATTAAACAACGTTGCAGTAAAATTTACAAGGTACAATAAGAAACAGCACGCTCAGGTGAACGTGATAACTCAGATTATGCATTAAATTTATTGTACTGCCTCGGTGGCGTAGTTGTACTACGGTACGGTTACAAAGCTGAGGTCTCGGGTTCGAATCCCGGGTTGGGCAAAGTGATATTGGATTTTTCTATTCAGTATCAGCCCAGAGTCAGGAATTTGTGCCCGATATGGCGATAGGCTCGCCACCTATCACATTGTGGGACGGAACATGCAAGGCGAAATGTGGGTGCCCTGGCACCTCTTCCTACCCCTTCTGGGAACAAGGCGTGAGTTTATGTATGTATTTATTGTAGTGGAAAGTGCAGTGAGGATTTTTATCCACCAAGAGGCAGACAACTTAAAAGGTTGTAATCACGTCGTTGGATGCAGATAGATTTAAACAAGTTGAAATCTTTAGGTAAGGCTTAGAAGCGGACTTCGTGTAAAAATGATGTTGGGATTTAGGTTAATATCTGAATGAGTAAATTGTGTCCTAGTTTTATCTGGGTTGTTATAGAAAAATGGGATCTAAGTAGTCCAAGTGAAATTATTTTGTCTGAAGTGTTTTTTGCTGCTTTTTTTATTAAAGCGCTGATATAATTCCGTATATAGCAATATTAAAATTATAAAGTTGATTTGGTATTGGATCGAACTGTTTAAATTATTACCGGTCAGAAGGGTTCAATAGCGTTTATATAGGATCATATTAACAATTAAGTTGGGTTTGCCTATAATATATACTTTACAATAACTTGTACTACGCGGTCAACTTGATCAAATGTTGGGTCCACGTTTGCACAAACTTTTCCAAACAGGTGGGCGGTAAATGACTGTTCAGAACTTTCATAGATTTGTTGAGTAAGTTTCTTCTTTAAGCCTACATTACGGAATTACACACGGACGAAAGGAGATTTGTAAGAACTTCTAAGCCGTAATGGGAGTTAGCACTTGGACTACTTTTCTATGAAATGAAATGTATTTATTGGTCACGTAGGCAATTTAAAAAAAAGCTCTTATGACATCATGACACATCTAATCTCTGAGACATGAAAATATACACGAAGGTACTTGTAATTTAATTAAAATAAAGTTATTCATAAGAGACTGCTAAAAAGTTTTGCGTAAACCTAAATTTTGAGCTGGTCTTTTAAAGCTGAAAATTGATGATTTAAGTAGTGTAAAATGTTAATGTATAACCTTTTATTTATAGTGTATTTGCCAATAAACTTTATGAAGATGCATTAAAAATTATTACGAAGAAATAAGAAACAACAACACTATATAAAATGCTAAGTTATTATAGAAAATACTATATGATCAAAAAAAGTTTGTATTTTATACTCAATATTTTATTTTTATCTACTACAATAACCCTTTTTTTTTTGTTGACGCGGGGAAACCGGATTACCGCTAACGCCCCACCTTGGGGGAGGGTAGAGCGATTATGTTGGGTTCACCGATAGGCATACCAACCAAAACCCCGCGTTGCCCTCTTCAGCGCAATTAGAACAGCCCCGGGAACCCGAAGCAAGAGCGCTTCAGCTTCTACCGGGACCATCCCTGCACAATGCCGCTCAATTTGCGGCACGTACCATAAGTATGTTGGAGGCTAGGAAGCCTCCTCATTTCCCGGCAACAGGCAATTGCTTCCTCCTCCTCCTGCTGCCGAACATCTCGAGGTCGCATTGTACGTGAGTACAATGGGCGCAACAACAGCCCCCCACTGCGCGCCCGCGACCTTCACTTCCCCATTACTCGCCTCCTACGACAGGCAGGGGATACCGTGACGGGATTCTCGAAGCGCCCCCATACCACAGGGCGCTACTACAATAACCCTAAGATTGTTAGTTTTCAAATCGTAAAAATGCTCTACAAATCAAAAAATACTAGTAGTATATTTTTCTAATATAAATACAGGATTTTACTACGTTTTAAACCAGCGGGGTCGCAGGAACGAAGCCTTGAAATATGAATCCAGAGTTGCATTACTGTAATGAGTTTCTGCACTGTGTGGCATTTTAGTCATTTATGGAGTTAAAATATGATGCTTTTCGTAAATTTTGACTGTTGCTGTTTATGCTTCGAATTTAGATTTGCTTTCAGAGTTTAGACTGAAGTGTGGAATTGAAAAGCTTTCTTGATATTTCGGGATAAGTTACAATATTTCATCTAAGAGTTATTTAAGAGTGATGGCGTTTATTTATTTATTTAATTCACTCTAAATGCTGTACATCCAAAATTGACCACGGTTCTCAGTCATGAGGGATTGACTGCAGAGAGAGGAAAGAATAATGGCCTTATCGCAAATCGTGCGCGTAAAATATTTGCAGTGCTGTGGTAAAACTTATTTTAAATTAAATTAGGAATTGAACTATTAGAAAAAAGAGCTCATAATAATTACTGATTATGGACGCTTCATATCAGCACGTATTTACCCACTGCTGGACATAGGCCTGTCCTTCACTATTCCTCCAAATTTTTTGATCCTGCTTATCCAATCTATAGGTATAAATACCTTGAATCACTATAATTTAATCAATCCAACAAGTGGGTGGCCTACCTAATTTTTCCCTTCTGTCTGACTCATATTGATGTTGAATCGCTAAAATAATGATTAATTTAATTATTACGTCATTTCATAATTCTAAGGGTCAACTTTTATAATTTAACTAGTTACAATCAAGCCTTACATATTTTAATTTTCGTGTTAGAAATCCAATCCGTACGAGTTTTTAGATATGAAATTTAAATTAGCTTACCGCTTACCTTATTTCGGGATGGATATATGACCGGTGCAGTAACAATTATGTATAACGCATTCAAAAATTCTAGCATACATGTACATTATATTATTATATAATAAATTTTATTATAATAAACCCAAACAATTATCATTCCAATACAACAAAAACCACCTTACAATACTTGGTCATTCTAATACATATCACCGGTTTCTGTAAGCAACAAGTTAATCTCAGCCTAACTTTCTCATTGTTACTTCGAAACAATGAATAATATATTTCCAATTTATTCCAGAAGCCTTAAATAATAGCGGATTGGAGGCATTCGCCATTTTCATAATGCTTGTGAGAACGGCAGAACAATGGGATAAATTAGCTTAGAATCTTGGAGTACCGAAAGACGGTTCGCGTACTGGAATTGATTTAAGGGTAAGGAAAATCATTGTGATTTTCCTTTCAAAATGTTGAAGATGTTTCAATTATTCACTTACATATTTTTTTCAAAGACTCGAATATGCTTAAGGTCAGCTGATTTCTCAATTATAGAATAGAAATAAGAAATACTCATATAAATTAAATAAGTATTTCTTATACTTATTTGCAAATTACTGGGTATAGCTAAACTATGAAGGATTGAGATATAAAATTCAAAACTTGTATTTCATAAAAACTTTTGTACACATGTGTAGATTGCACTCCTGGCGTCGCATAACTCGTTACGCATTCGCCTCGCAATGGCGAAAAAAATACAATTTTTGATTCAATCTACAAAACAACTGATCTAGCTTTGTTCAGGATTTCCATACTTTTGTTACTTTTCAGAAATAGTATAAACCCATTTTTATTTCGCATTCAAAGTGCGCGCTATCCAATCAATGAGATTGCAGATGCAAACGCAATCAGCAATGGACGGAACCTTGTGCTCGGAATTGTTTTAAAATAATGATATACATTTTAAACAACGTTATTACTTTAATTTCGTTTACTAACCCGCCTTCGCCGTCCTTCACCCGCGTGCATGTCCTTTTTTACGAGAAAACTGTTTTGTGAACATTTTGCATAAATGCTTATCTCCTGTTGATCATTGCGTGTTGTTATATAGAGTGAAGCCTTCCTTTATATATGAGCAATGCAACACTGAAATATATTGTTTATTTGAACCAGTAGTTCCTGAAATTATTGTGTTTAAACAAACTTTAGCTTTGCACAGGTTTATTTGTGTTTAGAGTATACAAATTTCAACAGAAGGTTCAAATTTATTAATATATCCCAATAATATATTTTTTTATTTTTTTTCATTTCTACTCTTACAAAACAAAATACTCAGACAATACACACGATCATTCATAAACTACACACACAAAAACGCGCGCGTCTGTGTATAATAAATAATAATAAATAAATAACACCCAACAGTCACATACATAGTCCTGACCCCACACTAAGATCGAGTCTTATGTCGTGGGTATCAGGAACTACGAGAGACTTTTCGGTCTCACAAACACCCAGATCCGGAAGAAATATTTGTGTGCCGCACAAACATTTCTCTCGGTGCGGGGATCGAACCCGCGGCCTCTCGTTTTATAGGCGGCGTCTAACCAATTGCGCCACGGTGGCTGTCAAAATGTATAATTGGGTATTAATACTATTTTTAAATAAAATAATAATAAAAAGTAAACAAATAAATAAAACTAATTCTAAATAAAAATAAAATTAGTTTAAAATAAATAAATTACATAAATAAATTAATTAAACCAAGAAATTAAAATAAGTAATACTAAGTATAGGAAATATATTGTTTATAAAGATTAAGTTATATGTGTATTGACTTGTCATAAGAGCTTTTAAATTGCCTACGTGACCAATAAATACATTTCAATACATTTCATTTCATTTCATTTTAAACAAAAGTATTTGAAAACTTATTGAAACATTATTGTTACTAATCATCAGTATTCTGAATTAATACCAATAAGTATACATGATGAATATGATAAAAGGCCTTAAAGCCTCTAGTAGATTAATCTAACTATGCTGGCTCAGAACAGCCGGTAGCCTTGACATACTTTTGAAATGTTTGTGTAAAATTCTCAAGCATTTAGATTTCATAAACAATATTTACATGATCGTTAAATTGAACTACAGATGAATTTTAATGCAATTGATTTGAATGGCCTCTGTGGCGAAGTTGGTTAGACGCCTGAGAAATGAGTGGGCATGGGTTCAATTCCTGCACCTAGACATACATATGTTTGTGAGATATTTGTCTCGGCACTTTGTTTATTTTTCTTTTTTTCTTCATTTTATTGTATTAAACGTCATCGTTTATTGTAATTTCGGCGCCTTAACACTTCACTTCAAAACAATCAAGAGTTGTCGAGATCATTGTAGTTTTCGCTGCAAATCCAATGGCTCATGAATTCGTATGGCATTTACATACTTCTGTTTACTTATAATTTTACACAGTAATGTTTAGTTTGATGAATATTATTAAAACGGCGCGTAGCGGTTTAAAATTACCTCCGGAATCATCCAATTATAAGTGTTACTCGATTTAAACTTTAGACACAGTACAGTAAGATAAATAGTAATTAATACTATTAATTACTCAATTTTGTAAAATAAATTTATCACCTTTCGTACCCGGAACTTGACAAATTATTTAGGTGAAATAATTAAAGAAACAAGATTTGATAAAACCCTCCCGAAATTTGATAAGGGTTAAGTTTTATACTTGATATATTTATTAAAAAGGGATATCCGACTGCTTATTTAAATAGGGGCTAGTTGCAGATAGAGGAGAGGTACGCAATTTAGCCAAATGCCCAGCAATCGTGACGTTTTAAATTTATTACTGCGACTTGTACTACGCGGAGCAGCAACTAGAATTGTATTTTTAAATTTAACTTAGACTGGCATGAAATTTAATTTATGAGCTCTAATTTAATGAAACTTAGGCGTTGAATGTTTAAGGTTGTATCAAATATTAAAGAACTAAAACTTGGTAATATTTTTTGCTCTGGTATTTGTGCCAGTTTTCCGTTATTATTTTAGTTCATACTTGAAATATTTGTGTCTGCGACAGTCCTATTGGTCGAGAACGGACTACCAAACTAAACTACCTAGAGTGGGCGTCGTTTAATTTATGTATAAATTTTTATACTTTACTTTCAAAGGTTAATAATGCCTGAAGTGTCTTATGGATAGTATTATAAAGCTAAAATGCTACAAATAAATATTGTACGATTCCCATCTAACTTTACGACAAAAAAAAGAAAATCCTATTGGTAAGTTTTCGAGCTGCATCTATATATTGTTTTTTTTTGCAATTAAAAGCGAGACGAACGTGCCATTCGCTTGATGGTAAACGATACGAACGCTCATCGACAGTAGCAAATCCAAATACCATGAATTAGAAAGCAATCCTTTCTTGGACAGCCTCCGTGACGCAGTTGGTTAGACGCCGCCTGTGAAACGAGAGGCCGCGGGTTCGATCCCCGCACCGAGAGAAATGTTTGTGCGCCCCACAAATATTTCTTCCTGGTCTGGGTGTTTGTGAGACCGAAAAGTCTCTCGTAGTTCCTGATACCCACGACACAAGACTCGATCTTAGTGTGTGGTCAGGACTATGTATGTGACTGTTGGGTGTTATTTATTTATTATTTATTTATTTCAATCCTTAAGTCTCAATATGTCCAATAGTTACTCTGTTTTGCCATATCCAGATATATAGCGAATAAAATTAATTGACGCATTAAGAGTTCCTATCATCAAAGTGAGTGAAGCTCAAAACAATATTGTTCAAAGAATGTCACGAACAACGCTTAAATAAGAAAACAAAACAACGGGAATAAGGAAATAACAGATGTTTTTAACGCTTCGAAAAGCATTTATCGTCATTCATTAATTATTGATTTTAGCTTAAGATTGTATAATCGGTGTATGATAAGAAAAACAGGATCAAACAACTATACAATTATATAAATACCATTAATAATAATAATAATATTATGTCATGAAGAACTTCATTACCTTAAGCTATTTTCAGATTTCAATGTAATATTTTTCAATAAAATATTTGAAGAACTTTGCTTTTTCCCTACCTTTTTTTGACTACATTACTAAGGAACAAATCTGCTGGTGGAAGGTCTCTCAAAATGAGAGGCTACATGAATGGATACCACTGGAATGTCTATTTATCCCGAAAAACAGCAGTGTTGTTTTCCGGTTTGAAGGAACTTGTAGCCTACTGGACCAAATGAGACTCAATATCTTATGTCTCAGGATGTATCAGAAGCGCAGTGGAATGCCAAGCGTTGCTTTGTTATTCGTGATGTTGTTTGGCCTTGCTACAGTCAACGAACTAGTGCTTGTCCCGCCTTTCACTGAAATAAAACAAATCTAAGCAATATTCTTTATATAAAAGCCATTATGAAAGAGCAAATTGCACAAACACCACTCACAGAGAGAAAACAATGGAACTGAGCAGTTAATTAAGCTTTATTTGCTGCGAGTGTCGTGATTTCTGATTTCAGTCGATGTCTAAGCAATTGTTTGTGTATCGCATTACTTTGATTTTTCCTGATAACGCTGCACAAAAGTACTATTCCTATTGTGTATCATTATGACTTCACACAGTTTGTGCATATAGCCTGTATCAGCCCAAACACGTCCCACTGCAGTGCACGGGCCTCCTCTACAATCGAGAGTATGATTGAGAGTGGTTAGCAGCGCCGGATCTAGGTTTTTTTCGAGGCGGGGCAAAAACTGAAAAATGCCGCCCCCCCTTGCCTATATTTTTATCTTAATCATCATCATCATTTTTAGCAACGTCTTTTTTTTTTTTCTTTTTTTTTACCACCCTGTTAAGCATTTTTACACGCTTTATATTAGCGTCACTTTTGAGGGTTAACGTCACACACGTTTGTAAGCTTTGACTCTAGTTTTGCTACACGTAACCCCTGGGTAGTGCCAAATGAGTGACACAGTTCTTGGCGGTAGGACTTAAGTTCTGGATGCCTCTTCATCAAACCTATCCTTTCAACTTCATGACAGCGCAATTCAACAAAGCAGGTCTTTCAGCGGTGCATAACCCCACCATCGCGTTCACTATGGAGTTCACCAACATCCGCGAACTCCAAACGACCTTAATGCTGTCCACCACCATTTCGAGACGGCCTAGTCTGCTTTGCTCTTCTTGATGGAGACGCGGATTCGTTGTCCGGCCGAATATTCCTACCTGCTGTACCCTGGTTATTCGCTTGAAGAAAGCTTCAAGCCTAAAGTCGGGGTACACTTGTATGTATATTCGGTTGGACATCTACTGTCACCGTTTAAGCTGCATGGAGGGTCCTTCTCCGCTTTGTGTTTGCACGTGAATCTTGGTTGCCTGAGCCGCATCGACGTGTGCCTTTACAGGTCTCACAACGGGGAAGATGAGACGACGCGGCTGTTTAGGTATCTCAGCCATGTGGCTGATGACGGGCGGACGCAGTTCCCGTCGGCTGAAATGGTCTTGGGGGATTTCAATACACATCACAAACTGTCGCTGGGCTCCTCCAAGACTGGTTCAGTTGTACATTTATCCTGGGCTGTTTAAAAATAACAATGGTTGTTGTATCATTGAGATAAAACGATGTATGGCGATGGCTAGAGGGGCAATTGAGAAACTCAGAAAAATATGGAGGAATCGTACTACTACAAAAGCTACTAAAGATCAGGCTTGTCCGAGCACTTTCTCGTATTTCTGTATGTCGCTGAAACATGGACGTTACGGGAGAAGAAACATGTAGATTCCCTAGAGATGAGGTGTTGGAATGCTTGGAATATCAGGTCCGAATTCCACACAAACGTTTCAAGAACTCGGCATCAAGTAGCGTCTTTCCGAGATAGTACGGCCCCATATACTTCGAATATTCGGTAATTTCTCACGACGAATTAACGACTCCATAGAACGTCTTATGGTTAATAGGGCAGAGTAGACTGAAATAGACCTCGTGGTAGGACATCATACACATACATTTATATACATTATACATACGTACAGCGGCACAGATATTATAAGGATAGCCTTGTCAGGCCTCAAAACTTCCAGGTCTGATTCAAACTCAATTTTCTAAAAACGGAGTGAATACAATACCTTTTTTTTAATCGATATCTACGGGGAGATCATAAGGTGCATGTCGAGGTCTCCAGCCTTCCAATCTGACGCACGGGGACAATTATTGTCCGTACCGCATAGATTTTGCAGCCAGGTTGGATGTATTACGGACAATAGGCGATGCGGATGAGCGAGTAACACCTAGTTGACTCGCCGTGCCACCCGACGCACTTCCTAATATGGCTCCTCACAACTTAGGTAGGCGTAGATTTTCTCTGCAACGGACGCCCTAACCGTGGGCGTCCGCTATGAAGCCACGAGTTCTGCCGCACATCTTAGAGTGTGCCAGCGACCCCAATGACCCCTATTAATCGCCTCTTACGCCAGGCAAAGGAAACCGTGAAGGAATTTTGCCACCCCTTGACCACGGGGTGCGTGTAAACAATAAATAACCAATTTGAAAAAAAAACTATATTTTTAGCAAGGAAGTCTAAAGACTATAATCAATGTTAATAGCTGTTTTTTCACATTTAAGCAAGATTTTTATATAAAGTATCACTATTGGAATATTTTATAATATCCCAGTATAGATATTTACTTGGGAGTGTCCTACCCCGAATTGCCCCCGAAACAAGGTCTTGTTGCACCTGCTGCACCTGAAGAAGTTCTCTATAGTCTTCGTCGCATGAAGAACCGGAAAGCAGTAGGGCCTGACTATATTCCGATAGAGGCGTGGAAGTCGTTGGGGCTCCACGGTGTGGAGCTTCTTGCTGCGTTATTTAACAGCATCCTAAATACCAAAAACATGCCTGACTCATGGCGGTTGAGTGTGATGGCTCCCGTGTACAAGGGTAAAAGCTGTGTTCAGGAATCCGGTAATTATCGTGGCATTAAGGTCATGAGTCATACCATGAAGCTTTTCGAACGCGTCATCGAGTCCAGGCTCCGCCAAGAGTGTACTATCTCTGAGTGTCAATACGGCTTCCGTCCTGGCAGTGGTACAACCGACCCGATATTTGCACTCAGGATGCTTGACGAGGCATACAGAGCGAAGAAGACGCCACTGCACATGGCTTTCTTGGACCTGCTGAAGGCCTTCAACTGTGTGCCGCGACAGGCAATCTGGTGGGCGATGAGGATAAAAGGGATACCGGAAGCCTATGTGGACATTATCAGAGACATGTACCTCCGATCCGAGTCCTTCGTTCGGACCGCCGTTGGCGATACGAATCCTTTCCCGATTGATGTCGGTGTGCACCAAGGCTCGGCGCTGAGTCCATTCCTCTTCAGTGTTGTGCTCGATGCCATTACGTCTCACATCCAGGACCCTGCGCCCTGGTTGTTGGATGTATGCCGATGACATTGCACTGGTGGAGGAGGACCGACGACTTTTGGAGCGCAAGGTCAACCGGTGGAAGGAATGCTTGAGAGCGGTGGTCTGAAGTTAAATGTGGCGAAGACCGAGTACATGGCTTGCGGGAGTACGGACCCCCAAAGCATCGTGATGGGGAACGAACTGGCCGTGAAGACGGACAAGTTCAAGTACCTTGGGTCCGTACTGCATGAGTCCGGTGATACATTATACATACGTACAGCGGCACAGATATTATAAGGATAGCCTTGTCAGGCCTCAAAACTTCCAGGTCTGATTCAAACTCAATTTTCTAAAAACGGAGTGAATACAATACCTTTTTTTTAATCGATATCTACGGGGAGATCATAAGGTGCATGTCGAGGTCTCCAGCCTTCCAATCTGACGCACGGGGACAATTATTGTCCGTACCGCATAGATTTTGCAGCCAGGTTGGATGTATTACGGACAATAGGCGATGCGGATGAGCGAGTAACACCTAGTTGACTCGCCGTGCCACCCGACGCACTTCCTAATATGGCTCCTCACAACTTAGGTAGGCGTAGATTTTCTCTGCAACGGACGCCCTAACCGTGGGCGTCCGCTATGAAGCCACGAGTTCTGCCGCACATCTTAGAGTGTGCCAGCGACCCCAATGACCCCTATTAATCGCCTCTTACGCCAGGCAAAGGAAACCGTGAAGGAATTTTGCCACCCCTTGACCACGGGGTGCGTGTAAACAATAAATAACCAATTTGAAAAAAAAACTATATTTTTAGCAAGGAAGTCTAAAGACTATAATCAATGTTAATAGCTGTTTTTTCACATTTAAGCAAGATTTTTATATAAAGTATCACTATTGGAATATTTTATAATATCCCAGTATAGATATTTACTTGGGAGTGTCCTACCCCGAATTGCCCCCGAAACAAGGTCTTGTTGCACCTGCTGCACCTGAAGAAGTTCTCTATAGTCTTCGTCGCATGAAGAACCGGAAAGCAGTAGGGCCTGACTATATTCCGATAGAGGCGTGGAAGTCGTTGGGGCTCCACGGTGTGGAGCTTCTTGCTGCGTTATTTAACAGCATCCTAAATACCAAAAACATGCCTGACTCATGGCGGTTGAGTGTGATGGCTCCCGTGTACAAGGGTAAAAGCTGTGTTCAGGAATCCGGTAATTATCGTGGCATTAAGGTCATGAGTCATACCATGAAGCTTTTCGAACGCGTCATCGAGTCCAGGCTCCGCCAAGAGTGTACTATCTCTGAGTGTCAATACGGCTTCCGTCCTGGCAGTGGTACAACCGACCCGATATTTGCACTCAGGATGCTTGACGAGGCATACAGAGCGAAGAAGACGCCACTGCACATGGCTTTCTTGGACCTGCTGAAGGCCTTCAACTGTGTGCCGCGACAGGCAATCTGGTGGGCGATGAGGATAAAAGGGATACCGGAAGCCTATGTGGACATTATCAGAGACATGTACCTCCGATCCGAGTCCTTCGTTCGGACCGCCGTTGGCGATACGAATCCTTTCCCGATTGATGTCGGTGTGCACCAAGGCTCGGCGCTGAGTCCATTCCTCTTCAGTGTTGTGCTCGATGCCATTACGTCTCACATCCAGGACCCTGCGCCCTGGTTGTTGGATGTATGCCGATGACATTGCACTGGTGGAGGAGGACCGACGACTTTTGGAGCGCAAGGTCAACCGGTGGAAGGAATGCTTGAGAGCGGTGGTCTGAAGTTAAATGTGGCGAAGACCGAGTACATGGCTTGCGGGAGTACGGACCCCCAAAGCATCGTGATGGGGAACGAACTGGCCGTGAAGACGGACAAGTTCAAGTACCTTGGGTCCGTACTGCATGAGTCCGGTGATACATTATACATACGTACAGCGGCACAGATATTATAAGGATAGCCTTGTCAGGCCTCAAAACTTCCAGGTCTGATTCAAACTCAATTTTCTAAAAACGGAGTGAATACAATACCTTTTTTTTAATCGATATCTACGGGGAGATCATAAGGTGCATGTCGAGGTCTCCAGCCTTCCAATCTGACGCACGGGGACAATTATTGTCCGTACCGCATAGATTTTGCAGCCAGGTTGGATGTATTACGGACAATAGGCGATGCGGATGAGCGAGTAACACCTAGTTGACTCGCCGTGCCACCCGACGCACTTCCTAATATGGCTCCTCACAACTTAGGTAGGCGTAGATTTTCTCTGCAACGGACGCCCTAACCGTGGGCGTCCGCTATGAAGCCACGAGTTCTGCCGCACATCTTAGAGTGTGCCAGCGACCCCAATGACCCCTATTAATCGCCTCTTACGCCAGGCAAAGGAAACCGTGAAGGAATTTTGCCACCCCTTGACCACGGGGTGCGTGTAAACAATAAATAACCAATTTGAAAAAAAAACTATATTTTTAGCAAGGAAGTCTAAAGACTATAATCAATGTTAATAGCTGTTTTTTCACATTTAAGCAAGATTTTTATATAAAGTATCACTATTGGAATATTTTATAATATCCCAGTATAGATATTTACTTGGGAGTGTCCTACCCCGAATTGCCCCCGAAACAAGGTCTTGTTGCACCTGCTGCACCTGAAGAAGTTCTCTATAGTCTTCGTCGCATGAAGAACCGGAAAGCAGTAGGGCCTGACTATATTCCGATAGAGGCGTGGAAGTCGTTGGGGCTCCACGGTGTGGAGCTTCTTGCTGCGTTATTTAACAGCATCCTAAATACCAAAAACATGCCTGACTCATGGCGGTTGAGTGTGATGGCTCCCGTGTACAAGGGTAAAAGCTGTGTTCAGGAATCCGGTAATTATCGTGGCATTAAGGTCATGAGTCATACCATGAAGCTTTTCGAACGCGTCATCGAGTCCAGGCTCCGCCAAGAGTGTACTATCTCTGAGTGTCAATACGGCTTCCGTCCTGGCAGTGGTACAACCGACCCGATATTTGCACTCAGGATGCTTGACGAGGCATACAGAGCGAAGAAGACGCCACTGCACATGGCTTTCTTGGACCTGCTGAAGGCCTTCAACTGTGTGCCGCGACAGGCAATCTGGTGGGCGATGAGGATAAAAGGGATACCGGAAGCCTATGTGGACATTATCAGAGACATGTACCTCCGATCCGAGTCCTTCGTTCGGACCGCCGTTGGCGATACGAATCCTTTCCCGATTGATGTCGGTGTGCACCAAGGCTCGGCGCTGAGTCCATTCCTCTTCAGTGTTGTGCTCGATGCCATTACGTCTCACATCCAGGACCCTGCGCCCTGGTTGTTGGATGTATGCCGATGACATTGCACTGGTGGAGGAGGACCGACGACTTTTGGAGCGCAAGGTCAACCGGTGGAAGGAATGCTTGAGAGCGGTGGTCTGAAGTTAAATGTGGCGAAGACCGAGTACATGGCTTGCGGGAGTACGGACCCCCAAAGCATCGTGATGGGGAACGAACTGGCCGTGAAGACGGACAAGTTCAAGTACCTTGGGTCCGTACTGCATGAGTCCGGTGATACATTATACATACGTACAGCGGCACAGATATTATAAGGATAGCCTTGTCAGGCCTCAAAACTTCCAGGTCTGATTCAAACTCAATTTTCTAAAAACGGAGTGAATACAATACCTTTTTTTTAATCGATATCTACGGGGAGATCATAAGGTGCATGTCGAGGTCTCCAGCCTTCCAATCTGACGCACGGGGACAATTATTGTCCGTACCGCATAGATTTTGCAGCCAGGTTGGATGTATTACGGACAATAGGCGATGCGGATGAGCGAGTAACACCTAGTTGACTCGCCGTGCCACCCGACGCACTTCCTAATATGGCTCCTCACAACTTAGGTAGGCGTAGATTTTCTCTGCAACGGACGCCCTAACCGTGGGCGTCCGCTATGAAGCCACGAGTTCTGCCGCACATCTTAGAGTGTGCCAGCGACCCCAATGACCCCTATTAATCGCCTCTTACGCCAGGCAAAGGAAACCGTGAAGGAATTTTGCCACCCCTTGACCACGGGGTGCGTGTAAACAATAAATAACCAATTTGAAAAAAAAACTATATTTTTAGCAAGGAAGTCTAAAGACTATAATCAATGTTAATAGCTGTTTTTTCACATTTAAGCAAGATTTTTATATAAAGTATCACTATTGGAATATTTTATAATATCCCAGTATAGATATTTACTTGGGAGTGTCCTACCCCGAATTGCCCCCGAAACAAGGTCTTGTTGCACCTGCTGCACCTGAAGAAGTTCTCTATAGTCTTCGTCGCATGAAGAACCGGAAAGCAGTAGGGCCTGACTATATTCCGATAGAGGCGTGGAAGTCGTTGGGGCTCCACGGTGTGGAGCTTCTTGCTGCGTTATTTAACAGCATCCTAAATACCAAAAACATGCCTGACTCATGGCGGTTGAGTGTGATGGCTCCCGTGTACAAGGGTAAAAGCTGTGTTCAGGAATCCGGTAATTATCGTGGCATTAAGGTCATGAGTCATACCATGAAGCTTTTCGAACGCGTCATCGAGTCCAGGCTCCGCCAAGAGTGTACTATCTCTGAGTGTCAATACGGCTTCCGTCCTGGCAGTGGTACAACCGACCCGATATTTGCACTCAGGATGCTTGACGAGGCATACAGAGCGAAGAAGACGCCACTGCACATGGCTTTCTTGGACCTGCTGAAGGCCTTCAACTGTGTGCCGCGACAGGCAATCTGGTGGGCGATGAGGATAAAAGGGATACCGGAAGCCTATGTGGACATTATCAGAGACATGTACCTCCGATCCGAGTCCTTCGTTCGGACCGCCGTTGGCGATACGAATCCTTTCCCGATTGATGTCGGTGTGCACCAAGGCTCGGCGCTGAGTCCATTCCTCTTCAGTGTTGTGCTCGATGCCATTACGTCTCACATCCAGGACCCTGCGCCCTGGTTGTTGGATGTATGCCGATGACATTGCACTGGTGGAGGAGGACCGACGACTTTTGGAGCGCAAGGTCAACCGGTGGAAGGAATGCTTGAGAGCGGTGGTCTGAAGTTAAATGTGGCGAAGACCGAGTACATGGCTTGCGGGAGTACGGACCCCCAAAGCATCGTGATGGGGAACGAACTGGCCGTGAAGACGGACAAGTTCAAGTACCTTGGGTCCGTACTGCATGAGTCCGGTGACATCGCCCTTGACGTCAAAGCCTGTATAAGCGCTGCTTGGGCTAAGTGGAGGGAGATCTCGGGCATACTCTGCGACCGCAGGATGCCGATGAGGCTCAAGGGTCTCACCTATAAAAGCATCGTGCGGCCGGTGCTCCTGTATGGGTCTGAGACGTGGCCTGCTCTCAAGCGGCACGTCCAGGAGGTCCACGTCGCGGAGATGAAGATGCTGTGGTGGATGTGCAACGTTACGCGTTTGGACAAAATCCGTAACGAGCACATCCGTGGCAGTCTTGGTGTCCGCGATGTGGCTGATAAACTCCAGGAATCCCGCTTGAGATGGTATGGTCACTTCCTAAGGAAACCGCAGGAGTGCGTCGGTAATGTGTGCCTGAGCCTCAATTCCCGGACCAACCGCGGGATAGACCAAAGAAGCGCTGGCTCGATGTCATCAAGGAAGATATGAGGGTCAATGGCCTTACTATTGAGGATGCCGAAGATCGGGCGAAATGGAGGAGAATTTGCCGGAAGACGGACACTGGCACCGGCCGGGATAACGTCAGGTAGAAGAAGAAGAAGAAGATCCAAGTATAGATATTTAATAAAGTGTTTATTATTAAATTGTCAACGTGGAAACGTGGGAACATATTACTGAAATATTTTAACTATTCTTAATTTTCAAACCCCATTTTTTCAGTGTGTAAAATATTGCCTTTTATTATTTCAGTAAATCAAAACAAAAAAAATTGGCCCAGATTTGCCGCCCCTTTAAATTTGCCGCCCTAGGCTCCAGCCTACTCAGCTTACTAGTAAATTCACCACTGCCTGTACCACATAAAAGACGTTCGATGGTTAATCAACTAAAACTAACTGCTAAACACAAATTGGATATTAGAAACTAAACGTAATTGTTGAGATGAATAAATTATTATACATTCCAAGTATTAAGTTTTCATCTCTTTTTCACGCGCCTCTATCGCATAATCACTAATTCGCGCACGGCGAAAAAAAAAGTGTAAGTGGTGTTACGTTATTGATGAGTTTTGTAGTTGTCTCCGAAGATTCAATATGCCGCCCCCTGATCGTGCCGCCCGGGGCACGCACCCCGACTTGCCCCCCCCTAGATCCGGGCCTGGTGGTTAGGCCATATAGTCCACCACGCTGGGGTAGTTCGGAATGGCGGACTTACATACCATAGAAAATCTTATAAATCGTTATGACATGCAGGTTTCCTCACGATGTTTTCACCGCGTCTAGTCCGTTTGCCAACAGGCCACCAGGCACTTCATATGCACGTGCATATAGCAAGTTTTTTTTTATTTTCATTGAATGGCGAGACGAGCAAGCCGTTCGCCTGATGGTAAGCGATACGATCGCTCATAAACAGTTCTTAGGTAATATTTTTTGAAAATTAATTTGCATCTTATGTGTATGATCGTGCGTTGAATCTCGTTTTCCAGGGGTCGGAAGGGTGAGTCGGAAGAGCCAAAAATTACACTTTATAACATTTCTAAGTTTTCAAAGAGACACATTTTTTTCTGACGTCTGTTACGGCACCTGTCGTGAGGGAGGGATGCGGTAAAAAGCGAGGACAAGTGGCTAAGAGATAAAAATGGTCCTAATCCTCATTAGTCGATTGAAAAATATTTTATGTATTTTTTTAAATAAATTGTATTGACGTATGAAATTAAAGAACCACAGCTTCACATCAAGAGTCGCATGTCGCTCGCGAGTCACAATGGCTGATTCCTGTCCTACGTCATGCTTTAGGAATGTGAAGGCAAATTTCCCAAAATTTTTGCCCAACAAAAAACTAAAACATCACATAAATACTCTTGCTTAACCTCCAGCCCGACTGACCTGACTGTCTCGATGAAATATTTTTACTCCAGTATGATTAAAACGCGATATCTCAAGTTCGAATAACTTGTGCCCGACCCGAGATTCGAAATTAGTATCAATTTATCATATTATGTGACTAGGTTTTAATTATGTCTGGATTCGAATCGAATGGATTGAATCGCTATAGATCGGGTATGATCGTTACGAAACGTATCAGTTCAAATTTCGAATACATTCGTATTGGTTAAAATTGGTTAAGGTCGGACCAAATTGGGTCGCTTACTTTAATTTCGGTTCGATTGGGATAGACTGAAAATTGATTAGAATTATTAATGTAAAAATAATACCAATCTCGAAAAGATGTCTAGGTATTCCTACCAACGAAACTGCTAAATGTCTGTTGCGTAACTTAAGAAATCATTGATCTAACATGAATTGGTTTCTTAAATAATGTTATTGTTTAATCTAGTACCGTTGTTCACATAAGCTTTATATGTGAAGTAAAAACACTGTATTCAATTTGCGATGTTGCCAATCCAGTAGCGAAATATGAAACTGGCTCGAGTCTTGAGAATACTCGTAACTGGTTATATGATTCCGCCCGGTTAGCAACCACAGTACACAAAGGTAAAACCATCAAAGTATCGCGTTTCGATTTCAGCACTTCAGTGAAAATGCTATGTTGTGTTCCGGTTTGAATAAATAAAGAAATATACCCAACAGTCAAATACATAGTCCTGACCCCACACTAAGATCGAGTCTTGTGTCGTGGGTATCAGGAACTACGAGAGACTTTACGGTTCACAAACAGCCACACCCGAAACAAATACCTGTGGTTCACACAAATATTTATTTCGGTGCGGATCGACCCCGCGGACTCTCGTTTCATAGCCGGCGTCTTACCATCTGCACCACGGAGGCTGATGAATGTAAATAGTCGATGTTTGAATGAAGAAAGGAAAAACTAAAACAAGAAATCAAAATACAGTTATTAAAAAAACTTATTGCAATGTCAGCGACTACATGAATGATAACATGCCTGCTCGCTATACTCGTACTTTGCGATGGAATCCTATGGGTAATATTTTATTCCATTGTTGTTACTTAATAATAATTATTGTAAATAATTAATATAAATAATATTTGTGTATAATGTATTTAAAAAATATTTAAAATTATGACGCGTAAAATTGACCCTGGTGGCCTATTTGCAAATACGGACTAAATAAACAAAATTTAATGATTACTACATTTATTGAGACTTCAAATTATGTGTATTATTAAAATATTTTATTTATTTTTATAGTGATATCCTGTTTAGAACAGATTAGGATCTGAATAAGCTACCGCGAAGTTCATCAATCTAGAGATACTCTCCGTGGACTTTGTTGCACTAACTATTCGGCCTAAATTATAAGTATTTTGATAGTTGAAAAAAAAAACATAGAATAGCAAGAAAATCTTAACCTTTTCTTATCACTTGACGGTAACATCAGTATAGATAGCGACGCATACATTTAAAAATAAAATTTGTCTCTACATTTATTAAACAAAAATGTGTTCTTTAACTCAACACCGTATAACGCGGCAAACCTCAAAATACCCACATCACTTTGCAGGTTGGAAAT
Organism: Hyles euphorbiae; assembly: GCA_023078785.2. Taxonomy (NCBI): domain Eukaryota; kingdom Metazoa; phylum Arthropoda; class Insecta; order Lepidoptera; family Sphingidae; genus Hyles; species Hyles euphorbiae. The sequence goes on along the minus strand of CM041031.1, from coordinate 12,727,716 downwards.
CGGCCACAGTACGTTTTTTCCGACACTTTCTGTGGAACCAGTTGCCAGCGGCAGCGTTTCCGGGCAAATACGACCGAGCGACCTTCAAAAAACGAGCGTATTCCCACCTGAAAGGCTGGTAACGCATCTCCATGTCCTACTTTTGTTTTATTCTATTAATTTATTGTGTGTATTCGAACGTTCCAAAAATGTGTTTGCTGGTGGACACAGCTTCCGGATGTCACACGGACCCCCAATTGAAAATCAGCGCAGCAGTACAGCTGTGTTGTATTGCAGCATACAGCTCAATTTGGGATCTTTGTAGTCTGGCCATGTACATTTTATCATTAGATTATTAACTTGTATATTTATATTACTGTTTTGTTGTTATAGTGGCCATGCTATAAAAAATGATTTATCTTTCTTTCTTACGATGTTTAAATTTTCATGGCTGACGGTGATCACTTACACGCGAACCGCATGCTCGTTTGCCTCCTATAGCATAAAAAACAATCTTCTTGACGTGACTTGAAACATTGTTTTGACATTTCTTTTGATAAATATTCTGACTATACCAGTCTGGAATTAAATCCTATCCTTCATGATGTGTTACTACTTCTAACTAAGAAGCAATATGAATAATTCTCCAAGTCTGCAGCCATCTAATCCCAAATACGTGCCTAATTACATATTTCAGTAGTATATCCTCTCTGATTCGAGTTATTGGAAGCTGCCATATTAATCGGTCTGATTGGCTGTTCATAAAGGAAAGAAACTAATCTTTCTAAGGAAATATAATAGGGGCAGTAGCTTAACGACCTGATGAATTCATGGCGGATAAAAATGACCATTGGATTTATGTTAATTTAGTTAAAACGTAAGACATAGATATGCCGTGTTTACACTCGTCTTGGCTCGGGGTTCTTTATGCGCGTGTGCTTGTAAATATAAAGTTTTGATTTAATAAAAAAAAAAATACATACAACAGTCGCATATGTGTACAATAGTCTTGACTCCACATTAAAACCAATTAAGTCTTGTGTCGTGGGTATCAAGAACGACAAGAAACTTGTCGATCTCACAAACATCCAGACCGGAGAAACATCCTTAAGAAAAATCAAATATATTTGTCTCGGTGCGGGTATCGAGTCCGCGACTTCTTGTTCTACAGTCGGCGGCTAACCAACTGCGCCACGGAGTATTTAATTGAAAAACACTCTACTTACCAAAGTCAGCCCAGCGACCCAGCCCGCCGAAACAACCCGCCGGCCTATAAATAAAGAATCATCTTGGCGACACGGGCCCGCACGTGGGCAACACGTGCCGACGTGTTAACGACATGTCCTGTGCTCCGTAACCCGGCGACATTGAGCAACATCATAAATATGTTCATGCTTTGTCTGGTCCGGTGACAGGTCGCCGACAAAGTTTTACGAGATGCAATGTGTGAAGCCACCGACTAGGTCGCAAAAAAACGTCGTCGACATGTGCTGGCAGGTCAGCAGCTTCAGCGTGTAGTGCGCTTTAGTGCTGCGACAGCTGTCTCATATACTTTACTTCATATTTACAAGTGCAGATACACATAGAGCGGCGAGTCAATATGAGTTCAAACATGTATAAACATTTATTTCTCGTAAGCTACATCGAATTGCTTTAACTCTATCTAGGCGGTTAAATGCCGACAGACCGGTTTTTGTGTATACATGCGTCGGAACATATTATTATGAAGGCTGGCTTAATGATATCGACTGGAGAGACCAACTTCTCTCGTAAAACTACTGTAGAGCGGTAGTGGACTTGTATAAAAAAAATAGTGCCCAATCTTCAGCATAATCTTGAATCACATAAATAATAAAATCTACACGTATGTACAATTCAGAAATCAGAGGTGTTAAGCCTATAGTCTAGTGCGGCTTGGCGGACCAATACAACACAAATCTTTACAAATCGCTATAGTCTGCAGGTTTCCTCAGGATGTTTTCCTTTACCGTTGCAGAGCGTGGTGATTGACTATCAAGACACACATGAGTCCGAAAAGCAGCCGCGTCTAGTCCGCTTACCACTCTCAATCATATATATATTTTTTTTTTTTGCAATATCAGGTCGTGTTTGATAGCTTGCTAGGAATATTGATTTATCGAAAATCTAAGTACACAATTTTATCAATATCGGGTTTTTCTATTATTACATTGAATAGCGAGACGTACATGCCGTCCGCCTGATGGTAAGCGATGCGACCGCTCATGAACAGTAGCAAAACCAAACAAACAACACCTTGAATTATAAAGCAATGCTTGGCATTCCACTGCGCTCGCCATCCTGAGACACAAGATGTTAAGTCTCAATATGTCCAGTGGTTACTCTGGCTACAATGTCTTTCAATCCGAAATACAACAGTGCATTTAAACTGCTGTTTGACGGGAGAAAAAGACATTGCGGTGGTACCCACCCAGGCAGCCTCTCACATATGAGAGACCTACCACCAGTAGGGTCGTGGATTTGGCCATTCACACCCACTAGGAAACTTCACCCTGTATGTATTACCTATAATAATAGCTACACATCAGTACTATGTATTCAAATATGAACAAGGTAATATTTAATCGTTACATAAAAGATTATGAGAAGCATAATTTTTATTCTTGACGCTGTGTCAGTCAGATTTAATTAAAAGTTTCCACTTTTTGCCCTGCCATCGCTTTGTCGGCGTTATAAGGGCATGATTGATAACGGTGAAGTTGCAAACAATGTATACCAGTACCACGCACTTATAATATCACATACATAAAAATTGCGTGCAGAATTTTTTCTTACAAAGTATATTTTTACATCACATCGTGGGACGGGACATACAAGGGGAAACGTGGGTGTACTGGTTACACCTCTGCCTACACCGTCTGGGAAATAAACGTGAGTATGTATGTATACAATGTATTTTTATAGAATACAATAGTTAAAGTAAAAAGAAATCGATTTATTTAAAAAAGGGAAAATTATTTGTAAAATTCAAGGCGTACACAGAAATAAAATAAGTTCTTACTTCTGTTAACCTATCGTTTATATACATTTTCCGCTGGGAATCCGGTTGTATCAAATTGAAAACATTTGAACGACAGCATTTCCATGCCCTTGACTTTATTAACTTTTTTTCTTGTTTTTCATGTTTTCTAGCTGTCCTTCGACAATTGACCTTTAGAATACTGAAAATATGCCTAGAATATAATAATATTTACATAAATGTGTTGGCGTGGCGCTGTTAGTTAGACGCCGGCCAATCTATTTGTGTTTCAATCTTTGTGTGATCCACAGCTATTTGTTTCGAATCTGGTTGTTTGTGAGAACGAAAAGTCTCTCGTAGTTTCTGACACCTTCTACACAAGACTCACTGGTGATAGGTCTCTCATATGTGAGAGGCCATCTGGGTAGGTACCACCGCAATGTCTATTTCTCCCGTGAAACAACACTGCTTAATTGTACTGTTGTGTTTCGGATTGAAGGAAATTGTAGCCAGAGCAACTACTGGACATATTGATACTTAACATCTTATGTCTCAGGATGGCGAGCGCAGTGGAATGTTGCTACTGTTTATGAGCGGTCGTATCGCTTACCATAAGGCGAAAAGCTTGCTCGTCTCGCCATTCAAAGCAATAAAAAAAAAAGAGTCGATCTTACTGTGGGGTCAGGACTATGTATGGGACTGTTGGGTGTTATTTATTCAATGTACAATAATGAACTAATGAATAGTCCTCAAATCTTCAACATCTCATATCTATACGAAATATATAAAACCGTATACGAGGGCCCTTTGAATAGCTTCCGTCCAATCAATCCATCAGTACTCTGTAATCATACTTGTTTATTTCCATCTCCAATATGTACTGTGTGATTGATAAGCCTTGTTGTTACCAGCTTTTGCAATCAGGGATTTCTTCATACAGAGTTCGCCATACTTATTTCTTTTTAAGGCAATTTACATCACGAAGGAAATTAGAATGAATTTGGCATTGAATATTTTTTTTGCATATTTAGCGTTATCACTACATAGTATAAAACAAAGTCGCTTTTCTGTCCTTATGTCCCTATGTCCTTTTGTATGCTTAAGTCTTTAAAACTACGCAACGGATTTTGATGCGGTTTTTTTTAATAGATAGAGTGATTCAAGAGGAAGGTTTGTAAGTATAATACTTACATATTATTGTACAGAAATCTATTTGTACCCGGGCGAAGCTGGGCCGGGCCGCTAGTTAATAAATAAATTGTTGAAATATAAGTATTTTTAGGGATTTTAAATGGGGTTTGGTATATATTATTTATTTATCGACGTCATTAATAGTTTTATCTCAATATGTAACATTCGCGTAAGTCTCAGAAATCATATGAGAATTTGTTGTTATTCTCGCAACCATTTACAGAAAATCCACTGTTGAAATGAATGTTTAAAGAGCGCCCCAAGAATTTTCATACACATCTGTTTGACTTGCATTCAGCGTTTTTTGCAACATGAAGTATGGCGTCTAGCTAAAATTATTGTTATCATACTTATTTAACATACAAAATAGGGTATTTGATTATTATCGATTTTTGGTATTAATTCGCTTACAAACACAAATACGAAAAATAAAGCCGTGCTGTCAAAAAAGTATTAATATGTAAAATTAATGAGTAGGGGTGTAGTGGGGGCATCTTGCTGTCTCTTCCACACGCGCACACTGAAATTTATAATAGCCCTAGTGACGTCACTATCTTTGTTTTGCATTTCTTTTCTTTTACTCCCACTACAAGATTTAAAACGTTTCTAGCTTGTTTCATTCTAGATTGATTTAAACATTTCTTTATTTGTTAGACGATAGCTATGAATTCGTGTTGATATATACTGTATATATAATATACAATAAACAAATTGGATTCAAATACCCTATTATGTTGGGGAACGTTATTAGTTAAGCACAATTCATCTAAACGATTAATTTAAATTGTCGAATTGCGTTCTAAAAATGAAAGTCGAGTCGTAAATTAGAAGCAATTTTCATAAATTACAAAGATGCTTTGTGAACGAAAGAATAAGAAAAAAATCATTCCGTCCTTATTGTCGTGAATAATATATTTACAAACGATAAAGAAATGAACATTGCTTTGTTTTCTTTAAAGGACGTAAGTGGAGCTCTCTGGAAGAAAAATTGTAATAATAAACTATTTTAACTGAAACGGAAAACAGGATTATTTTGTCGTTACATGTATTTTGTTCTCATTTTATTTTATTAGACTTTTATGAAATAGGCAATGTAAAATGTACACTCTAAAAATATTATATTAACGCTTTTATAGAGATAACTTCTATGACACTAACTACTAAGACATAAAATATAGTCGTTTTCGTTCAATGAGTAATATTACAATTAGTCATTTAAGTACATTTCACAATAATTTGATCTTCTCCTCTCCGTTCCTGAACATAATCCCGCGTGCTGGCTTGCGAAGCCATAGCTTGATGGTTCCAAAAGCCTCGGAATGTACCATAAGGTTCGCAAATCCTTTTTTTTATCGCACCGTCAAGCTGTGAAATTGTTTGCCGACACGCGTGTTCTTCCTTCTTATAATCCTGGGTCCTTCCGCCGTAACGTGAAGAAGTATATTTGTTGGTCAGCATAATTGTATAGAATTGTATAAGACTGCCGTCTGATGCCATTCGGGTCTGGGTGTTTGTGAGACCGAAAAGTATCTCGTAGTTCCTGATACCCACGACACAAGACTCGACCTTAGTGTGGGGTCATGCCTATATATGTGATTGTTGGGTGTATGTATTTAAAAAAGAGTGCCACTGGATGAAGGACATTTTCAATGGGTCGATGTTGAGATCACTGGGAAAGGCCTATAATCAGCAGTGGACTTCCTGTAGATGAAGAGTGCTCTCTCACTTTTCATACTTACGACAGTATAATGTTTAGTTTGTAAAACACACACATAGTATAAATAAACATAATAAAACGTACCTATAAAAGAAAATAACAAAATCCGATATAAAATGTAGCGAATCTGCTGAATCATTCAAACACTTGCAAATGATTGATTATACTTGAATCGAAATACGAATCTCAAGACTCACATTAATAGCCGAATTCGCTCGTATTAAAATACATATTTATTCTGTGCCTTAGGTATTACGGGTCTTTTATACAGCGAATTCGTCACAAACGCTGTTTACTAGGCCTGTTTACAATGAACTGGAAAATAGTACATTCAAAGCCTTTCAATGGCGACGCCTTTAATGGCTGAGGAGGCCAATGGCTGGCACATGCGTCGTACTGGTGAACGGGTGCTGCTTGCGTCGACTGGTGTGTCCGATTTGCTTACATTGTAAATTATTGATAACTTTAGGCTTTCCCGAGAAGCAGACGATACTGATTCTTAGTTAGTTCGACTTCACTCGGGCACATTAAATATAACGTAAACATGTTCGTATTTTTTAAATGTTATAACAAATTATTAATGACCTGCTCTGATTTAAAAAACTTGTTACTTTTGTAATCACCAAATTGTAAACTGGTTTTGAAAAGAGCAACACTAGAGTTTCTTGCAAGTTATTCTCTAGTGAAAAACGCTTTCCGAACCGGGTGCTAGATTAAAAAAATGACTGTATCTAATTGATGTAGAATATCTTAATGGAGTCAATACATTATTTTCATTTTCATTTCATTCCTGAGACCTCAACTTTGCAACCGTACCGTACTCCAAATACGCCTCCGAGACAATCAGGAAATTGAAAGGAAAATAAGACGGGAGCTGAAAAGCGAACGAAGGAGGTGGTACACATAGATTAATGTGAAATATAAGAACGACCTTGATAGAGCCGATTCATTCCTACTCCAGTCCAAGATAACTACTAAAATATAATTATGTTATATTCACTTCCGATCAACCGTATTCGGAACTCCAATTACAATTATGGACATTGAGTCACTTTCTAACCCCAATATGAAAACAAAATAATTTTCCCAATATAGCTCCATTTCAACCCTTGCCATCCAACAGGAGAATAAAAATAAATACTGAAAACCACCTTACAAATATAGAAATTGTTAACGACCTCTGAAAAAATATATTCACACGATGAAAGCGTGAAATATGTATGATGACGATAATACACCACTTAGACGCGTGTACATTTGCTGTGGGGTTACTCTGTATGACACACCAACAAATTTTCTAAAATATTTTTTTTATAGCCTATACTGTCCCACTGCCATGCCTGCCATTTTGGCTCATGTGTCAAACGTACTAAAATGCCTTTACAGTTACAAAATGTTTGAATTCTGTATCGTACATTGGCGTAGTAGATGACACCGATTCTTCGTTCGTTCGACTTCGTTTCACTCAGCCATATAAATATAACGTAAAATGTAACATGTTCGCATTTTTTTGTGTAATTAAACGAATTATTTTGTAACCAATGTATAAATCAAATAATAATACTGCTCTTCAAGACACAGGTATTACACCTAGTTTGAAGGGCAGTAGTCAAAATCAGAATTAGTTCTAAGAATAAATTAAAATACTGATATAATTTTAATTTGAATCTGTGTATTTATTTTTACTTTTTGTATTGTGTTTGCTTAGCATGTAAACTTAGAATAGAAGTTTGAAAAATAAATAAATTATTATTATTATTTAAAATTTTATAGCAAATTACTAATGAGCAGTTCATAAGATTTCTGATTTAAGCCACTTGTAACTTTTATAATAATCACTAAATTATAAACTAGTTTTGAAAAGAGCAACACTAGTTTTCTGTCCGTTCTTCTCTAGTGAAAACCGCTTTCCGTACCAGGTGGCAGATAAAAAAATGACTGAATCTGAATGATGTAGAAAATTTTAATGGATTCAAGAAGTTATTTTTATTACATTTCATTACGTCGTAATTTTAGAATTTCGAAGTCAGTGATAAGTTTCATGGAAAATAGTATTGATTTTTGGAAGTGGTTTTTTTTTAAATCTTACATGTTTACATTCAATGTCCGAATATTCGAAGTTCGTGTCGGAGTGCAGAGTAACCCCCTGGGATATTTTAAGGCCCAGACATTATTCAATTAAGAAAATGTGATTCTGTACGGCTAATGAAACGTAGCTATCGTTACCCGAGGCAAATTTTTATCATAATGATACCATTATTGAATTTGGAACCTTGCAGTATATTTTGAATTTTAAAGCTATAATCTCTGTCTGTATCAGCCCATATATGTCCCACTGCAGGGCACGGGCCTCCTCTACAATCGACAGGACGATTGTGAGTGGTTAGGCCATATAGTCCACCACGCTGGCCTAGTGCGGGTTGGCGGACTTACATACCATAGAATTTTTTTATAAATCGCTATGGTATGCAGGTTTCCTCACGATGTTTTCCTTCACCGTTTTAGTGCGTGATGATTGACTATCAATACACACATGACTCCGAAAAGTCAGAGGTGTGCCCTGGGATTTGAACCCGCGACCACCGTGAACATGTTGGCAGTCGCGTCTAGTCCGTTTACCAACAGGCCACCACGCACTTAGACACACACACAAAGCTATAATAATATACATATATTGACTTGCGCCTTTTCTGAGAAGGGTAGGAAAAGTTGCTAAGGATCACCCACGTTTTTCCTTATGTGTTCCGTCCCACAATGTGATAAAGGGTGAACCTAACACTATATCGGGCACAAATTCCTGACAACGGGCTTATAATGAATAGAAAAAATCAATATCACTGCCTAACTCGGTATTCGAATCCAAGGCCACAGCTTTGCAATCATATCATAGTACAATTACGGCATCGAAGCGGTCCATTTAACGTAGGATTTTTTTTCTGGAGACTTGATAACTGAGGTTCAAAATCAACCTATCACTGTCCATACTGAACCCAAAGATCAAGTCTTGCGTCGTAGATATTAGGAACTACGAGAGACTTTTCGGTCTCACAAACACCCAGACCCGAGACAAATATCTATGGTTCACACAAACATTTGTATTTGTGCGGGGATCAAAACCACGGCCTCTATCTCACAATCAGCTTCTAACTGCGCCACTGCTAAAATCTATCCACCAAAATTATCTCTACCCATTTCCCATTCTTTGTTCGTAAATATTAAGGACAAAGCCGCTATTATTCTCAAATGTTGTAGGTACTTGGTCAATAATCCTTGCCGACTATCGGGCGACAAAGCAACTATTCTCAAATATTGTAGGGTCTTAGGTCATTAGTCTTTACTTAGTACTGTTAGGTTAGCTACCTACTTTACCGGTTTAATGTTAAAACAAAAACAAAAATCATATTTATTTTTAGTTTTTGCCAGACCAGCAAGCCGTTTGCCTTATGGTAATCGATACGATTGCTCATGAACAGTAGCAAAACGATACAACACCTTGAATTACAAAGCTACATTTGGCATTCCACTGCGCTCGCCATCCTGAGACATAAGATGTTAAGTCGCAGTATGCCCAAAAGTTACTCAGGCTACAATATTCTTCAAACCGAAACATAACAGTGCATTTACTCTGTTATTTGGCGGGAAAAATAGACATTGCAGTGGAGACTACCCAGGCGGCCTCTCACAAATGAGAGACCTACCATCAGTAAATATATATTTTTTTATACTTGCTCACTAGAATAATGAACCAAGGTTGGATTATTTTCGTAAGAATCTCGGCTCATCGGAAATGAAAGTAATGGCGCTATTAAGTTTTTCTGATACACAAATATTGTCGCAAACATGTGACGTCATAGTTTGTGATGTCACGCTTATTTAATAAAAATCAGAGGCATCCCGTTACATGTGTGGGATTTTATGTTAATGCCAAATATGGGAATATACTTAAACAATTTTATATAGGTAATAAATTATAGAGAAGGAACAGGTGGACGGACGACCTGGCTAAAATTGCAGGACGTCGTTGGATGCAGGCCGCTTCCAAAAGGACTATGAGGAGATCCTTGGGGGAGGCCAATGTTCAGCAGTGGAATTTCTCTGGCTGAGATGATGATGATGAAAATATCATAAGGAATATAATATTTATTTGATTTTAAATCTATTTCTTGGAGAAATAAACGGTTACATGTACATATCTTATTTAAACGAATGTTGGTAAATTTAGTAGAATATCATGAATTTAAAACATACAATACAGTTCAACGCTAAGCTAGCCTTTTCTGCGGTTCGGTAAAAAAATATTCATCTATGTGCAAATATTTACAAATACAACAATACGAGTTTCTAAGTAAGGCTATTTGTGTATTATTAAACACCCAGGCAAACTGGTAAATAAAGGGCTAAAAAGGGTTAAGAAATCCTCTTTACTCATCGGGGTACAAACGACCGATTGGCATTTTAGACCGAACAATATCCTTTACATACAGCTTTTTAAATATTATTATATTCAAAATAGAAATAGAGATCTGCGCACCAGAACGAAACTTGTGGACGTTGGGCAACAAACAGCCAAATTAAAGTGGGACTGGGTAGTCCACGTCTGTCACATGTCAGGAGAGCTGTGGGCAAGGACTGCTATTGAATGGACTCCCCAAAACACGAAAAGACCATGTGGTAGGCCGCGTAGAAGGTGGAAAGATGACTTAGATCATTTTCATAACAACTGGAGGATGAAAGCCTTGGATAGAGATGGGTGGAAGAAGGAAAGGGAGGCCTTTGTCCTGCAGTAGGACAGTATAGGCTAGTAAAAAAAAAAAAAAGTCCAAATATTACTGTATCAGCCCATATACGTCCCACTGCAGAGCACGAACCTCCTCTATAATCGATAGTACGATTGAGAGTGATTAGACCATATAGTCCACCACACTGGTCAAAATACCAGTCTTGACTATTTCTAATAGTGATCGCTGTCTTTCACGCGTTAGGACGGAAGTAAACACGACAAAATGTAGAAAATTGGTTTATACAAGTGGTAACTGTACCTACTCTTTTGAGAATGTGGGCGTGAGCTTTCATGTATATGATGAGCAATATGTAACAATAATTAATAATAAATACACCCAACAGTCACATACATAATCCTGATCCAACATGAAGATCAATTAGGTCTTCTGTCGTGGGTATCAGAAACTGCGAAAGCACCCTAGCTTTATGAAATATTATTTATTTCTATGATTTTGGTCTGCGTAGAGACGATCGTACTCAAAGGTGTGAACCCACTACACCTCAGCAATTGTGTCGAGTTTCAGGTAAGATGAACTAGTTTTAGCTGGCGTAGGGCCGGCATAATTACGTCGACTAAAGAATTACTGCGACCTCCCATTTTTTCCGTGCTTTCGACTATTACAGTCAAGAATTACAGTCTATTTTGATAGCCTTCATAGTTCAGGTGGTAAGGTACCGCCTGTGATAACCACCGCTTATTACACATAATATGTAGGTGTAATATTTAAGCTGTTTGGTTTATATGTGTTAATTTGTGTGGTGTACAATAAACTTAATAGTTATCTATATTTATGAATAAAATTGAAGTGTCGGTTTGTAAAGTGGAAGTTAAGGAAAATGTCCAACTAGATATCGTTATATTATACACGATAACTATAACGAAAATGATCTTAAAATTTATTTTGTCTGTCTGTCTATCTGTCTGTCCGTTCCGACGTATCTCTGAAATGGCTGGAGCGATTTTGACGGGAGTTTTATTCTCAGGTAGCTGATATAATAAGGAGTAACTTAGACTACATTTATTTTAGAAAAAATTTTTTATTTTAGTAAAATTAAGTAATGTTGCAATGCCCAAGTACTATCTAGTACCGCGCGCAACTCACGCGCATTCCACCACTGAATTTGAAAAAACATTTCAATAAAGCTGATATAAAAAATGATAGTTAAAATAAAAATCCAAAACAAAAAAAAAAACAAATAAACTAATTAACTTTTTTGTTAAATTCCACGCGGACGAAGTCGCGGGTATAGCTAGTTATAAATAAATAAAATACATATCTTTAGTAGAAAAAGACATCAAATAAAAAGAAAATTGATACCTCTTATTTTTATTTCCAAGGAGATTTCCCTTTACAAAAACTATCTTGTTACGCCATTCAATGCGTGTATCAAACTCGATTACCAAGTTGCACGGTTATATCGGAGCTACGTAACCTTATTTCTTGGTGGACAATGTTTTCTACATTCCCCTTCTAACTTTTAAACAATAAAACTATTGCTAAGTCTATTTCGTAAGGAAAACTTTCGAGGAGGGTATTCAAGTATGATCGTTTTTTGTGTTATTATGCGTACTAAAGCAAATAAATACAATGAAACAAAGTAATATTTTTAATTAAACAGTGGGAGTGTATTGGGGAGTTTTACCGTCTCTTTCACACACGCACACTGGAATACATTCAAAGCCTAGTGACGTCACTAGGTTTTTTACATACCATTTCTTTTACTCTCACTACAAATGTCTTTGTTTGTGTTCGATTTTAGATATGGATACCTTTTGATAAATACAATAAAAAAGAGTTTAATTCCTAATTTTCAATTGAACGAGTGCGTTGTGGCCTGATGGTAAACAGACCAGATGCTACCATGTTCACGGTGGTCGCCGGATCGAATCCCAGGGACGCCAATGACTTTTCGGAGTAATTGTGTAATGCCAACCCGCACTAGGCCAGCGTGGTGGACTATATGGGCTATCCACTCTCAATCGTACTCTCGATTGTAGAGGAGGCTCGTGCCCTGCAGTGGGACGTACAGGGGCTGATACAGATACAGATCCCAATTGTCAGAGTAATGTCAGCTTATTGTCAGTTACAATAAATATCTTTTCCGTGATTTAAATAAATGTTATAGATCGTCAATGATCTTTTAATGCCAGAAAGAGTTGTTGTCGTTCGGTTGTTAATAAAAAACAGTTTTCTCTTTTCATATTTTAATATATTTGAGATGTTTATACTATTAGATTACGACTATAAATGCTTGTTTTATAGGATGAAAACATAATTATCTCAAACAAATTTTAGTTCCAAATTTCGCCACACGCCTAAAGAAATTACTTTAAAAAGAAACGTAAGTCACCCAGCGGTCGCTAAACAGTAAAGCGCTTAATATGTGTCCAGGATTAAAAATGGAATAAGTTAACCAATAATCCACGGTCTAAAGGTGTGAAAAAAAAGAAGATTTTGATTATTTCACCGATCTAGTTATAAATTATTGATAAGTCAATGATATAGTTAGACATCTTATGGATGACTTAATATAATAAACTTAAGCCAGACTTAAGAATCCATCGACCAACCCTAATAGGCTCTGGGAATTGGGCTGAGGCCGAACAGCCTCATTAAAATTTCGGAACAAGGCCTGCTCTTAATGAATATCCCACAGTAACTTATTTTAATAGTCAGATATTTGATATTTTCTATTGATTATTTAACAAATTACATAAAATTGGTTTAGTATTTATTATTTTTTATTTATTTATTCAACACACACAGTCTTTACAGGTATAAACCTAATGCGATCTGGCGGGACTTTACACAAATCTTGGAAGACTAGTTCTTTCACAAGAAAATAGTTTAGTTAGTCAGTTAGAAGTTAAGTTTAGTTCTTTCTTTAATATTATTGTTATAACTAAACTAATATAGATATTTCCTAGGAGCAAAAAATCCAAAATACTGCAGGCATTTCCTCTTTGGATGGTGATAGCTATACTTTGTTTCAATGCTTTTTTTATTGCGATGGATGGTGAGATGAGCTTAACATTCACCTGATGGTAAGCGTAAGTAAGTATACGACTACTCATGACCAGTAGCAAATCCAAACAACACCTTGAATTACAAAGCAATACTTGGCTTTCCACTGCGCTCGCTATCCTGAGACATAAGAAGCCAAGTTATATTATGTCCAGTAGTTACTCTGGCTACAATATCCTTCAAACCGAAACACAACGGTGCATTTACACTGCTATTTTACAGTAGAAATAGACATTGATTTACATTTTATTGCAATATAAAACATAAATCACAATTTAATCTTTGATATTTTCTATTTCAAAATATTTAAACGCCAAACACATACTATATACTTTATTTTATTTTTAAAAGTACATTTTGCTTGTTAAATGTCCCGTGAGACTGATTGCGTTCAAAGCATTTTATACGCGACATAATAAAAGTTATACGGACGGAGCAAAATGTTTAGAGTGTAGAATAAAAGGACTTTAAAGTGGTTCATAGTTGAATTTTGGAGAGGAACATTATTCAACAATGCGTTCTTTATGCGACTTATTATCTTGACGTTAAATAAGATGACGCTGAATCATTTTTCATTTAGTGACTAAAACAATGAAAGAAGTAAATAAATAAAACCAGTTTATTAATCAATGGGACAATTTTAGGAAATTTATCCCGATGAAAAAAGGATAATTAAAGACAGGCATAGTCATAACCTAATTATATTCCAGTTAGTTCACTTTGTAGCGCGTACGAACACATTTTTATCACTATTTCATTCCTACTTAGGCTCGGATGAAAAACTATGAAAATAACGGGTTTAAATCTAAGATGTTTATAAAGCATGCCATAATAAAAACACTGGATAAGAAAACTATCAAATAGTGTTAGATTGGAATTTTCTATTCATTATCAGCCCGGAGTCACGAATCTGTGTCCGATATGGCGATAGCCTCGCTAATAATTAAAAAAAAACTTTATACAAGAAGTTAAACTAGATTCCAATCATATTTCTTTATAAATTAAATAATACAGATAATACACACTGGAACTGTACACGTTGGATATGAAAGATTGGCATTAAAATACATCGAACTATTTCTATAAAACCACCCGAGGAAGGGTGATGTCGGGGTGTCGAGACACTTAGCCCCGTGGGCGGAGGTAATGCGATCACGTCGGCACTTATATTTTTACTACATGTTTACGTACGTAAGTGCTTTCTTACACTACCTAACCTGTGTCTATGTTAACATGCAAACTATCCCGTGTTAACACCCTCTGCGAATTTTGTTTACCGGAACAGAAGTGTGTTTTAATAGGTTTGGCACTTGAAAATTAAAACTGAAAATTGCAGGTTTCTCGGCCATAAGGCAAGTCATGATCTATTTGATATTCACAATTATAAATTGAATAACGAATATGCATACTTAGTTATAGTTTTATTCATAAAAAGTATAAAATCTGTTTTAGTTATTGAATGTTTTACCCCCTTCGAGACATTTGAATTTAGTTTGAGCGAAGAAGACAAAACATTCCGCGGTTAAAAAACCTTTTATAAATAAAGCGATATTTATCTATTCTATCATAAGTTAGTGTACGTTCGTTGATAAATGTTCTGAGAAATTGTTTGAAAATATTTGGAAATACGCCGCGTTAAATTTGATACAACTCAACAGCGGTTTTATGCGGAGTTTTCTCACACGAACAATTGAATCAACTTTCCACAGGTATTTTTCGATCCGATATCTGGTATTAAGCTGGTAAGTTTATGTGGTGTAATTGATTTAAAAATCCAATGCTAATCGAAGTGGTACAGGTTGACTTCCGAGATAAATTGATCATCATTGTCATCAAACCCGTGCAGTCCACTGCTGAACATAGGCCTCTCACAAGGTCACAGGGCCCGGTTCTAGTACTTAAAACATCAACTCACTTCCGACGCCATTGTGCGAACCGTCCCACCATCTGGCCAAAAGGCGTCCCACCCTTTACCACGACGCAGTGTCCACTCAAAAACACGCTTACGAGTACTCCGTTTATATTTTCTAGGATATATTTGGGGAGCTCATTGCCATTTTAACCTACTAACTTTCAGAGATATGTCAGTAAATTAATGTCTGTCTCATATTATTATTTTTTATTTGCATTTTGTAAAACCGGGAAGTGTTTTTTTAGTTTCTGATACCAATAGCTTGAGAATTCTTTTTAAACTGATCAGGAGTTTGTTTTACCATGTAGTGTATTTTGAATTATTTATTATATTTTAAATTATGTTTGATACAAAGTGAAGCATGAAGAGAAACGTTACTCGATATTTCTTCCATAATAATTAGTTTGGCATGAAAAACGTTTCCTAATTCAATTTATTTAACCAAATATCGTTAGCAAATTTGGACTATTTATTAAAATTACAGACATTTTACTACTTCCGGTCCTTGCCTCAGGGTTATGGGATGATGGATAGAACCTTTTGTTGCTGCAAATTACCAGAAAAAACATGACCCTTCCATTATTATGGGAGTAGGTTAAAAAACTATTATGACATAGGGTTATTGTCATATGGCTATTTATTCGTCGGCATGACTCATACTTTAAGGCAGAGATTTATGAAAGAATTCGATGTATACGTGAGACGAAGCAAGCATAATTTTCATTTCATAGGTCCCGTAATCTTTTACCTTTAATCTTAATCCGTAATCATGGATTTTAAATGGGATGCCGGAGCATCAAATCGGGTGAAGACCGGCTAGGAAAAGGATGCGAAGTTACACATTTGGAATCGGGATCCCAAAGAGAATGTCAAGCTTGACTATTAATATATGTATAGCGGTAACGCAACTCAAAATGAATCTTCTATCCAAATTTTTGTCGTGGGTAGGGAGAGACCTATGACAAATATCTTCATCTCTTAGTCATCGAAAGGCCAGTGAAAACATTCAAAAACATTTTAAAAGATAATTTAAAAGGAAATTAACTATGGATTACAAAGCTGGTTTTTAAATAAACACCGTGGCATGATATGCTCGTTAATTATTATAAAATATGATATGATTAATAACAGGATGGATTTAAAACTTGGGTTTGTTATGTTTTCAAAACAATTTTCTGTTTGGCCTGATGATTATTTTATGATACAGATTTATAACATACCTACAAGGTCAAACTCGTATTACGTTTTCCCAAACATTAAAAAGTTTTCTATGAACATTCATGTTTAAATGAAAATGTGCCAGCATTTTCCTTATATTTTTTTATTGTATATAGGCCCATGGGCTAGCGGCCCGCTAGCGGTAGCGGTTGTAGGTAAGCGGCTACCGCAGCTCATGGACCTCTGCTGTGCCAGGGGACCAGCACAACAAAGTCGCTGCTACCTTAAGGAGAGTACTCTCTTTAAGCGTCGTTGGAAGAAGGACAGGTCATAACGCTCAGAAAACACCGATGTAGGGAGTTCATTCCAGAGTTTACACGTGCTTGTCAGGAAAGACCGCTGGAATCCTGCCGTTCAGGAACGGTACGCTTCCAGGTGGTGTGAATGAACTCTACTGCGGTGAAGAGTGGTCTGCTGGTAAAAAGGCGATGGTGGTACCATTTCAAGCATTTTCTCGGGGCACTACCCGTGGAACAGACGATAGAACACACAGAGATTTAATCTTCAGGATCAGCTACGCCTGTGATCTTACCGACATAATTTGTAGCGTTATGTTATTTGGCTTATGGACTAGATGGCCTCGACCTCAAAAAAAATGTAGGCATATATAGGGATTTTAGATTTATCAAATGATTTGTTTCATTTCTCTTTTTATTACAATTTTGAAATCGATTTGACTACGTGTTTTTTTTTTTTAATTTACTCATATCGATCGTGTTTTAGTTAGATAAGATAAAATTTTCTACTATCTTGTGTACCGACTTAAAAAATAAGTTTTAGGGCCGAAACTGCGTTAAGCGGGCACGGGCGCGGTTTCATACAAAAGTGCTCCGTCGCGGGGATCCGCGCGGGCGTCCCGCACGGGGACGCGCGTCCCGCACCCGCGCCGCGGAGCCCGCCTTCGTGCGTCGGAACCCGTCGCGGGGGCACGCGCGGTAAAGCGCGCGGTGTCCGCCAGCGGTAACATGACGGTGATGGCATAGGGCACCGAGACGTGGCCTCTCACTTTGGACTTCATTAGAAGGCTCAAAGTCACTCAACGAGCAATCGAGAGGTATGCTCGGTATTTCCCTACGAGATCGACTCAGAAATGAGGAGATCCGTAGGAGAATAAAGGTCACCGACATAGCGCAAAGGATTCTATAGATGATTCATAGCGAAAGGTTCTAGAGTGGAGGCCACGTACAGGCAAGCAAAATGTCGGACGCCCGGTTACAAGGTGGACGGATGACCTGGCTACATTTGCAGGAAGTCGCTGGATGCAGGCTGCTTCCAACAGGTCGATGCGGAGACCGTTGGGGGAGGCCGATGTTCAGCAGTGGACTTCCTGTGGCTGAGATGATGATGATGATGAATATCATGATGATGAATATACTTGAGCAAAAATAAAGATTTTTTACTTAGCGCAATGTTATTGCCAGCCTTTCCGTTGGTGATATGACTGATACAGATTTTACCCTTAAGTTGTTGACCATCAAATATGGTTCCAGTTTCGAAGATAATTCGCCATAGACCGGTATCGAAACTTTAAAATATTTGTACAATGAGTTTTCATTTTCTCTTAATTTACTGAACTTTACAACAAATTCTCCGCCTAGCAACCTAAATTCAATTAACAGCCTTCCTGGCTGTCGTTTTTTTTTTTGCTAGTCGTCGTTTTGGTATGTAATAATATATTAAGCTCTCCATCGACACGACTGTACATGCACACCTTTAAAATTGAACCAGCGACACCGCGTAAATCCGGTCTCCGCGACGGGTACCCGCGACGGGGACCGTCGCGTTCTCACGGAGCCCGCCCGCGTGTCCACGCGAGGAAACGCGCGACGGTTGCCCGTCGCGGGCGCCCGCTTAACGCAGTTTCGGCCCTTATGTGTAATTTTTCCACACATAATATAAATATATATTTTCAAATATCGTTCATAAACAAAAATGATTTAAAATTAAATAAAAATAACTTGCTTAAAGTATATTTAATTGCAACAATGTTTATACTACTTCTGTATCTGTATCTGTATTAGCCCATATATGTACGTCCCACTGTAGGGCACGGGCCTACTCTACAAATCGAGAGTACGATTGAGAGTGGTTAGGCCATATAGTCCACCACGCTGGCCTAATGCGGATTGGCGGACTTACATACCATAGAAATTCTTATAAATCGCTATGGTGTGCAGGTTTCCTCACGATGTTTTCCTTCACCGTTTTAGTGCGTGGTGATTGACTATCAATACACACATGACTCCGAAAAGTCAGAGGTGTGCCCTGGGATTCGAACCCGCGACCACCGTGAACATGTTGGCAGCCGCGTCTAATCCGCACTTTATACTACTTCGAATAATTTATTTATTTATTTTATTTTATTATTTTCGGAAAACTTACAGCTAGATTACATTGTAACATATACACATAATACAAAAGGGCCATTTAAAAGTTTTCGCAAATAGTACAAAAAGAACGGTACAAAAGAAAGAGGGGTCAGTAGGTGAAAAAACGAGTTATTGGCACAGTACATTAATATCTTGATCGAACACATTAGGTCAGATTTTTCAACAATAAGACAGTGCTTACAAACTAAAAATCTAGAATTTTGAGCACAACAACAATTAAATTCATTTATAAAACAAATGAGTGATATTTCTTTAAGTCAGCTCATTACAAAAGAATTTTTTTTGCAGTATATTTTTAAGGTGAGAAACATTAGTATTAAATATGTCCAAGTCAAATTCACGCGAGAGATCATTAAATTGTCTACACGCTCGTATAAGAAAGCTATTTTGCCTATATGTCGTGCTAACGCAAGGAACATACAATAACGTAGGTTTGCGCAAGGTTATGGAACGCGTAACCAGTCCTATGCTACTCAGGAGCTCAGGGCAGTTGACAGTTCCAGTAGCTATCTTGAAGAGATATGTTAGATCAGCAATGCGTCGACGCTCATACAATGGCAAAAAGTGAAACCTTTTACAACTAACAGTGTAGTTGGATGTGGGTTTACGTGTTTTAAATTGCAAGAATCTTAAAAAACGCTTTTGAATACTTTCAATTCTATTAATATATACACTATAGTTAGGATTCCACACTTGAGATGCGTATTCTAGGTGGCTGCGGACAAAAGAGCAATATAGGATTTTAAATGTCTTAATATTTTTAAAGTCAGATGCAAATCTTAGAATGAAGCCAAGCGACCTGTTTGCCTTATTAATGAGGTTTTCGATGTGAGTGTCAAAAAGTAGTTTAGAATCAAATGTGACACCCAAGTCTCTGATATTATCAGATCGGTTCAGTTCAATACCATTAATGTTGTACTTGTGTACTAAGCGGTGTCGTTTGCGAGTAAAGGTACATACAAAACACTTGGATACATTGAGATCAAGTTTGTTACGATCACAATAATTTTGTAGGCTATCAAGATCATGTTGGTGGTTGCAACAACTTTGAAGATCAGTAATGGGGCATAGTATTTTCATATCGTCAGCATATAGAATTATCTTAGAGTGAGAAAAACAGGAGCCTATATCGTTGATAAAGATAACAAATAGCAGTGGGCCCAAGAGTGATCCCTGAGGTACACCAGAGGGTATGCGGATTGCTGCAGACTTGTAACCGTTTAACACCACTACCTGAGTACGATTTTCTATATATGACTTGAACCACCTGAATAAATTGCCCCTGATACCGGCCTGGAGTAGTTTATTTAGCAAGATACAATGATCAATTCTGTCAAATGCTTTGCTGTAATCGATATAGATCACATCTACTTGAGAGGGCTCAGACATAAAACGTGTCAAAAAATCAAATTTTCCGAGTTTTGTTTCATTAATCGAATTATCCTTTCGAAATGATTATTAAACACACATTAGCTGACCGAAAATGTACGAGCGAAGTAAAATATATCTTTATTCTCTTAATTATATTTTAAGCGATTCTCTTGACCCAATGCTTTCACACTAATGAGAGTTTTTTCTTGTTATAGCAATTAGAGACGAGTATGCCATTCGCCTGGTAGGCGATACGACCACTAATAGACAATCGCAAAACCAAACAACACGATGAATAATAAAGCAATGCTTGGTATTCCACTGCGCTTGCCACCCTTAGATATGAGATGTTAATAATAAAATTAATTCTTATTTTTTGTGTTAAAAGGCTCATTAAAAGGCTCAAAGTCACTCAACGAGCCATGGAGCGGGCTATGCTCGGTGTTTCCCTACGAGATCGAATCAGAAATGAGGAGATCCGTAGGAGAACCAAGGTTACCGACATAGCCCATAGGATTGGAAAGTTGAAGTGGCAGTGGGCCGGGCACATAGCTCGTAGAACCGATGGCCGTTGGGGCCGAAAGGTTCTCGAGTGGAGGCCACGTACAGGCAAGCGAAGTGTCGGACGCCCGCCTACAAGGTGGACGGACGATCTGACTACGGTCGCAGGAAGTTGCTGGATGCAGGCCGCTTCCAACAGGTCATTGTGGAGATCATTGGGGGAAGCCTATGTTCAGCAGTGGACTTCCTGTGGCTGATATGATGATGATGATGATGATGATTTTTTGTGTTATGACTTAATATGTTTCGAATTAAAAAATATAATAAAGCAAATATTTAATATACCTTATATGATCTTTAAAACAAACCACCAAAAGAAAGTTCTAGTTCACCAAAACAAAAAATGTTTGGTGAACTAGAAATGATATAGGAAATAAAGTGAGCAATAATTTACGTACTTGACATTATCGAAAGTAAATTTCTACCGAATATAATTAGGCACAATTTGTGTTAAAAGTTCATCACAATTCCGCTTTAAGAGCGTGGATGGACACTTAAACAATTTAAGTGGACTGGACCTTTGCCAAATCAGAGCGCTGTGGAGAAGTGCCTATAGATAGTGTTGCCAGTCAATTCATGAGTTTTCCGAATAAGGAATTATTATAATGATTGAAGTATTTGTAACCGACGAGCGTGTATTAACTCTGTAATAAAACTAACATTTTAAATTCGTTTTCTCTTTAAATTTTATATATATTTGATTATTTAGTTTATGCGCCTATTTTGATCTCTCTGCACCATCCAAAGGTTGACAGGGAGATAATGCTTCAGGCATTCTGTCCTCCATTAAACTTAGTATATAAAGCATAAATAAAAAACGATGAAAAAATTAATGACAATTGCCCTTGGCGATATATAGCTGCTGCCTACCCCTATGTAACACGGGGTGACTTTATAAATGTTATTGACTTCATTCGTGGCGGAGTTGGTTAAAAACCGGCTGTGAAACGAAGGGCCGTGGTTTCGATCCCAGCACCAAAACATATAGCTATTTGTGTCATCTATAGGTAATTGTTTCGAGTCGGGGTGTTTATGAGTCTCTGTTAGTTTCTGATGTTCGTACCTACGACACAAGACTCGATTTTCATTTTGGAGCTGCTGGAATAAATATGTACATGTTTTATGAATATTATATACTACTTCGTAGTTTTCATCACCTTTTTACTTAAATCACCATACAATCTTAAAATAAAATACATACATACATACATAAACTCACGCCGTTTTCCCAGAAGGGGTAGGCAGAGGTGCCAGGGCACCCACATTTCGCCTTGTTTGTTCCGTCTCACGATGTGATAGGTGGCGACCCTATCGCCATATCGGGCACAAATTCCTGACTCTGGACTGATAATGAATAGAAAAATCCAATATCACTGCCCAACCCGGGATTCGAACCCGAGACCTCAGCTTTGTAACCGTACCGTAGTACAACTACGCCACCGAGGCAGTTAAAATAAAATAGTTTTATTTCTATGTATAACATTCGCGTAAATAATAAACTATTATAAATATAAATACACATGGTATAAGTGTTAGAATCACTAACGTTACCTCATGCCAGACGAATGCATTAAAATCTTGATTAAAATACAATATTTTCTATAAGCTTTATATAAATTCCAATACCTGGCAACACCATCTTTAAAAGTCACGGCCGCTTTGTACTCAGGCACAAATGCAAAGAGATGTATTCGATAGATGAATCAGGCTTTGCATGAAAATGTAATGAGATCGGCTACCATTCGGAAATTGGAAAATTCTAGACCCTTTTTATAGTCACTGGCATAGAATGTATTAAGATTTTTGGGATGTAAGTTTTAGGGTATTTGGAGATATGTTCGCAGAGTAGCCGGCTCACGATAGACGACAAACGCCGAAGACAGACTTTTAATGGATCCCTCGATTATGTAAATCTACGACGGCAAATTGATAGCAGATCGATAATCGTTTTTTGAAAGTTCGGAAGTTTGTGCACGTAGTGCCAGTGCCAGCATGAAAAAAAACGATAATATGGAACTGAAGGCATCTGTTTCAGTTATATTTTTTGCGATGAATGACGCGACAAGCTAGCCTTTCGCCCAATGGTAAGCGATACGACCGTTCATGGACAGCAGCAGAACCCAACATCATGAAGGCAAAGCAATAATTGGAATACCACTGCGTTCGACATCCTGAGACATAAGGTGTTACGTCTCAATATGTCTAGATGTTGCTCTGGCTACAACGTCCTTCAAACTGTAATACTACAGTGCATTTACACTACTGTTTAGCGGGAGAAATAGACATTGCAGTGGTACCTACAGGCGACCTCTCACATATGAGAGATCTACCACCAGTAAAATGTAATGTAATCCTTAAAACACTTAATGACAAACTCATCATTACGGTTCTACTAGCTATTGGCAACACTCAAGAAATATTTCCACCCGAATACTGGAACGCCATTCAAATAATAAGTTGCTCTTAACAGCACACGGCCCACTTAGCCAGTACATTTAATCGGGATTATTGTAGTTAAGCGCAAGTTATATTTAAGTTACGTTCCAGTATTTGGGCGTTAGTATTTCGTAACAATTAAAGTACACTCAACTCTCTACGGACAAACGCCTCCTCCGAGCGATTTAATCGGGGCCGCTTGATTGAAACTCGATGTTTTTGTAATCCCAAGACCACTCAGTTGTGAGAATCACTATGATCAGTTTTGCGCCGTATGCACAGAAGGCGGAGTATCGGTGAGAACAAACATAAATATCTTTCCATCGAATAGGAAATTTCAAAGCGGAGACTACTAACACAGATTACACTCTAGCTAGCGCAGTGTCGAAGTTTACTCACAAAGTAGCTTTAACAACAGTACTTTTTAGTTTTAGATTCCCCTCTGTTTTTCCTGTTCTGAAATCCATGGTTGTCTGTAAGAATTAGACTGAGCGACGAGACTGCCAATTGTATTTATTATATACACATATATTATTTCTTATTATATATATTTTTTCTATGCAACAAGCATCTATAGATAGATACATAAAGTAGACAGCTTATGTAACGAAGGTTGCAATCTTTTCCTGTAAAAGATTTAGTGGATTTTCTGAGGCTCAGTAAAAAGAAATAGGAGACAAATATTAAACTATCTTATTTAAAATTAAATACAGGTTTTGTGCCGCAGTTGATTTAAAGCAGAAGGTAAAACAAAATATTTATACAGCACACAAATATTAGAAATTACGAGACACGTTTCGCCTCGAAATTTCTGATTCGCACAACAAAATACTTGTATTTTATTCTGAAGACAGAACAATGTGTATATTTATTTTTCAAGGAATTTAATTAAGAAACACAGCGCAATTGTAATTCTTACTGTTGAATTTGACAACAAACGTATAAAAATTCTGATATTACCAACGCAAAATCACATGAAAAATGAATACGGGCTAACACCGCGTGGTAATATGTCACATTCATCACGTTGACGTACTGGCGCATAGTTCATACCTCCCTGCTAGATTACTTCACATTTTTCATACTATGCAGTGTTATCATGCAAAATTGTTTACTTTAATACTATCTGCTTCAGCATATAAATGAATAAAAGCCCAATAACTTAATGCAATAATGTATCTAAAACCGAAATTATTACTAAATGTCCTAATTTCGCAAGAACGCTCAAATTACTTTAAATCCAATTAATATCGGAGATAATAAAATGGGTCAATGGGCAGTTATATATCATTTTTTTATCCAAAACAAGAAAAACAAGAGATGAACTAAGAAACATAGTTGGCAGTGATTTATCATAACGTTATATTTGCTGATCAATATTACAACGCAAACAATAGAGTATAACAATATTTGGTACTTATTAGATAAGTGTTCGAGTGTTAACACTAGGCTATCAAGGCCATCTATTCAAGAGGATCGTGATTAGGCAGATAAGATTTCTGCAATACATTAGTATAAAAACAAATGAGTTCCTAGTAGTGCATTTCTATTAGTCCTGACAAGAGCTCAAACATGACTTTTACCGGAAAAGTTGTGTTAGTAACTGGTGGAAGCTCTGGCATAGGAGCTGCTATTGCTGTAAAGTTTGCAGCTCATGGCGCAAACGTCGCAATTGTTGGAAGAAATCAGGCAAAACTCAATAAGGTGAAAGAGGAGTGTGAACAACACGGTAAGAAACATCTAGTAATAACTGCAGATGTCAGTAAAGACGCCGAAGTGAGGAGAGTTTTAACTGAAACTATAGCTCGTTACGGGAAACTGAATGTTCTTGTGAACAATGCTGGGATAAGTGCTCACACCAGCATTTTGTCAGAAAACGCTATTGAGCTATTCGATAAAATCATGTCAACGAATTTGAGACCAGTAGTTTACCTCACTAATATCGCAGCGCGTCATCTGATTGAATCTAAAGGGAACGTCATCAATATTTCAAGTATTGCTGCTATAAGCACGATAGGAACAGGTCATTTCGCGTATGGGACGTCAAAAGCCGCAATGGATCATTTTTCAAGATGCATTGCTTTGGAGCTGGCACCACAAGGAGTCCGTGTCAACACAGTCAACCCCGGTCCTGTGAAAACAGATATTATAGAAAATATGGGTGCATCCGTGACTTTACAAGATGCTACATGGGAGAAAATGAAGAACGCGACTGCTCTTAATAGAATAAGTGATGCTGACGAGATTGCTGATCTGGTTTTGTTCCTTGCAAGTGAAAAGGCCAAAAGCATTACTGGCTGCTCTTATGTTACAGATAATGGTTTTCTTTTGAAAGGTATTATGGAATAATTTGAACAGAAATTAACTGTTCCAGAGCACGTGTGTCTGTCGTAACGTCACTTTAGTGTAATATGTTAATAGATTTTTTTTATTGTTTTTATTAATATTTCATTGAAATAAGATAAATCGGCTGCGTTGGTTGCGCAGTTTTACTATGGTACGATAACAACATTGTGACCTCGGGTTCGAATCCTGCGTCGGGCAGAGAGATACTAAATGTTTCTATTCATTATCAGCTTGAAGTCAGGAATTAGTGCCTTATGGCGATAGCCTAGGAGGCTCATATTATGAGACGGAACACAGCAGGCGAAACGTGGATATCCTGGTAGCATCACAATCAAACCAAGGGCGTGATTTGTGTGTGTGCAAATAATATAAAATGATTTTCCAATTGTTTAAAAAAACCGTACATATGTATATAAACATGAAATTATTTGTGTCCAAATTTTAAAATGTCATAAAATAAATGTATGTATCAGCCCATATACGTCCCACTGCAGGGCACGGGCCTCCTCTACAATCGACAGTACGATTGAGAGTGGTTAGGCCATATAGTCCACCACGCTGGCCTAGTGCGGGTTGGCGGACTTACATACCATATATTTTTTTATAAATCGCTATGGTATGCAGGTTTCCTTACGATGTTTTCCTTCACCGTTTTAGTGCGTGGTGATTGACTATCAATACACACATGACTCCAAAAAGTCAGAGGTGTGCCCTGGGATTCGAACCCGCGACCGCCTTAAACATGTTGGCAGCCGCGTCTAGTCCGTTTACCAACAGGCCACCACGCACTTATACACAAAATAAATGTATATTTCATAATTTTTTTTATTGCTAATTTCCGACAAACGAGCATATAGGTTACCTGATGGTAAATAATCACTGCCGTAATGAATAATATTACCGGTTCCACGGGAACAGTATATTTACCGGGATCGAAAGTAGCCTATGGGTTAATCCTGGGGCTCGGCTACGTCCGAACCAACATTAAAATTAGTTAAGCCGTTTAAGCGAGATTTCCTGCTCATCCGACGACTTTCTTTTCCGGGAAAAACAGTAGCACATGTATTAATCCAAAGTTTCAGCTACATCCTTACGAAATTTCATCATAATTTGTCCAGCCGTTGGATCGTGAAGAGTAACACACACACACACACAAACTTCCGTCTTTATTATATTAGTAATAAAGTAAGAATAAGATCTACAGTATAGCTAATTCAACACAGCTTTTAAAATTGCATATTTAATGCTTTGTGAATCGCCCAATTTTTTGACGCCAACTAAAGATTTGCATCGTTTCACAACAATCGTGAATTATGCATGAAATGTTAATTTTTATTCAAATGAAATGCTGATTTACCGTTTGCATCCAGTGCTTGCGACGTACAAGCACAACTGACTCCGGAAGACTTTAATATTATGATAATGTTTTAGCACGTCGTAGAGCTTGATGCAGTTGATAAATTAATTAATCTGTATTGTTAACTTTTACTTTTGTTTTTTTAAAGGATACTGAAACTGTTTGTAATTAAAAATAAATAATTGATTTATTATATTTTATTTTGTGCTCACTGAATGTTATTATCCCAATCACTTAAGATCCACAGTCCATAAAGACTGTAGACTGGTTTCCAACCTTTGAATCTGAAATGAAAAGATATAGATTGCAAGGAGTATTGAGCTCGAAATTTTGAATTTATTACTTAGCGTACCTTTTTCGAACTGAGGTTTAATCTAGTGACAGGTAAATTACTTATAATATAGTATAAAGCTAGGCGTCCACAGGTCCGCATTGTACGCATCGGACGTATCGCATGAAACGGATTATAGTATTTTTTGTATGCAAAGCCATACAAGTGCGTCCAATAGTCCGCACTGTACGGATCGCACTTGGATCGCCCATCGGCAATGCCGACATCGATGCTCCGAGAGGCAACTTTTGCGTTGCGTGCCGATGACGTCATACGGAATGGTTTCAGCATGCTTTCAGTTTGTCAACAAGAATATTAAATTTAGCTTGAGACATACGAAAATACCCAAAGAATTTTGTGGCATCATTTAACAAATCAGAAAATAGTGTGTGAAATTCTCCACTTTTCGATCTCTTTTTGAATATGCCGTGTATGAAAATTTTATGTTTCCTTTTTTTAGATTTTTTTACATTTTCTTCGTCTTCTGTTAACAAACAAGCAATAAAAACTATTTCTTCTTCGCATTTCTCCATTTGTTGCGGCATCTCTTCCAATTTTTTATAATTTAAATTATGTCAAATTATTATAAATGGTTGCACTCTGACATATTATTCATATCAATTAAACAAACAAGCACATATGGTATGAAAATTCCTGCAGGCGCTTGGTTCTAAGTAGCCCACCGTGCAACTGTCATTTTTTAAATCATTATACTTTGAACCGTTGTCGTTGCTGTTTCATTTTTTTAAATATTCCTGAGCCGCTCCCTCAAAGTGCGAAAATTATCCCCATTATTATACATGGTCCATACGAACCGGATTAACTACTAGAAAATTACCAGTGCAAGAAGATATTAAATTAAAGAAGAATTTCGTATTGTGGAGTGGCAGTGAGCTGACGTTGCTGTATGGGTCGGAGAAGTGGTTCGAGTTTTTAGTAAAATAAAACAATTTAGGTATTATATACATTTAATTCCACCCAGCACTCTTTGGTTCATTATCAGGTAATATTAGCAACTAAATTAACTACAGTTAAAATTCAAATTTCAAAAGGTTAGTACCGTTATTTAAAATTATATTCAACTATTGTAATATTTATTACATTTTAAACTTATTTATAGTACATTTGTGCATCAATTAATTGCCTAAGATCTCTGTAAATCATTTTTAACATAGTTAACACGTGCTTATTCAATACAGTACAGTAACACTGATGTTACATTAGTTAACTATTAAATTTAATTACATATCTTTAGGATTTCAAATTGTTTAATCAACTTGCTTAGATGCCAACTGTAATATTGTATAAGAATTCGGTACATTAACATTGTATGATCATTAAACTGTACAATACTTAGTTAAGGTTTGCCTTTTTACAAAACTTATTTTTATTGTTACTTAAAACTATATACAAAGTGTTAATCATATTGTTAATCTTAAAACTATAAATTTACAGGTCTGAGGCACTTGTTTCCCAAATGGCTGACATTAAAGATCTCAAACGGAAACGTGGCAGTTATAAAGCGAGGCTTACAATTTTTGGGAATTTCTTATCCCAATTACCGAAATCGTTGAACCCTTGTCAGGTAATGGAATTACAATTGCGTATAGAAAAGTTAGAATGTTTTTATGAGGAATTTAACGAAATTCAAACACAATTAGAATGCATTACCGATAATTTTGATGCCGAGATGACCGAAAGAACTTGTGTAGAATCTGAGTATTACACATTAATAGCACAAGCAAAACATATATTAATGCTTTCTAAACCAGATAGTGATGATGTCAAATCTACTACTAGTGCTAGTATTAAGCGTAAATTCACCCAATTGCCCACCATAAATTTACCTAGATTTTCGGGCTGTTACGATAATTGGCTGGCATTTCGAGATACTTTTACAAGCTTAATTCACAAAGATGACGATATAGACAACGTCAATAAGTTTCACTATTTAAAAATGTCCTTGGAAGGGTCAGCTGCTGACGTAATCCAGTCAGTGGATTTTTCCGCAGAAAACTATTTGGTGGCATGGGACCTTTTATGCGGTAGGTTTGACAACAAACGCTTGTTGCTTCAAAACCATGTTTCAGCAATTTTTGACCTCGAACCAATCTTAAAGGAGTCTTCACTCGTATTAAAAAATATGATTGACAAAATTAGTAAACATATTCGAGCATGTGAAAAATTAGGCGAACCTGTTCATAGCTGGGACACATTGTTAATTCACTTGTTTAGCCGCAAATTAGATAGTAAAACATTTCGGGAATGGGAAAGTTATAAAAAGAGACTAGATAAAACAGAATCTATTCCATTTAAGCATTTCATGGAATTTATGAAAGAACGTGCAGACTTTCTTGAGACATTGGAACGCGCTCAATTCACTAAAACTAACAAATCTACACACATTCCTACGAAACACAACACTAAACTTCAGTCTATGGTTTCGTTGAGCGACAATGTTAGCACATCTTCACAAAATTCCACGTGTCCAAAATGCAATGGCGATCACAACCTCAACACTTGTCCACAATTTTTAGCTTTGAGCCTTGACGAGAAAATGTCAGTTTTGCCAAATCTTAAAGTCTGTTATAACTGTCTACGCCGCGGGCATTACCCGAAGAATTGTAAACGATCAGGTTGTAAAGTTTGCAATTATAAACACCATACGTTAATACACAATACAAATAAAAAACTAAACGGTAACAGATCAATAGATCGTTCGACCGACGGCGGCAGCCGGACTGAGATGTCCCCCACCTTAGGTGTGGACAACAGCGCACGCGCAGTCACTGATAAAACTCAAGTTCACTCTGTTGCATTATCGGCGAATATCACTGCGAATCCGCATACAGGTGGCTCGCAAGATATTCTATTATCGACTGCGCTCATTAGGTGTTATGACGTTAACAATAAGGAACATATTGTGCGAGCCCTTCTTGACTCCGGTAGTTCGTCTTGTATAGTATCAGAAAAACTATTGAAACAGTTAAATTTACCATTTAAGAATACTTGTAATGTTATACGGGGTATTAATAATTCACGGTCCCCTGTGAAGAAAATGTGTC
Source organism: Hyles euphorbiae (assembly GCA_023078785.2). NCBI lineage: Eukaryota > Metazoa > Arthropoda > Insecta > Lepidoptera > Sphingidae > Hyles > Hyles euphorbiae. The sequence goes on along the minus strand of CM041031.1, from coordinate 12,697,036 downwards.
GTGTTAGCATTAAATCAATGCGCGAATCTTACAGCGACAACGTATTATGTTTTGTTTTGCCAACAATAACGGAAAATGTTCCTTATCGGAAAGTCGATTTAAATATACCGACTGATATAAGTTTAGCTGACCCATATTACCACTCTCCTGCGCCGATTGACATGATATTAGGAGCGGACGTGTTTTGGGATTTACTAGGGTCCAGAAAAATTAAATTAGGATATAAAAAACCTATATTATTTCAAACACGACTCGGGTGGATAATTAGTGGCCCAAATAATTCAGGCTATACTAATAAATGTCATCAACCCATGAAATATAACTGTACTAATGTAGTAACTGATACATTATCACAGTCAGATGACTTACAAACCCAAGTATCGCGGTTTAAGGGCATAAAAAATGTACGCCATTATAAGTCATCTGCTCATTCTTAGCAAGAAGCATGTTGTAAACAACATTTTATTGATAAAATACCATGTGCCAAGTAATTGTCGATTTGCGTAAGAATACCATTGAATGAATACATCTGTATGCTTTATTAGGCGACACGCAACAAGTTAGCAAAGGCAGACTAATTATTTATGCCTTTCAATAAATATGCCTAATTATATTATTAATAATACGAAACGTGGCATGCTATAATTAATTACACGTTTCTTTAAGCCCCTGAGTAGCTTACGTAATTCGAATGAAAATGTTATTTCAGAGGCTATGGGTTGAAAACTTACTTGGGATGATAAGTTGTCTCCTGAGGTCGTCGCCACTTGGATGTCACTGATTAAAGCATTGCCAGTGCCTAACAATTTGTCCATTCCACGGCGTGTTGTTCTTGACGCGTACAAACAAATAGAATTTCACATTTTCACTGATGCTTCAGAACGAGCCTACGGTGCTTGTTTGTATGTTCGCAGTATTAATGCGAACGGTGATGTCAGCGCGCACCTTCTAACAGCTAAGAGTCGTGTTACTCCAATAAAAAGTTTGACTATACCGAGATTGGAACTGTGCGCCGCTACTATTGGAGCTCGGTTATATAAAAAGGTCGCGAGTTCAATGCGCACTCAAGCCTCAAGTGTAGTCTTTTGGACCGACTCAATGATAGTTCTGGGTTGGTTGAGGGTGCTACCAATCAAGTTAAACACATTCGTTCGCAATCGCGTCTCAGAAATTCTCGACATAACCAGTTCTGGTATTTGGAGGAATGTGCCCACTCATGAAAATCCCGCTGATCATATATCTCGAGGGGTTGAAGCCAGCACTATGCAGAAGTTGCACTTATGGTGGAATGGGCCGTCTTTCTTAATTAAAGACAGTGCTTCATGGCCTACACTCCCAGAAAACATACACACCTCACTTGAAATAAAATCAAACTTTTGTCTTCATAACACTCATCACGAACGACACTTTGTTAGTATTATTAATTTTGAGCGTTTTTCACACTTAATGAGGTTGCAACGTGCTATTTGTTATGTGTTTCGATTTATTAAAATATGTAAAAACGAAAACGTTTACGAAGAATGAATATTTTTCTACCCACGAATTATAAAGGTCTTTAACTTTCATAATCATTCAGTCGCAACGGGAATCGTTTCCTGAATATAGTTTATTAATAGACAATATTAAACTGCCCTACAAAAATCATCTTTTAAAATTAAATGTATTTTTGGATGAAAACAAAATTTTGCGTATAGGAGGAAGATTACATAACTCCCAATATAGTTTCGAGAAGAAACACCCAATTCTTTTACAGTCCACACATTCCTTTACTAAACTTTTATTTCACTATGAGCATCGAAGATTAATGCACGCAGGGCCACAATTATTATTAGCCACAATTAGAGAAACGTACTGGCCGTTAGGTGGTCGAAATTTAGCCAGAGCGAGTTATCGTCAATGCGTACGATGTCAGCGTTTTAAGGGACAAGTCATTCAGCCGCGTATGGGTAATCTGCCATCAAATAGGTTGTCACCAGCTGACTTTCCATTCCAAAGTGTTGGCGTTGATTATGCTGGTCCTATAACATCACCTAGTCGTCAAGGTCGTGGATGTAAGCTTTTAAAGGTCTACATCGTTATATTTGTGTGCTTTACAACAAAAGCAATACATTTGGAATTAGTAGGCGATCTGACGAGCAGTAACTATCTACAGGCGTTACGTAGGTTCATGTCCCGAAGGGGAAAGCCTCTTCACATTTATTCGGACAATGGGACGTCATTTGTGGGAGCCTATAATGACCTTTCCAATTTTCTTAAGCGCAATTGTGATTCCATGGCTGAAAGTGCGGCTCGTGATGAAATTAATTTCCATTTTATTCCTGCCTACGCTCCGCATTTTGGTGGTCTTTGGGAGGCAGGTGTCAAGTCGACCAAACACCATTTAGTTAGAGTGTTGGGAAATTGCCACTTAACTTATGAGGAATTGAATTCCACGTTAATTCAAATTGAAGCAATTCTAAATTCTCGGCCACTTACTCCATTGTCGTCAAGCTCCGAAGACCTACTACCCCTCACTCCAGGGCACGTTGGAGCAAGGAAGATGTGTCGGAGCTGCAGCGGCGAGTCAAGTGGAAGGACTGCAAGGCATCATTAAAGGTCGACTCTCTTGTCGTCATCAAGGACGGCAATCTGCCGCCATTGAGGTGGAAGTTGGGTCGAGTGGTGTCTCTACATCCAGGCAGCGACAACGTATGCAGAGTTGCCGACATCCGAACAGCAAACGGCGTCGTGAGGCGAGCTGCCTCAAAAATAGTTCCACTACTGGTGGCATCGGGTTGAATGCAAGCATTCAACGGCTGGGGGCATGTTGCGGCATCTCTTCCAATTTTTTATAATTTAAATTATGTCAAATTATTATAAATGGTTGCACTCTGACATATTATTCATATCAATTAAACAAACAAGCACATATGGTATGAAAATTCCTGCAGGCGCTTGGTTCTAAGTAGCCCACCGTGCAACTGTCATTTTTTAAATCATTATACTTTGAACCGTTGTCGTTGCTGTTTCATTTTTTTAAATATTCCTGAGCCGCTCCCTCAAAGTGCGAAAATTATCCCCATTATTATACACCATTCTCACAAGCACTATCCGCACGTACGATCACTATGAAAATCCTAATGAAATGACATCGGCAATCCGATTGCTGGTACTTGCGTCGGCAAATCCGATCTTTACCGATGCAGTGGACGCACTGTGAAAAATTCATCCATTTCATGCGATACGTCCGATGCATACAATGCGGACATGTGGACGCTTACCTTAAATTGGCTGCTGCGAATCTCTATCAAATAAATAAGATAAATACAACCTACATCTCACTAAAATATAAACTATAATTACATTTATACCATCTGACATTGTGACCTTGTTTAACATATTTTACTACCAGAACTAAAAAGTAAAAAAACATACTAAGGCAACAGTAATACACTACCAAGAAACATTAGTATAGTGAAAGCAAAAAGTCCTGCGCATAATGGTTCATTTATAACTTTTCGACATAATATTTACATTTTCATACGCGTAAGTACAGCCTTCGTACGCTGTCACATTCAGACAAAATCTGATCAAAGTTCCTTTTATTTTAGTATTGTTTGGTATTTTAGTATATGTGTATTGGCAGTAGATAAGGCCCGGACAATTTCACTGTATATCATCATCAGTAGATATTTAATTTAATGAATCACTATAGAGCAAAATCAGCATTGTGGTCGTTAGTTTATATCAATATTGCAAGATGAAAATGTGTCACTACTTTGCAAGGAGCATTCTGTGTTCATTGATCATTCAATCTTACACTACGAACAATTGTGAAACGAACTGTATTCGTCAAATGAACAATTATCCCTTAAATTATATACCATTTCATTATTTTGCTTGTAACTTCCTTCAGGATCTAAATTCCAGGATAATAGGACACCAAGAAATAGCTATTGCTGTCTTTCTTGTATATCACAAGTACAAGGCATACAATGCATTAAAGAAACTTAACGAGTCCTTTGTTCAGAAAACATTCACTTTACTCCTATGAAACTGGATACACACAGGCAATCCATTAGTTCTTCATTTTAGTGACAGAATAAAGATCAACGTGTCGTGTTTCCACATTGATGTATATCTGAAGCGTTGTATTCGACAAATACCCGTATTTGGACCGATATCGAAAGTTACAGAGACATCATTTTTGCGACCTTCAAAAGTTTGGTTTATTTATAAGACCCAAAAGTATCTCGTAGATTCTTAATACGGGGTCAGGATTTAGGTTTACGAATGTGACTATAGTGTGCATTAATTTATGTATATAGGTTGACTGCCTTGGTGGAGCAGTTGCACTACGGTATGATCGAGCTCTGTGTTCAAGAGATTTTTGCATATTTTATGAATTAACATAGAATTGTCTACAGAACTACACAACAAGAGACATCCATAATGTGTGGGACCATTGTTATTTCATAGAAATATAAAATTATTTTGTCAAAGTATGTGTAAGGTTCTCTTCAACTTAATAAACGAAAATATTTATCATTCTTTTTTTGACGATTGCCTCGGTGGCGTACAGTGTACTACAGAACGGTTACAAAGCTGAGGTCTCGGGTTCGAGTTCCTGGTCGGGCAAAGTTTAATTAAATTTTTCTGTTCATTATCAGCCCGGAGGATGGAATTTGTGCCCGATATGGCGATAGGCTCCCTATCACATCATGGGACCGAAAATAAACGACGAAACATGGTGTCATGGTTGCACTTCGGCTTAACCCTTCTAGGGAAAAGGCGTGAGCTACCTTAAGTTTGGTTAATATTTATTTATAGTATATTTATAGTTTTAGACTTTGCAGACGCATCCACCTCTTTCTAAACCTAACAATTCAAAAGTTCATACAATGAATACTAACACATGTGTTACAATCATTTTATCAGTCCATCTGCATTAAGCTCATCTAAAACACCTCTATCACAATATCCCAGAACTCGTCCAAAACTTACCTCTAATACACTAATGGTATTAAATCAAGATACGAGTTACTGAATAGTCAATAGGAGTATAAATCAAATATGGGAGTTTGTCGACGACACGATTTGGACAAAATTAATTACTCAATGTGGAGCACTGTTACAGCGTTTTCAATATGATTTATGGGTGTTATTGAATCATTATAGTGTGTGGTGGCCTGTTGGTAAACGGACTAGACGCGACTGCCAACATGTTCACGGTGGTCGCGGGTTCGAATCCCAGGGCACACCTCTGACTTTTCGAAGTCATGTGTGTATTGATAGTCAATCACCACGCACTAAAACGGTGAAGGAAAACATCGTGAGGAAACCTGCATACCATAGCGATTTATAAAATTTCTATGGTATGTAAGTCCGCCAACCCGCACTAGGCCAGCGTGGTGGACTATATGGCCTAACCACTCTCAATCGAACTCTCGATTGTAGAGGAGGCCCGTGCCCTGCAGTGGGACGTATATGGGCTGATACACATTGAATCATTTACTTTAATGGTTCAGCCAATACTAGTAGTAAACACTACTAAAAACGAGATTACTCTTCAATAGATTATTTTTAAGTCTTTCTATGGTATGTGATGTCCACCATCCCGCACTAAGCCAGCATGGTGGACTATACCGGGTATATCAAGACTGCTACCGAAAACGAAAACGGGTGGTAGTTTTAGTGACTACAAACACAATGTAACTAAAAATTTTGCAAAGAAACGCGACCATTTTTTTTATCATTATTTAAATATCATCATTTTTGGGTGGTAAATCCATAGTTTTTGCTAAAATAACAATTTAATCTGTTTTATACCTTCGAGTCTTAATAAATAAAACGGTATACACTATTATTTTAGAAAAAAAAAATGTATTTACCACCCAAATATGAACATAAGAAAAATTTACAAAAAAAAGTCGCTTATTTTTGCAACATTTTCTGTTGCGTTGTGTCTGAAGTCGCTTAAACTACCATCCGGCCTCGTTTTCGGTAGCAGTCTTGATATACTCTGTATGGCCTAACCACTCACAATCGTACACTCGATTGTAAAGATGGCCCGTGCCCTGCAATGGGACGTATATGGACTGATACAGTACAGAGTATTTGACAATTATAGATTTTTTGTATTATTTTGCGTACAAACACTAATAGGATTAAAAACTAGTCTGTAACGTGAGGCAAATTTTAGTATTTTATACGAAAGAGTTGGACCGTAGTGGGGACATCTTGTCGTCTATTTTAAGAGTAATGACGTCACTATTTTTGTTTTGCATTCCTTTTTTTACTCCCACTACTTTCTATCTTATTGTAAAACTAGCGGCCCGGCACAGCTTCGCCCGGGTACAAATAGATTTCTGTATAATAATATGTACGTATTGTACATATAAACCTTCCTCTTGAATCACTCTATCTATTAAAAAAACCGCATCAAAATCCGTTGCGTGGTTTTAAAGATTTAAGCATACAAAGGGACATAGGGACAGAGAATGCGACTTTGTTTTATACTATGTAGTGATATAAAGAATTATACAACATTCTTGGTTTGCTATAAAAAAAATAAGTCTAGCAAACGAGCAAGCAGGTCCTCTGATGGTAAGTGATCACTGCCGCCCATGAACATCCAATGCTTGGAACATGAAAATGTGGTTGGCTCAATGTCCGATAAAAAGCGTCCGAGTATTTATTGATTTATTTAATCCTTATTTGCACTATACAGAGATGCTATCAAGAAACAATAAAAATAATGATACAAGTGGCGGCCTTAGCACACTAACAGCCGCTGCCAATAAACAATCCCAATCCAAAATTTGCCGTTTTAGATTGTCAGCTCAATCTTTTTTCTGATACTATATTGCCAATAATCAATCCCAGTAGTGAAAAAACTATGGCAACATTTTTTTATTTTTTTATTTTTTATTTTACACTTTTCGGAAAACTAACAGCTAATGTGTACATAAAATTAGAATAATAGGTAATTAAAGGCTAATTATAAGTTTCCACAGATAACACATGCATTACAAAGTACGATTCACGCATTAGTAACTTAAGATTATTTACACAACTAATAAATAGTTACAACGGATAGTAAAAAAATAATTTTATTACAAAGAGAAAAAATGTTTGCTCATGAGTCGCTTACAACTTTTTGTACTAGTATTAAATAAATCTAAATCCACATCTTTACTGTCCCCACCCGTACACATCATTACGTCATTGAAATGTCTGCTAGCTCTCAATATAAAAGAATTTTGCCTGTAGTACGTCCTCACTAGTGGAACGTACAGTAACCGTGGGTTGCGAAATGAGGCTGTATTTGTTCGTAACCCTAACATTTCCAACAGTTCTGGACAGTCTACCTTCCCATTCGCCACCTTCATAAGGTAGCATAAATCGGCAATATCTCGACGTTGCTTGAGAGGTAGAAAATGAAATTTCCGACACCTTTTAATATAATCTGGGAGGTATATATTTGCTTTAAACTGTAGAAATCGCAAAAAACGTTTCTGAATACCTTCAATCCGGTTAATGTATGTGTCATATCGTGGATTCCATACCTGGGAGGCATACTCCAAGTGACTGCGAACGTATGAGCAGTATAGTATTTTGATAGTCTTAATGTTGCTAAATTCAGATGATAACCTGAGGACAAATCCTAGTGCTCGAGAAGCCTTTTTATATAACAATGTTATCCACGTGTTGGTCAAATAAGAGTTTATTGTCGAAAGTGACGCCTAAATCGCAAATAGAGTTAATTCTAGACAAAATTGTATTATTAATAGTATAATCAAAATTAGTTACATTGGTTTTACGTGTGTAGGAATTTACATAGCACTTTGATACGTTCAGATCCAATTTATTAATGGAGCAGTATGCTTGAAATCTGTTAAGGTCATTTTGTAAACGTAACGTATCTTCCGTAGTACGTATGACACTGAGAATTTTCATATCGTCCGCGTAAAGAAGAATTTTTGAGTGATAGAAGGATAAATGGACGTCATTAATAAATATTAGAAATAAAAGAGGGCCCAATAGTGATCCCTGAGGCACTCGCGAGGGAATACACATAGGAGAAGACGTATAGCCATTAAGTACTACTGTTTGGCATCTTTTTTGAACGTATGATGAAAACCAACGGTAAAGATTACCTCTAATTCCAATTACTTGTAGCTTTTTTAATAGTGTCTTGTGATCAATTCTGTCGAAGCACTTCGTAAAATCAGTAAAGATTAGATCAACTAAAGACATGACAAGACACCAATCGAAAAGTAGAAAACAATCCAGATTGACTTCAATCTAATTTTTTCGATTGATTATTGGCATCGGCCGTAAGTAATTTCTTACAGGCAACCATGGGATGGATATATAAACATATAGAAAGGGCAGTCTAAGTCAAGTACGCCATACATTCATTCAAATTCAAATATTGATTTATTCGCTGATGAATGGAAAATAATTTTGGCGGCGCATGAGAATACTGTGAGAAGAGCTGCGAAAATAGCTTTTAAACTTTGATTGTAACTCAGTTATTTGTTAAATAATTGGTAAGATTTAAATTTTATTTTATGCTTTGTGAACTCCGTTTGTGTTACTAATCTATTTCATTTGATTACTGCGTTGTTTTTGTTATAAAATATTTATTCCATTTTGTTGATTTTGTCTTGATTTGGTTTATTAGATATAAAATTAAGAATTTCATTAATGTTTTGTGTATGCCGTTTTAATTGCATAAATTTTCGTTTATTAGATATACATAGGCTTAAGAATTTAATTAACATTAATTAAATTGATAACGCCGTTTTAATTAAATGAATATATCAAATTTATTTATTTCAAGTAAAATGCAAGTTTACGGTAATTGAACCCAAACACATATCCTAATTAATAAACAATAGCAATAAAAAATTTAAACCACAAAGGAAATTCATATAAAACATTCATTAAAAATAATGAAGAAATCGAGTTAACAAATTAATATCAAAGCAAAAACATGCATAGAAAATTTAGTTACCGAAAAAAATATTGTACATACTGTATGTACCCATATTTATATAACTGACCTATTCAAGGTTGGCAGACTTCACAAAACGTGAAAAGCTTACTGAAGTTCTATCGTGTATCAACTATCAAGGATATATGTATTTTGTAATTCAAGTCGTTAAGCAGAGTCAGAAACTACCCAGACAAGTGCCCACTTCTTAAATGTCACTTGGGAATTCCGATGAAGGTAAAGTACTTAGCATTTTTTTCTTAACTGGGTTACCTGTTTTTGATATTATATTTGAGAAAATATGTATGTATGTTCCGTTTTCAAGCTAAAACGACTGAATCGACTTTGATTAAAAATTAACTTGGAGATATATTGGACCATGGAGACTAATATAGACTAGTTTTTGCTCTGAGAGAATGTAGTTTTCCCATGGTGTTAGTCAAGAGTTCAAGTATAAATATTTACTTTCAAATGGAATGGATGGCATGGGACAGGAGAGGACAGGATCGCATGCTTCTCGGTACAGAAAGGGATATAACGGGACAGAACGGGGCGGGAAATCAATAGATATTATCAACGATTTTCACATTGATTTGAATATACGCGAAATAATTACAATATTAACATACATACATAAACTCACGCCTTGTTCCCAGAAGGGGTAGGCAGAGGTGCCAGGGCACCCACATTTCGCCTTGTATGTACCGTCCCACAATGTGATAGGTGGCGAGCCTATCGCTATATCATTTGTGCCCGATTACAATATTTACGCGAAATAATTACATTATTTCCTCGGACTGCCTCGGTGGCGTAATTGTACAACGGTACGGTTACAAAGCTGAGGTCTCGGGATCGAATCCCGCGTTGGGCAAAATTACATTGGATTTTTCTATAGTCTGAAATTTGTGCCCGATGTGGCGATAGGCTCGCTACCTATCACATCGTGGGACGGAACATACAAGGCAAAATGTGGGTGCCCTGGCATCTCTGCCTACCCCTTCTGGAAAAAGGCGTGAGTTTATGTATGTAATTACATTATTTCACGTACATTTAAATCGATGTGAAAGAATACATAGAATGCTTTTGGTTAAGACTTCTGAGTAAGCGTGAAAATATCTGCCGAATATATTTGTTGAAAATTGTACGACAAAGTAACCGTGTTTCGGTACCTATTATTAGTTTTATTCCAATGTTTAATATTTGCTTAACATATGAAACATTTGTTAGGTTTTGTTCAATCAAATACTTTTTTGGAAGCCCTAATATAAATCCCTGTATTACTTTGAAATGTTATTTTATTTTAATGTATGTATTATTAAAGTTACAAGACTGCCTCGGTGGTGTAGTTGTACCTCCGCATTGTTACTAAACTGATGTCTCGGGTTCGAATCTTGGGTCGGGAAAAGTGATACTGGATTTTTTTATCCATTATCAACACCAAGTTAGACTCGCCCCTATCACATCGACGGACTGTGGGACGGAACATACAAGGCGAAATGTGGATGTCCTAGTGGCACCTCTGCCTACCCCATCTGGAAAAGGCGTGAGTTTATGTTTGTATGTAGAATAAATATTATGGATTAGCTCGATCGTCGATTCATTTATACTTTATTGTACAAAAAGAAGAATGGTAGATAGAGATGATAAAATAAACTATTGGTGGCCTTATCGCATTGAAGCAGTCTCTAACACTGTATTGATTTAGACAACGAGAAAGACGGGACTGTGTAACGGCCGATGCCAATAATCAATCGAAAAAATTAGACTGAATTTACCATGTTGCCATAGTTTTTTCACTACTGAGATTGATTATTGGCAATACAGTATCAGAAAAAAGATTATCTGTCAATTTGGCAAATTTTGGATTAGGTTGTTTATTGGTAGCGACTGTAAAATAAAGGAAATATCAAAAGCTTAAATAAAGAATACAATTTATACACCAAATACAAATTGTTGATTGTCTATTAAAAAACTTACGAATTAACAGATGTGCAGTAAGATTTCGTTCGGTGAATGAGATTAATGAGCCATAGATGTTACAGTATTTGTATACTGCTTACACCAATGAAATACGTAAAAGTATGACTATCCATTCCCGACCATATCCTATAAGATTTTCGTAGCTCTATCTTGTTGGAGGATAACATAAAAAAAAATATCTTTTTTTTTTTTTTTTTTTTTTTTATTGCATTGAATGGCGAGACGAGCATGCCGTTCGCCTGATGGTAAGCGATACGACCGCTCATAAACAGTAGAAACATTCCACTGCGCTCGCCATCCTGAGACATAAGATGTTAAGTCTCAATATGTCCAGTAGTTGCTCTGGCTACAATGTCCTTCAATCCGAAACACAACAGTGCATTTAAGCAGTGTTGTTTCACGGGAGAAATAGACATTGCGGTGGTACCTACCCAGATGGCCTCGCACATATGAGAGACCTGCCACCAGTAAACTACATATCATACATATCTACATATAATTATACTTAGATAAACCCACGTAAAGGCTTTTCTATTGATTTGAAAGTACATTAGTTAAACTATTGTTCATGCAATTCTTTAGCGCCTATAAACTCATGTATAAAAATATACCCATTAATTATCTAAGTAATTTTGGTGCCTAGCATACGGCTTATCTAAGCCCAAATTTAAAAAAAAAACTCTTAAAACTATAGGTCGTTTCAATAGAACTATTTTTAAAATACAATCTTGACTGGCTTGCTTGCATTATCTGTCTTAGATAATTTAAGTAAAAATTGTGCGGAGAATTGAGATCAGCAAAACAATTACTGATTTAAGAAACGAAGAATCATTTTCTTCCGTCGCCGAATAGATGCAAAGTACAGTTACACATATAATTACAATTGTCCTCTCTTCACTTTTTATTTCATTGGATATGATATTACTTAGATTGGTAATATAAATAAGTACCTGACGTTTAAATTGCGTGAAAAATATATCTTTTTTACTTTTACTTTGCCTCACGCCAACATAGGGAAAAAAATTGAATTGTAATAACTACCAACAGTCACATACATAGTCCTGACCACTAAGATCAAGTCTTGTGTCGTAGGTATCAGGAATTACGAGAGATTTTTCGGTCTCACAAACACCCAGACCAGAAATAAATATTTATAGGCCGCACGAACATTTCTCCCGAGACGGGGATCGAATCCACGGCCTCTCGTTTCACAGGAGTTGTAACATTAAATACCTACGGAGTTCGACAAGACATCTCTTAGATAACCAATAAATTTGAAAGTGGAATATTTTTGTTCACAGTCTTGCTATATCAATAAACCTTACGAAAGAATTGTTAAGGAATTTGAAATCTATATTTTAAAATAATTTTCATCCCAATACATCCAAAAAATTATAACAAAAACAATTATGGAAGATTACCATTGTTCAGCAAAGTTCACAGATTGTACCCCATTGGAGAATTTTGTTTTAATATAAAAAATGTTTCGTTACTTTAATTTCCCTGCATTCTGAACTGCACGGATAATCCCGACAAAGGCTCTTAGTAACAGGCATATCCGACATGAATATAATTAACTAGTGCACTCTGATTTCCTGGGAGAGACTACTAAAAATATTTTATAAGGAAAGGTCGTATTATGATAAAAATATTAAAAATATAGACAATTTATTTAAAATAAAAAAATAAATAAATAAGACAACTAGCTTAACAATAAATGGTCATATTATGATGAAAATATTAAAAATATAATATTTTATTGATGATAATTTATTGAGAATATTTAAAAAAATATTATTTTAAGTGTCATTGGCCATGTTAATAATAGCTTTCGTTACATTTTAATGTTGAATATTTTCAAAAGAGGTTTATTCAATATCAAAGAACACCCAATTGTGATGTACAAAGATACATGATATAATTGCTCGTTGAATTCCTAGTCACCATCCAAAACAATATACATAATATGTAAATGCACAAAGCAGGAAGTGCAAAAATCTAGTAGCCTAGCTTCCTGAATTTTATTATGTTTAACAGCCTGTATCCTACTTATAAAGGAGAATGGCCATTCATAGAATCGGTAAAATATCGTTGATCCCGAAAACAAAACTGCATAAAACATTTTTAAACATTATAACATTTTTTTGTGGTTTGTTCTTGAACGTTTTCCAGTATTGTAGGGCGACAGATTTTTAAAAATTAAATATTTTTCACATTTTATATTTTGTTCACAGAGCGGAAGAATTTTTTTTTATTGCTTGTCATGTTCATTTCTCCCAGTTCTTTGGGCCTGTGTCGCAATTATTTATATTCATTGAAAATATATTTTTTTCGCTACACAAAAACGTAGGTTTCAATGAAGCACAAAAATCTTCGCACCGGTACTAAGTCTCATAAAATGGGCATTTTCCTTTCCACATTGGAACTCAATCAAAAAAGAATTATTTACCAACAACGAAGTAACTAAAGTGAACTGTCATGGGAGCGATACGACCAAGTTTCATCGGTGGACTACCCACCCGGGGTCGCAAGTTAAAAAGTAATGGGACTACTCCCAAGGCGTGAGTGACCGCAGCGAAATTAATCTTTGGCCGTGTTATTAAGTTAGTTGTAACTGCAATTTAGAATCAGCTATAAAGGGACGCTACTACGATATTGAATCATGATCACCATAAGGCTGTGGAACGGTTTGCCACCACACATTTTCCCTTCTTGCTATAATCCTGGGTCCTTGGGCCGTAGCGTGATGAGGCATCTTATCGGGCTGGCATGATTGTGTCGAATGGCATGAGAGATGCCATTCGATATTCTATTTGAACGGCACTTGTGCTTACGACTAGGTGTGAACTGTGTGTGAAGCTAGATTTAAAAAAGCAGTTTATCCCGAGAGACGTTGATTGATTAGCGCCTTTTCATGTTTTCAATGTTTCAATTCTTTAAATATATGTAGATTTCTTGATGAGATAAAATATCATTATTACTTCTTTCAAAAAGCGAAGATAAATTAATAATTATATAATATAAAGTAATAATACATATAAATAAAAAAGCCAAACATAATTACATACAAACTATCAATTATACTTTCAGGAGCACATCATTTTATTGAAGAGCGTCGTAAAAGTGATTTGCACTGAATAATTTTCTACTATGCCTAAACGGTCACTATCGAAAATACTTACTTGGGCTTGGTAAACCAACGATGGAATAAATATATGACATTACGTTTAAATTTTTAGTAGCTGGTAACATAATAACCCGAGATCCAATAATCTTTCACTTCTCTTCCGCCACCGCTTTTATCTTCAACAGTCAAAGGTCGGTGACGCAACTATATTTTTCCTGGTTTTTCGAATATTTAATAACAGTGGTGGCCAATTTCAAACAGATAAACTGTGCTCGCTTGATATCATCCTGTCTGGGAATTTGTGTATTTCTGTGCCTCATAAAATAAATTACGAAAAATAATTATTAAAAAAAATAATTTTTACTTTCATCAAAAATTATAACAGTTTTTGTAATAAGTTTTTATTTGTGAGTAATTCCTACTTCAGAGCTGAAACCTACAAAGAACAAACTGGTTACTATACATATGAGATTTGTCTACTCGAAAAAGATTAGGGTGTTGGAATGAGGCCAGGCTCATTTGCTAGAACGGTTGCACTTTAAGTGGCTGTAAAATCGGGACCAAATAATTTCCAACATCAACGAAATAAAATCGACTGATGACCCACATTCCATTTATAAATAGTAAAAGATAGACAATCAATTAACTGTTCCAATTACAAAATTAAATCAATTATTAAAGTCCTGTACCAAATGATAGTCAAGTTGACTAAGCAACCGTTTCCAAGACAGCCTTTGCAGTATCGTACAATAGACTACGCCTGACAATATTACATTCAAACTAGGGACCCAGATACTAAGTGCTATATTGTCAGTGCTCATTATAACATAGTTGTGGCATTGGAAGTTTGTCAGACATGGCGTTTGTCGACGATATTCTAACGTCTTCTAATTAGACTTGTGCTAAGGCGTTGTCTACATCTGCCAAGTAAGTTATTTTGCTTCGTGTTGAAGATTATAATTTATAATTATATTAAAATTGTAAGTTCCTTCTTGGGTCAAAGTTTTCATTAGTTTATTCTTTTTGATTGTTGTCTATGTTATTTTTTGTTCAAATTCGGTCTATCATCTGCTCTGTATAATGTGTGGTCTATTAAAAGTTAATTATTTGAAATCCGTTTTAATTTCATCAGGTTATGGGCCCAGTCCATAACCTGGTTTTCTAAATTGTAGTAAAAGTGATCAGTAAAAAGAAAATTATTATATTTCCGTTATATTTCAAAATATAAAATTTTCAGTCGCCGGTCATAAAAGTGACACGACTCCGGAACGTGGCGTAAGAAGAATTTTCCTTTAAAATGTCTTCATTGTCAACTTTGTCAATGATAGAAAAGCTTGTTGGCCGAGATAATTATAATACATGGAGATTCGCCGTTCAGACATATTTGCAACACGAAGATCTTTGGTCTTGTATTGAAGGTAACGAAGTTGTAGATCCAAAACTTGACCTAAAGGCGAAAACCAAAATTATATTATTAGTCGATTCCGTGAATTACATTCATATCCAAGAAGCAAAATCGGCGAAAGAAGTCTGGACTAATTTGCAAAAGGCATTTGACGATAAAGGACTGACACGTCGCGTTGGATTGCTGAAAGATTTGATCACAACTACACTAGAAAACTGTCAAAATATTGAAGAATATATAAATAAAATTATGACCACGGCACATAAACTTCAAAACATATCTTTTGATGTTAATGAAGAATGGCTTGGGACATTACTTCTTGCCGGACTACCTGAAGTATATAAACCCATGATTATGGCCCTTGAAAGTTCCGGTGTGCCGATAACAGCAGATTCTGTCAAAACTAAGCTCTTACAAGAAATAAAGGGCTCCGAGTCAGTGGCATTGTATGCAAATAAATTTGGCAAACAGAAACATAAGGCATATAATGACAGCACAGCCAAGTTAAGCAAAGGACCACGTTGTTTTAAATGCAACAAATATGGACATATTAGCAAAAATTGTTGGTTCAGAAAAGACAAACCTGAAAATAAAAATAAAAATAATAATGGTTTTATTGCAGCATTTTCAGCGATGCAGTTAAATGATAAATACAACTGGTATATTGACTCCGGCGCATCAGCTCACATGACCATGCATCGACAATGGTTGCGAAATGAAATTGATCCACCAATCAAGAGTATAAAGATTGCAAATAATAAAGTACTGCGTGTAGAGAGTTGTGGTAATGTCAATATACAAGTGGACGCTGAGAATACAATACAAGTAAGAAATGTTTTATATATTCCAGAACTTTCAACCAACTTATTGTCCGTAAGTAAGATAATACAAGCTGGATATAATGTAATATTTAATGAGGCTGGATGTTTAATACAAAATAAAATTAAGCAAAGCTTGGTATCAGCTAGTTTTACAAATAATACCTACAAACTGAATGTTATGAATCAATCACAGGCAATGTTAGCAACTGTAGAAACTGATAGCTACTTATGGCATCAAAGAATGGCTCACCTCAATTTGTCTGATCTGAGCAAACTCTCCGGATGCACAGAAGGTATTAAGCTGAGTAAAAGTAAGCTGAATATGATTTGTGAATATTGTCAAGAGGGAAAACAGTGTAGGCTGCCGTTTCCCAAAGAAGGTTCGCGTGCAAAGAAGACGCTGGAACTGATACATTCTGATGTTTGTGGCCCATTAGAAGTCAAATCGATTGGAGGGGCGCAATACTTCCTTACATTTGTGGATGATAATACCAGGAAAGTATTTGTATATTTTCTTAAAAATAAGTCTGAGGTCTTTGAAAAGTTTAAACAATTTAAAGTCTTAGTAGAAAACCAACTTGATTTAAAAATTAAAAGAATAAGAACTGATAATGGTAAAGAGTATCTTAGTAATGAAATGAATGAATATATTAAAAATTGTGGCATAATACATGAATGTTCAAATCCATATACGCCTCAGCAGAATGGTCTTGCGGAACGCATGAATCGTACATTAATGGAGAGAGCTCGCTGTATGTTACGTAATGCTCATTTGCAGAAGTATATGTGGGCTGAAGCAGTTGCAACAGCTGCATATGTAACAAATCGCTGTCCTACAAGATCTATTTCATATATGACACCTGAGGAACTTTGGACTGGTAAGAAGCCTAATTTAACACATCTTAGAATATTTGGTTGTGAGGCTCTGGTGCACATACCCAATTGTAAACGCCAAAAACTAGATGCTAAGGCAACTAAGATGATTTTTGTTGGTTATTCTGAAACCATTAAAGGATATAGATTGCTAGATATTAAAACAAGAAAAATTCTTATTAGCAGAGATGTTATATTTTTAGAAAGTTCAGTAAAGAGAAAGTTTACATTGATTCCATTGACAGAAAATGTTAATAATAATAATGGTGATAAAATATTAGACGAAAGTACAACAACAGAAAATACTGAAATGGAAAGTAATAATGACTTAAAAGATTTGAATGTATCTTCAGTAACTATAACTGATGATGAGTCGTTTTCTGATTGTGATTCTCACTATTTACCTGAAAAAGAAATAAATATTAATCAAACTAGAAATATAATTACAAGGTCTAAAAGTAGGAATATAAAAGATGAGTCTAATACTTACCTTTGTCAAGCTGAAGATCATCAACTTCATGATACACCAAATACTTACAAAGAAGCAATGTCATGCCCAGATAAAGAAAAGTGGAAAAATCAATTCAAGAAGAGTTAAGAGCACATGACAAGAATGAGACTTGGGAGTTGGTGGACAAACCTATTGGAGTAAAAACTATTGGCTCTAAATGGGTTTTTAGAATTAAAGGCGAGTCTTCGGACCCAATCTACAAATCAAGACTTTGTGCAATGGGGTGTTCTCAGAGGTATCAAGTTGATTACACAGAGACATTTTCACCTACTGTCAGGTATGATACGGTTAGAGTAATGCTTTCTAAAGTATGTCAAGATAATTTAAATATTGTTCAATTTGATGTTAAAACTGCTTTTCTCTATGGAAATATAACTGAAAATATTTATATGACTCCACCTGAAGGTTTAGGATATACCTGAAGGCTTAGTATGTAAACTTAAAAGATCCTTGTATAGTTTTTAACAAGCATCTAGGTGGTAGAACTTAAAAATTTGATTCTGTATTAAAGAAATTTGGTTTTGCTAATAGTCATTCCGATAAATGTATGTATCTGTCAATAACAGAGGCAGAATTTATGTCTGCCTGCAGTGCAACAAAAGAGGCTATTTGGCTAAAGAGACTTTTATTAGACATAAATGAATACAATCAAGAGTCGATATGTATTAATATAGATAACCAAAGTGCTATCTCAGTTATAAAAAATGAAAACTATCATAAACGTTGTAAGCACATTGTTATCAAATATTTTATTAAAGAGAAATATGAGGCTAAGGAAATTGATTTATTATATGTATGTAGTACTGAACAGAAGGCAGATATTTTTACAAAACCTTTAGTTAAAAATAAATTTCAATATTTAAGAAATAAAATAGGGATTTGTAAACTGTAATTGATTATTGTTATAATAGTTTTGTTCAGTATTAGCGAACACAATAATAAATAATTAACTATTTGTGCAAGAATGTGTGTTAGTAAACTTGATTATACTATTTTTATCCTTATGTGCTTAGTAATGTATGTCATATAAATTGTTAAAAGTTAGGAACGTTACAATTTGGAGAGAGTGTTGAAGATTATAATTTATAATTATATTAAAATTGTAAGTTCCTTCTTGGGTCAAAGTTTTCATTAGTTTATTCTTTTTGATTGTTGTCTATGTTATTTTTTGTTCAAATTCGGTCTATCATCTGCTCTGTATAATGTGTGGTCTATTAAAAGTTAATTATTTGAAATCCGTTTTAATTTCATCACTTCGAAAGTTAGTTCGACGAGAATCTACATCAAGTTTATATTGACCTTATTAAATAAATAAGTACATACACCCAACAGGCACGTACATAGTCCTGACCCTACACTACGATCGAGTCTTGTGTCGTGGGTATCAGGAACTATGAGAGACGTTTTATTCACACAAACACCAAGGAAATACCTGTGGCTACCACAAATATTTGTTTAAGTCTAAATATATGTATAGATATTGACATGTTGGAAATTCAGCCAGCCTGTTCGAATAAGAACAGGCTAGAATAGTATCAATTGGTGAAACGTAATTGATAATTAATCAATCTTGACAGCCTCCGAGCCGTAGTTGATTAGTCGCTGGCTGTGAAACGAGAGGCCGCAGGTTCGATCCCCGCACCCAGACAAATGTTTGTGAGGCCCACAAGTATTTGTCTCGGGTGTGGGTGTTTGTGTGACCGAAAAGTCTCTCGTAGTTTCTAGTACCCACGACACATTATTTAATTGGTCTGTGGGATCAAGACTGTGACTTTTTTGTGTATTAATTTATTTTTAATCTAGTTTTTATTGCAACCGAACACCTACAGAAATTATAAATAATTTTACATACGAGTATACTTCCATCGAGTACCTGCTACCTGATTAAAAAATAAATTAAAGTTCAACGTCCATTATTGTATTTCGATTGAAAAGAGGAAATTGCATAATGTGTTCTCGTGTTCTGTGTTACGTTTCATTTACTGGTTGTCAAAGAATTTCTTTGAGAGAGTGAGTTTGTAAAACACGCGAAATTTATTTTGACACATTCAATTTTAATTAATATAACGTACGTAACGTAAAAGACTGTATATGATGTTAATTAGGCGATCAATTGTTATTATCGACAGTTCTTCTCTTTAATCATTTTTGGTTATATTGCCACAGGTAGTCAAGTACTGTACAAGTACTCGAAGAAATTACACTATTACCTGTAATTGCAGTTTGCATCCATTCCTGCAGCCTTTATCGTCGCACGAAAATTTCCTATCGCTCATACTATTGACAGCCTCCGTGGCGCAGTTGGTTAGATGCCGGCTGTAAGGCGAAGACTGCGGGTTCGTCAATATACAGTACTTAATCACCATTTATAAACATAAACATATATATAAATAAAATTGAATTTTCGGTCTACTTATTTATTATTTACAACTATTAATAGTAAGTAAAATATTATTGAAGGATATACATTATTTACGTTATGAATGTTTAAAGGACTATGATTATTACTAAAACGATTTTGTCATGTAGCAGGGATTAATTAATTAAAGCGGGTCATGTAATGGTAAAATGATACAATAATACTTGAGGTATCATCGATACTATGCGTCCTTTTAAGAAAACTGACCTAATTCCTCAAAGGCTCTTTATTAAAAAATAAAATAAATATTTCTACACAAAATATTCTGTTGAAATTAATGTCGACTTATTACTAATACTTTATGACAACATGGGTCCTCTGCGGTTCGTATATCAGCCTAAATAAACTTTACTTACCTTCCTTCGCATTTCACACGGGCGTATATTTCATTTCGAAGTAGGTAAGAAAACCTCTTTGAAGTCTGGGACGGTTTTAGAGCCTTATTTACTAACGTAGTAAAGAGTCAAAGCTAATACGAAAGGTAAACACGAAGTAGATAGGTTACGTTCGATTTAATTGGTTAATTACAAGCGTAGTTTTCGTTTTTTAGTAATAGTTCATTTTATCTAGTTTTAAAAATATATTTGGGATAGTAAAAGTCATAGAAAATCCTAAAATATATCATTCTTGGAGCAAAAATACTAGCAGCAGGCAGCCCCTCGTTTCCTTCTCTAATAGTTTAAGCACATTTTCTTTATTGTCATCATTAAATATAATCGGTGTTATTACAAAAAAGTTAAACGCAAGTTGAACGTGACTAGAAATTCTTCAATTATTCATATTTAAGGTTTAAACATTGTTTATATTTAATCACAAGCCGATGGTGTTTAATCTTAAAACCATATAAAATACAAATTTAATGAAATTAAACCGTCGCTTTTTGTCTAGTCTGGTAGTTTAACTAGTAATTGGAAAACATTGTCATTTTGGTGTTTTAATGGGTGTTTAGGTGAACAATGTTAAAACACTGCTTTGTAATGCAGATTTAGACAAGACTTTAAACGGAGTGTTTAGAGTTAGAAACTGTTTAGCTAAACAAAAAAACATCTTAGTTTTCTATAGCTGTCTGGATAACATACTATATATGTGATTTTCCAGTTTGAAACAATTTTTATGGCCGAAAAATTAATAACAGGCTCTATAAAATCACATCCAATACAGCCATAAGAGCAATGAGACAACCAATTAAATCTAATCGAAGTAATGACGCCATTAAAGTTGTACATTCAAGTGATTATTGAAAATCTTCGGGATCAAGGTTATATTGGTTCATGAACAATTGGGGAATTCGACGCGGCCATTAATCTTGCGGGAACGTTGACAGCTGATACGGTTTGTTGGTTTTGTTTTCTGATTGTTTTACTTGGAATAGATTGTACCTACACTGAAACCACTAATAGTTATGAAAATAATAAGAAGAATCGTTTGATTTTAATCGTTATATATCTATATCTATAAACATAAAAATTAAGCGCCAAATGTTTGAACGCGCATCACTCGAGAACGGTTCGACCGATTTTTCTGATTTTGG
Source organism: Hyles euphorbiae (assembly GCA_023078785.2). Taxonomy (NCBI): domain Eukaryota; kingdom Metazoa; phylum Arthropoda; class Insecta; order Lepidoptera; family Sphingidae; genus Hyles; species Hyles euphorbiae. Next base: position 12,675,389 of record CM041031.1, on the reverse strand, counting down.
TCTTGAAATATTTATAAAAGTCCAAGAAAGGTTTAAGCGGTGAGAAAAAATAGAAAAATTTCGAAAAAAATACTAAAGACGCCAAATTTTAAATCGTTCAAGCCTGATTTATCCAACCAATATAGGATGATCGATCGACCCGAAGTTCACCGGGTCACCTAGGTTAAGGTCAAATAACATATTTTTATGGCATACTAATTCATTCATAGCTTCACGCCTGTTTATAGGTATAAGGTTTATAGTAATAGGTATTACTCTCATCCGGTATAGAAAGTGCTGAAGATTGTTCCATTTAATACATTATATAGGGTTAGTAAAAGGACATTCTGTGAGATTTAGGACAGCACGCAATGTTGTCATTATTGATGAAGGCCAAAATAACTTACATTAAAATCCTAATACGAAGCTTGAAAATTCTTATACAAGGCCAGAACTTAGTCCAGGAAGTGGAAAATATAATTTATTTACAACTCATACAATTAATTTCATTTCAAACTTTTCCTATTAACTGTTTGATGAATGTTATAACAGGGAAATGAGTTATACATTTCCAGAAACTCGCGGAGTTTAAATGCTCGATATAGATTGAATATGTGCCTTTGTTGATTCTAGCTTACAGGCGTTGCAGGACCTGGTACTGTGATAGTCTTTGAATTCTTTCAGAGCAGGGTGGTGATCACCGTTGGATTAATACACCTTATTATAATTTGTATTTCTAATGAATCTATGTCCTTGCGTGACAATTGGTCATAAACTCCTTGAGCTAATACAATTAGTAAATAACACGCTACAATGGTTATTGCTGTGTCAGTTTTAGTTAGGAACTATTTTTGTTCTTAGGTCTAATCGTACATGGGACTAGGTGATTTGATATACTACTTTACACTAATAATGAGCTGCTATAAATTTATTTTTATTATAATTTCATAGTATTATTTTCATAGTTAAGTTTTTACAAATCTATCAAATTCACGTGGGAGAAACTGCGTTCTGAAAATACTCAATGTTATTTAGCACATACTTAAATAATCGAGAGCGACACGAAACATTTCGGTACTTCGGTAATCTTTAATGTACACTTTCTCCTGAATGAGTAACAAAACGTGGACCTATTTTTTATTGTGTATCTAGAAATATTCAATGAAAACGTATTTACTAAGTGTAATGTCATCACGAACAGAAGCTTCTGACGTAAAAGCCTGTCCAATAAAGGTGTCACACTTTTCATAAAAGTAATTGACATTCCGAATATAACAGTTCCGGAGTATTTTTTTGGAATAAACTATTTAGTCGTAGAATATTGTATCAGCCCATATACGTCCCACTGCAGGGCACGGGCCTCCTCTGCAATCGACAGTACGATTGAGAGTGGTTAGGCCATATAGTCCACCACGCTAGCCTAGTGCGGGTTGGCGGACTTACATACCATAGAATTTTTTATAAATCGCTATGGTATGCAGGTTTCCTCACGATCTTTTCCTTCACCGTTTTAGTGCGTGGTGATTGACTATCAATACACACATGACTCCGAAAAGTCAGAGGTGTGCCCTGGGATTCGAACCCGCGACCACCGTAAACATGTTGGCAGTCGCGTCTAGTCCTTTTACCAACAGGCCACCACGCACTTCAACAGTTTACACATTATCAAAATTATTACTACTTTTGCTTTACCAGTTGCTTTCTGATGTATATACCAATTAAAGGACTACACAAAACTTAAAAAAATTACACACGCAAACAGAAACAAAGAAAAACAAGAAAAATGATGTTAAAATTTAAAAAAACCGGCTAAGTGCGAGTCGGACTCACGCACCGAGTCCGTACAAACCTATGTGACTTGTGACTGACCTGTGTAACCTACTATTTGCTCTTCGCAATATTTCCTATATCTGTGCTATAAGACGTTGCTTCGTACCAAACTTCAAGATTATGATTTCACAGGGAATACCCTGTAGATTTTGATTCCCTTGAGAGTCTCGAACATTTTTAACAATAACGATTGATTTTTTTGGTTGCGTTATATTTGAAGTTTGATTTTTCACAGCTCAAAGGGACAGTAGACCTGAGTATTTTATATGAATTTCAGCTTGATACCTTCATGCGTTCCTGAGAAAAAGGGTCTTGATAGACAGACGGACAACAAAGTGATCCTATAAGGGTTCCATTTTTTTTACTTTTGAGGTACTGAACCTTAAAAACAACTAACCGTTAGAAATCGTCTACTGTCTTTTGGCGTGCGAATGCGTGGTTGTCATGCTATTGTCAAAATAATAGGAACAGTTTTAGTCTTTTCACATTTTATGATACTGGACGTGTGAATACTATTAGATTATGAGTATAAACCCTTGTTGTTTATGTTATTAAACTTCTCAAATGCGATAAATAGAGAAAAATTGTTCCTAATAATTTAACAGAATAGTAACCAAGCATTCGCACGCCAAAAAACCGTAGACTATCTATAGTTTATACCATAACCAGGTAGGGTTACTCTATACTTCGACACGAAGTTCAAATATTCGGACGTTGGACGTATAAGAAAAAGTTTTCCACTTCTAAAAATCAATTCTATTCTCTATGAAACTTACCATTCGATTCGAACTTAGTCTAAGATTACGACGTACGATACAGGATTCGAATATTTTGTAAAGTATTTAGGCATAGTCGTGTATCATCGTGTAGTTTTACGCTTGATGTTCGAGCATTTGTCGCCGTGTCGGTGTACAGAGTCGTACTGCCATAGCAAACCGAAATAAAGGAATACCTCCGCCAGTATATTTGTGTCAATCGGCCTAAGGCAAGGCAAACAAAAACCTTAGGTATTTTAAAAAAGACTTTGATGTCAAGAAACCGAATAGAAAATGTTTTTCCACTCAAGTACCAATTAAACCATCAAAGCAGTACGTGTAGATCAAAGATTTCTAACGAACTTAGACTCAAAGGCCTTTGACGTGCCGGCTGGCTGTGCGTAGGGTTACAAACTCATCCAATTATAAGAACACAAAGACTATTTCCTTGTCCTACTCTTCAACAATATTTATGTAGACTACTGAGCGAATTTTGAAAAAGCATATAATAGAGGAATATGACAATATACTCGACTACATGAAGACCTTTGCTTAGGAATATTATAATATTAGACTAGCGGCCCGACCCGGCTTTACTGGTGGTAGGTCTCTCATATGTGAGAGGCCATCTGGGTAGGTACCACCGCAATGTCTATTTCTCCCGTGAAACAACACTGCTTAAATGCACTGTTGTGTTTCGGATTGAAGGATGTTGTAGCCAGAGCAACTACTGGACATATTGAGACTTAACATCTTATGTCTCAGGATGGCGAGTGCAGTGGAATGTTGCTACTGTTATGAGCGGTCGTATCGCTTACCATCAGGCGAACGGCTTGCTCGTCTCGCCATTCAATGCAATAAAAAAATAAAAAAAAAACCCGAGTGGAGATTTTTTATTGCAGTCCACATCAAAAACATATTATTTCGTGTTTAACTTTTAACTAACTGGTTTATATTGAAACTCCACATATCAGACTACCTTATTTCTACCTACCGTCTACCTATTTTCCCATCCCGTCCCGTAACATCCTGTTCTGTCCAGTTAGGCCTTTGTAAGAGGAATAATCCCGTTTAGCATGATTATAATAAATAATAATAATAAAAACTCTTTATTATTGCACCACAAAACATAAAATAAAAATATGAGACAGAAGAACATTTGGTGAAACAATCGGCGGCCTTATCACTAAAAGCGATCTCTTCCAGACAACCATTATATTATATAGATTATAGCGTAACTTTACCGTTTATATAGCATATGCAACGGAAACTTTCAAAATGTTTTTTTGCCGTTTTTTAATCTTTTTTCACTACTTGCGCCGCTCGTATTGGTCATAGCGTGATGATATAAAGCTTATAGCATTCCTGGATAAATTAGCTATATAACATGAAAAAAAAATCAGTTCCAAATAATGAGATCAGCGGGCACAAACAAACAATCTCTTCAGCTTTATAAATTAGTAAAACTATAGATATCGACGCAGGAAAGCGATTTTGTCGTATCTCAAAAAATGCATATGTGCGTTTTGTATTTTATTTAATTCATAAAAAAAATACCGCATTGAATTTCCTTGTAAAAATGCAAGGTTTTATTTTAAAATGTTATTAATAAAGAAATGGTATTCCTAAGTTTTCAAGTTAGTGGTTATTCATTTTTTAATAATTTTTTTTTTGATCCTTGTGTAAAATTGCTTATTTCGAGATACGACAAAATCGCTTTCCTGCGTCGATATAGGGGCCCTACTATATTCATCGAACGAACGAACGAACGAACGAAGGACCCTACTATATTCAACGAAACGAAGTTCGAAACTTCGGATGATCAAAAATTATATACGATACGAATGGACCTACATAAAACTTATGGTCGTTATAGATTTATGTTCGTAACCATAGACTTATAGTTACGGTGTACGTTATATATATACATTCGTATCGTATAAAAAACTTCGTTTGTCCGAAGTTTCGAACTTCGTTTCGTTGAATATAGTAGGGTCCTTCGTTCGTTCGTTCGTTCGTTCGATGAATATAGTAGGGCCCTAGGTCTGGGTTTGTGGGAAGAAAAGTCTCTCGTAATTCCTGATACCCGCGACACAAGACCCCGATCTTAGTGTGGGGTCAGGACTATGAATGTGACTGTTGGGTGTTATTATTATTATATACAGAGGCTATATATACAGTTTTATATAGAGAGGTTACCATCTCTTTCAATTGAAATTTTATTAAGATTGATCAATAAAGACCATGACGAGTATCTACTCGTACTGCTATCTAGCAGACATTGCCGTATCAGCTTAAACTAAAATTGTATTAAGTTGAAAATGCGTCAAAATTAACACGCAATTTATCAGAACACAGACAGACATCTTGCTTTTTACTTAATTAGTGTTTTGCGCTATTTTATTGCTGTCAAAGAAACTTAGCCTCTTTGAATTTAAACTTAATTAATTAAAATTTTGTCTTTTCGCGCCAGTTATGATCATTAAGTAAAATTTAATTTATCTGGTGAACTACTTTACTAAAACATTAAGTGACAGTTTAGACTCTGCTTGACTGCATTTTTTTTTATTGCAATGAATGGTGAGACGAGCATGCCGTTCGCCTGATGGTAAGCGATACGGCCGCTTATGAACAGCAGTAATACCAAACAAGACCTGGAATTACAAAGCAATGCTTGGCATTCCACTGGGCTCGCCGTCCTGAGACATAAGATGTTAAGTCTCAATATCTCCACCATCATCATCTTAGCCACAGGAAGTCCACGTCCCCCATTGATTGTCGTATAGACTTGTTACTTTACTAACTCATAACTACAAAAACTTTCGCTTCATATTTTGAGCTCCGGAATCCAAATAAATAATTTATATTCATTACTTTTAAAATATAACTTTCGCCTTTCACTGGAGTATTAAGAGTATTCAGATAGCGAAACTTTTCACATTTCAGATTATCTAGCTGCAATCACAGAGATGGTTTTAGTTAACTCCGAAAGTTTTTTTTACGATTAATATTTGCCTTAGATGCTGGTCTGGAGAATTTTACAAAAAATAAACTACAATGGATTATAAAAACTGATTATTGGAGAGAATTTGGCCTTTCTTCACATTGATTGTGAGCCGGGGCCTCGGGATTTCATTTATTTTGCAGGAATAAATGCTAAATAATATTTATTCGAATTCATGTACCCCAGGGTAAATGACAAGAAAAAAATGTTTTACTAACTAAAATGAAACTGTTAGTTTTCTAATTAGATTTAATTAAAAAAAACATTTAGAAAAAAAAAATACCGTTAATATTTCACGAATCGAAACTACTGATTCTTTATAGAATCAGTAGTTTCGATCTCTCTTGACCTTATGGTCAAGAGAGATCCTTTTTAACCGACTTCAAAAAAAGGAGGAGGTTCTCAATTCGACTGTATGTTGCTTTTTTTTTTTATTTTTTTATTTTTTTTGTGTTTGTTATCTCGTTTCTCTGTACTGTGTGAACCGATTTCGATCATTCTTTCTTTGATTGAAAGCTGATGCTTGTCGTTTGGTCCCATAAAAATATGGTGAAGATCTGATGAATATCTTCGGACCTGGAGAGGGGAACTCCTTAAAATTAAGGAGAATTGCAATGGTTCTTTTTGTTTTGCATTACGTTCATTAGAAAAGTTAAGATACAGTAAGAGAGGGAAAAGGGGGTGGGGGTGAGGGGGGGTGGGTGATAAAATTAAAATACACGTAAATTCTAATATCTTCGGCAGCTTTTAAGCGATTATAGTGATTTCTTTTTCATTGGAAAAAACGTATTGGCAGGTTGATCCCAGGAATACGACATGAAGATATGGGTGGTTCTACAAAAAATGGGTAACTTGATGTCACCAGTCCATAAATACAAAGTTTTCGTATATTTACTGGAAATTTTATTTGGATTTAAAATAATCAAATATCCGTTATTTGGTCATCCAATATCAGGTATTTATTTTCATTACAAGTATATAAAAAATCACGATAGATCCTCAAATCGTCAGTCTTTTGGCATGTCACAATTCCAAAACTGCGCAATCAAGTGGCTGTATGTTAAAAATTGCCAATTATTTAAGAAAACTTACTATTTAATCTAAATCTGCGATGTACTTTACAGTGTTTACCAAAGCTTTCAAATGTAATATTGTTGCCATTATTTTTAAAATAAAGAATAAACTTTGTGTTCAGAGTCATTCGTCAGTCCGTTGTGTGTTTTTAAAATTTGAAATTCCCGGTAAATACCTCAGACTCAAGGTTACAATCCCGCTATGCTTCAAGGTTAATAGTGAAGCTAGCTACAAGCCACGCCGATTGACGGCCGCCATTACGATGCCAGTGCTAGAGTCGCGGTTACTCCGTGTGCACGTGGCGGATCCAGTCAACATTTCAGTACTGTGGTGAGTTGGCATTTACTTGTAAACTTGAATTTTGTTTCGATTCATATACAGTTAATTATAATTTGTAATAATATTGTTTAGTAATATTACAAAATTCGAAAAGGAACGTACTTTCTGGCTATAATTATAAAATTGCATCCTTTTCGTCAGTACTTTGGCGTCAGTCCGTTGTCCGTTAATATGCCAGCGGACTGACATATTTTCCAGAGTACTGACAGATTTTGTTTTTGTCTGCTTTTACGTTAAAAAATACCACGTTTAAGGTCTTTTTTTACTTATTACAGTTAAAACATGATGCCGCCTCCTAAAAAAAAGTTATCTCGGGAAGAGATATTACAAAACAAACGAGAAGCCGAAAAGGCTCGATTAGCAAAGATTAAAAGCGACCCTATCAAATTAGCTGAGTATAAAGAAAAACAAAGGTTACAGTATCTAAGAAAAAAGGAGAAAGGACAAAGAAAAAATATTAGTAAAATGACACCTCGAGAGCAACGAGCAACCAGAAGGAAATGGAAAAAATATTCCTCGAAATACAGGCAAAAGAAACACCACTTAAAGGAAAGTATTAATAATTTTATACGCGAAAATACCCCTGTAACTACTGACGATGAAATGCAACCAATTGTAGTACCAGTTCCGCAAGTGCTTCAAGAAGACAAAAGAGTGAAAGAAGCAAAAAAAAGAAGCGAAAGAAAGAGAAAATCCAGAAACAAGCAATCAAAGAAGATGACAGTTGTAATTTCAAAACTTAAAACTAAACTGAATACTCAGCGTCAAAAATATAGACGAGTTAAAAAAGAGTTGAAGAAAGTTGTTAAATCTGTTGAAAAAACGCCAAAAACCAGAATTGAAGAGATGAGTGAAGACGCGATAGCGGCGCGTGATAGCGGCTCACAACAAGAAAGTCTTTATAGCAACGGAGATTATGTTTTAATTAAATATATGCTAAGGAATAAAGAGTATCGTTATGCGGCTATCTGCTCCTCTGATATCGATGATGACGGCGAGATGAGAGTGACTTTCCTTAAAATTTGTGACCAGAATGGAACTCTATTTAAATTGGATGAAAAGGATGTTGCAGACGTACCGTTTGAACAAATAATCCATAAGTTACCTGTACCAGATCGCGTTACAAAAGGAAAAAGAGTATTTTACCAATTTAAGGAGGATATTGATGTTTTTGAAAAGTAAATTTCAATGAGAGAACAAGACTATTTTTGTTGATTAATAAGAAAATGGATCTCATTTTTATTATTAGAAATAATAATTTCGTGTTACAGTTGTTTATTGTTTTTTTTAGAAAATGTATAATTTTTGAGTGAAACTACCTCAAAGTAATTTAATGTTGATTAATGTTAAGGTAATAAAAAAATTCAAGGCTGACTTTAATACTGAGGAAGTTTCGTCAGTATAAATAGAAAAAATGTGATTATTTTATACTTACCTATAAGGATTAATGTTAAAAGAACATGTGATATAATTACATTCTAAGAGAATGTTTCAATGATTAATAAATGACTCATGTAAACATAATATCCTTAATATTTGCCCTACTTTTGTAGAACCACCCATATAATGATTATGTTCGGACCTGGAGAATAGAACTCTTCAAAATTTAGTAGGATTCCAATGGTTCTTTTTGCATTAAGTTCATTATAAAAGTTAAGCTACATTAAGGGAGGGAAAAAGGGGTATGGGTGAGGGGGGGGGGGGGGTGATAAAATTAAAATACACGTAAATACTAATATCTTCAGCAGCTTTTAACCGATTTTAGTGATTTCTTTTTCATTGGAAAGAACGTATTAACAGGTTGATCCCAAGAACACAACATTAAGATCTTATTATCATGTTCGGACCTGGAGAGTAGAACTCCTCAAAATTTAATAGGATTTCAACGGTTCTTTTTGCATTGAGTTCAGTATAAAAGCTAGGCTACCGTAGTTGAGGAACAAATAATAAACATGTGAATATTCCAATATCTTTGGCAGCTTTTAGCCGATTTTAGCGATTTTATTGTCATCGTTAAGAACATATTCCTTGTGGAGACCAAATCTTTTTCATTTAAATGCCTATCAACACTAAAAAGATAAAAATAACTAAAATTTTTAATAAAAAAAATAAAAACCGACTTCAAAACAAAAATCCACTAAAAACCAAAAATAAATAAAATAATAACTACCACTCCAAAGCAAAAAAATAATATTTATTTCATGGAGCTCGTGCATGTTGATTAATTTGCTTAATGACTTGACTAGCCAACAAATCAAAATATATGCGTAACATATTGAAGGCGGGTCGCCCAGTACCAAACATATAGATATTTAAATTAATAGAAATAACCTAGTCAGTCATAAGACGAGGCTCCAGAAAATTAGCAAATCTTTTAAGGGTTACTGTATACATTTCTATAATAAAGTTCCCACTAACATAAAAGCCTTAACTATAAATAAATTTAAATCTATTATAAAACGACAGTTATGTAATAAGGCATACTATACAATTTCAGAATACTTAGAAGATAGTAAGGCTTGGGAATGAAACATAACACTCAGCCGTACAGTAAAATTTTAAATTATTTATTATTATAAATTATTTATGAACTGCTCTGAATTGCAAATCCTGTATAATCACTGTATTGTAAACTTATTTTGAAAAGAGCAACGCTAGAGTTTCTTGCCCGTTCTTCTCTGGCGAAAACAGCCTTGTGAACAGGGTGGTAGTGAAAAAAAAGTGACTGAATCTAAACAATGTATGACATTTTATTATGGATTCAATAAATATTTTCATTTCATTTCAATATAAGGCATAGGTCCTATATGTTTGGTACTGGGCGGCCCGCCTTCAATATGTTACGCATATATTTTGATTTGTTGGCTAGTCAAGTCATTAAGCAAATTAATCAACATGCACGAGCTCCATGAAATAAATATAATTTTTTTGCTTTGGAGTGGTAGTTATTATTTTATTTATTTTTGGTTTTTAGTGGATTTTTGTTTTGAAGTCGATTTTTATTTTTTTATAAGCACTACATTTCAAACGGTATTATTAATTTCTCTCCTCACAAACAAAGGCCCGGTCTATAAATCAGAGTTACTGTGATAAACACATCACTCATGCAAATTGCGATCCGAGTCATTATAATTAAGGCTCAGTCAACTTCTGTGCTGGGGTCGAGCGGTAATTTGATATTAATTTCACATTAAGCGAAATCTATTGGTAGAAGCTTATGTTCAGCAGTGAATTTCGTGTAACTGAAGAAATGGAGAGGCTAAAATTGTGAATATTGCGGTCACGTATTTTGATGTTCCTAGATAATTTTATCTATTTTATGAGTCGAAGCTCTTTAAATATTACGTGAGTGTCCTTGGACCACAAGGTCGAAGAATGTGTCTCACATCATGCGCCGATTGTAAATTACATTAATATATTCGTGGTAGGTCTCTTACATGTGAGCGTACCACTGCAATGTCTATTCCTGGCAAACAGCAGTGTAAATGCACTGTTGTGTTCCGATTTGAAGGACATTGTAGCCAGAATTACTGGACATATTGAGACTTAATATCTTATGTCTCAAGATGACGAGCGCAGTGGAATGTCAAGCCTTGTATTGTTATTCAAGATGTTGTTTGGTTTTTCTACTGTTTTTGAAACTGTAACAAAAAAAAAATAAAGGGAAAGGAATAATGCTAATGTTGTTAACAAATTGAAACGCCACATGATTTTCACGATTTAACTTCGATTATTCGGCGTAGTTACTTAGTTGGTAGTAACCAAATCTCTACGTCACGCAACGTAGCATCGCGTGTTCATAGTGTGGTTTTGTTCGTATAAAAGTACTACAATTTGATTAGGGGCCCTACTATATTCATCCAAACGAACGAACGAAGTTCGAAACTTCGGACAAACGAAGTTTTTTATACGATACGAATGTATCTATTCTGTAAAAGTTCGAATTTGTATAACGTACACCGTAACTATAAGTCTATGGTTACGACCATAAATCAATAACGACCATAAGTTTTATGTAGGTACATTCGTATCGTATATAAACTTTGATCATCCGAAGTTTCGAACTTCGTTTCGTTGAATATAGTAGGGCCCTAGATTTAACATGCGTCGCGACGGGTCGCATGGCGTTTCAGTAGTTTGTTTTCGGCGTTGCTCGTTCATTACTGAGTAAGAAACAGTCCATAGGATGCAGCAAATTTAGTATTCCAACCCAAATGTGACTATCTTTTTCTAGTCTACTATTAACACAAAGAGCGTATATAGCTATTTTGTAGTCCATAACAAATAGGAACAACACAAATAAAAAAACCACAAAAATAAAAATTCGCAAATTGAAAAGTCAGGTGATAAAAAATCATTAATGCAAGTCTAGTCACACTGTACCACTAAAAGTAAAGTAATTTAACTATATGAAATAATAATAATACTTCTGAAACTTCTGAACTGATTTCAAAGGCGAACGGTTAAGTCAGGCTAGACTTGTTCGTCTGTAATTATTTCTTTCGGATCGTCTTAGATCTGTTTAAGATTTAAATAAGATGTCAATGATATTTCAGCAACGAGTAAAATTTTAAGAATCTTTCTTAAGATAAAGTAAGGGGCAAGCAATAGTTCTAAATATTGAAAAGACCGATGTCTTATGGCGCTTATTAATTACAAGTATTCATACAAAAAATTGTTCTGTTCTGTATCAGCCCATATACGTCCTATGCAGGGCACGGGTCTACTCTACAATTTGAGAGTACGATTGAGAGTGGTTAGGCCATATAGTCCACCACGCTGGCCTAGTGCGGGTTGGCGGACTTACATACCATAGAAACTCTTATGAATCGCTATGGTATGCAGGTTTCCTCACGATGTTTTCCTTCACCGTTTTAGTACGTGGTGATTGACTATCAATACACACATGACTCCGAAAAGTCAGAGGTGTGTCCTGGGATTCGAACCCGCGACCACCGTGAACATGTTGGCAGTCGCGTCTAGTCCGTTTACCAACAGGCCACCACGAATTTCAACACAAAAAATTGAATAAAACATTTTTATACGTATTTAATCACTGATTTGGTAAACTACATTTTCTGCCCCGTGACCACGAAAGTTGTACAGTAATCGAAACTCTCAGGTAGTTAAAAAATGTAAAAATCAAATCAAATCTGCAATAAATTCCGTAGTCAGTTAGTCCGCCAGTTTTATTTCAATGTGAAACATTCATGTAAATCTAAGTAACGTTCATTTAAAAATGTTCTTTAGCTGCTTCTTTACTTTCAAAATATGGCCATAATATTTTATGTTGGCGTATGCAGAGACCCTAAACAACTTCTCTTGACCCATACTTATGCAAATCTCAAATAGAACCCAACTATCATCAAAATAATTTAATTGCAAACTGGACAGATAACAAAGCAGTGTTAAATACAATTTGAAATAACACTATCTCAGTGTTGATATTCCAATTCTAAATGCTAAGCAATTTGAATCGTATTAAAACAATACTGATAGTTATCCCGCGTCTCGGCTAGATTGCATCCAGCTGATTTAATTATTTGAATAGTAACACATTCTAGACAGTTGGTATAATAATTGAGGTGTTTTAGATTGTGTATAAAATAAATACACCCAACAGTCACACACATAGTCCTGACCCCACACTAAGATTGAGTCTTGTGTCGTGGGTATCAGGAACGAGAGATTTTTCGGTCTCACAAACACCCAGACCCGAAACAAATACCTGTGGTTCACACAAATATTTGTTTCGATGCGGGAATCGAACCCGCGGCCTCTCGTTTCACAGCCGGCGTCTAACCAACTGCGCCACGGAGGCTGGCAAATCTGTGTCTGTCTGTACAAATTTAGTTTTTCTTTAGAAAATTCTGTACTGTTCTGTATAAGTCTTTTTATGTCCTACTGCAGGGCACGACCTTCCTCTATTGGCGACAGAAGAAAAGGTAACCCCTTTTTACTATATATAATTCATCACACTGGCCTAGTGCGAGTTGGCAGACTTTACATACCATAGACATTCTTAGAAATGGCTATAGAGTGCAGGTTACCTCATGATGTTTTCTTTCACCTTTATAGAGCGTTGTAATTGACTATCAATACACAAATGTTCAGATTCACAAAATATATATAGTAAGCCTAGACTGATCCATTTTTATCGGTTATCTGTAAATCTGCTAGTCCTATTTAATAAATATTGCAATGTCTAATGTCTATTCCTCTTGCCAAACAGCAGTGTAAATACACTGCTGTGTTCCGTTTTGAAGGATATTGATAAGCTACTAAGATAAGATAAGGATAACTGATAAGTAACTTACGCAAATAGCTTTCTGTATCAGCCCATATACGTCCCACTGCAGGGCACGGGCCTACTCTACAATCGAGAATACGATTGAGAGTGGTTAGGCCATATAGTCCACCACGCTGGCCTAGTGCGGGTTGGCGGACTTACATACCATAGAAATTCTTATAAATCGCTATGGTATGCAGGTTTCCTCACGATGTTTTCCTTCACCGTTTTAGTGCGTGGTGATTGATTATCAATACACACATGACTCCGAAAAGTCAGAGGTGTGCCCTGGGATTTGAACCCGCAACCACCGTTAACATGTAGGTAGCCGCGTCTAGTCCGTTTACCAACAGGCCACCACGCACTTAGTGTAGATTAATCAATTGCACCACAGAGGTTTTCAATACACAGAACTCAGTTGGACCCACTCAAATCATAACCCAAGTTTTAGATATATACCGGTGAGGCATGCAAGTTGGCGGAGTTCTTTATTACTATCAAAGAAATCTATTACCATGCGTGTGGAACTTTGTTAGCATTTTGTAGTGATTTATAGTTAATGTACACGATCCAACATCCGAAATAGCTTGGAAAATGGAATATGAAGATTATGGCTTTGTTCTCTTTAATAAAAAAAGAAATATCAGTATCCCTGCTTTTAACATCCAGCTTTTAACGTTAATTGTTTTTAAAACTAGAAAAGAAGATAGTTGAATATAATATTACTTATAAATTTTAAGTTTATTAATTATTGGTTTAAACTTTTTATAGCCGTTAGAGAAAAAAATCTAAAGAGGTATCAAAACACACAAAGAGATCTTGTACAAAAGCTGAATATAATAACCTTAATGCCTACTACAATAGTGTATACCGTCAAAGAGAGTTCTTAGTCTAATCAAACTAAAATGTATAAATCATCTAAATTCTATTAGCGGGTGGTGAAATTTGGAACTACAAATTAAATTTAAAAAATGTCTATTTAATGCATTGTTTTTATAATATAAACAACAACATGACACGTTTATCCTTCAAAATGAGAGTTCGAAAACTGTTTCTCGAAAAATTGGCAGAACTATCATAACATTATTGAATATATTATTTTTAGTATCTAAGCATATTATATCATGTATTTATGTATATTTTCCTTGGTTTAATTCTCAACTCATTTTTATGCACCTTCTGATTTATTTCTGTACCATCCTAAGGTTGGCTGTTAGAAAATGCCTATGGCAATAAGCTCCGCCTATATACTACATTCTATATTATGAAGTATTAAATACATAATAAATGTATAAAAACACATTTATACTAATAACCTCATAGTATAAAAATCACTACATAGTATAAAACAAAGTCGCTTTCTCTGTCCCTATGTCCCTTTGTATGCTTAAATCTTTAAAACTACGCTACGGATTTTGATGCGTTTTTTTTTATAGATAGGGTGATTTAAGAGGAAGGTTTATGTGTATAATACGTGCATATTATTGTAGAAAAATCTATATGCACCCGGGCGAAGCTGGGTCGGGCCGCTAGTGTCTAATATGATAACATTTGAAGAGAGATAAGTATTATATTTTGACAACAGCAGATTCAGACGCCAAAAGATCGTGGACGATCCATAGATGCATTTATATATTAATTCAAGTTGACGATCGAATGTTCATGAATGCGTTTTACGTAGCCGTAAGCGAATTATGCGGTCAGCAAGCATGTCATCCATTAATATTAAATTGCAATTGGCGAGCCAATCAGGCCCAATGTATAGATAAATTCCATTACGAATACTTAGACAAGGAGAACCCTTACTCCCATACAATCTGTAGACTTCAAGGCTGTAAGATACAGGCTTGAAATGTTTACACCAAAGCTTGAAATTATCTTTTTGCAAGACAATTGGCTATGGCCAAAATTAAGTATGATGGTTTTATATGAAAAATCTTCGGTAATAAAGTTCATTTATTTCAATGAGTCATATTCGCGTAAATATAAAAAAATATCGTGGAGTTTTTGAGATTTATTCTACTGTTTTTAAGTATCTTTACTTAGAGTATATTATAGATACTTTAAGTATCTTTACTATTTTAATACTAAAATACGCAATCGAAGAATTCATGCGGTCTCCCTTACGTGCCCAAAATACAAAATAAGTTTTTTTTTTCGTGCATTGTTTAATATCGAATAAATATACAGGTAGAACTCAAATAAAAGGTCTATCCTAACTTATTTAAAACACGAAATAATATAGTACTCTATAGAAAATTAATAAAGAGAATTGAAATGAAATTATTAGACATTGGCAGAATTGTCGACATCGGCACTGCTTGCCATCGATAAAAAAAAAAAACTTTTAATACTTTAGGGTCTGTACAAACACGAATATTTAGAAACAAAATTTTGTGCACTTGGCCTTAGATGACAAGTATTAGATTTAAATAGGGAAACCCATTAAAGTTTTTCAAATATATTAGTTTTGTGGTAGAACAAAATTTGTTGAGTTGGGCCTAAAATCGAGGATCTTTCTTTATTTATTGGAAAACTAACTGTTTACGATGTGTTTATTGTTAAATTTGATAGAAGTTCGAATATTAAGGACTCTGTCGGTCTATATACATAGTGTAGGCGATATAAGTTTTTTTTGTTACTACCAAAAGGGTGTCGCTACTGAACTTTTTACGCCGCCGTGTGGGTGAATGACCTATACAAACCACTACAAGCCGCTACAGAAGGTAGGTTAAATGTGTAAAAACAACCTATCCCATGGATTTATATATACTGATGTATTTATAGATACACACATTTTTCTATCAGACGTCTAATACGAAAGCGAGAAGACGATGAGCAATCTAAAAGATTAATATGTCAAACGGACTCACCGAAATCTCGTGCCCAAAGCTGGATAGTCGGTTCTGATTGACAGCGCTGGTCTCAGGAACCACTAAACACTTGGCCATTCCTTGCCAACACTTATCATTAACACAAAATACACCATCTCTATTTCTACCACCAAACAGCAGTGTAAATGCACTGTCGTGTTTGGGTGTGAAGGACATTGTGGCCAGAGTAACTACTGGACATATTGGGAACTTATATCGTAAGGCCATAAATTGCAATAAAAAAAAACACCACGGATCCACTAAACACCGGTTTACACTACTTTACTGACACTCATAACTACTACACAATCTATATCAGCCTATACTATACATTCCACTGCAAGGCACGGGCCTACTGCAATCGAAGGTACGATTGAAACTGGTTAGGCCGTATAGTCCACAGTATGTATAGTTCAGGTACGGTGACCAGTTAGTCACCATCAATACACAATAACACACCACGAAACTAGTAAAGCTAAATATTGAACTAAAAACGCTTTGCACCAGATAGTCCACGATAAATGAACGAAATAGCCGAGAATTCAGCTCAGCCGTAAAACACGCGACATGCGCTGCGGAGCGCACACGAGGCTCGAATATGATGGTACGCCCACAGACTCAAACCACTAACTACCCTCAAAAAGATATTATTGATAAAAATAAATATGACACATACTTTATATATTGTTTATTTATTTTGTTTAAGGAAAACTTACAACTAGCTTAAAAATGTAACAAATAATATAGCTAAAGAAAGGTCGATTAATAGTTTCCACAAAGAGAGAGAGAGAGAGGGATATTTATTGTGAGACTCTGGATGAGCATCCCTAGTAGGTAGGTACCGTTGTCAAAACATCAGTGTAATTTAACAGCTTTGCAGTCGCGTTTTCTGGGTCAGAGTTTGCTGGAGAAGTCCAATAATATTTACCATTTCACTTTTACATGAAACGTCCTCCTTTAAAAGACGCCAACGCATACGAACTTCATGTGTGTACTCTGAGATGATAAAGTGTTGACAATAGTGAGTCACGCAAAATAAGCGTCTGTTTTCTTCTCTTTTTGTGTTGTCTGCTTTAGTTTTTGAATAATTTATTATATACAGTACAAGCGGCTATATACAGTACAAGTATTTATTTCTTCTAGGTATATCTTTACTCAGAGACGGTTCCTCTCTTAAGGGGATATTCAGAGACGAAAGCCCGACCTGGTGATTTTACTCAAAATCACCAGGGACGTAATCTCACAGATTACGTCCCACGTAGTTCACTAAACTAATAAGAAATAATCTCACATAATATACTTCGAAGAAGCCAATATTTTGCTTGTACGAACTTCGAAATTCGTATCAAATTATCGACACTTCACATAATGAAAACTGTCTGCCGCACCTGAGTCTGAGAAGTGAGAATATATTCCTTTCAGCAACTTCACCGTATAATAGTTTTTAAACATTAAGGTTTTCGTCCACTATAGCACACTATAACTTGCTAAAATATTCTTAGTATGAAATAATATGACACCTATTCATTATTAGAGATACATGTATAAGGTTATTTCAGTCTTGGTAAATGAAGTACCCACAAAAGAAGTGTTGGTGCAAGGCGGGTCTCGAGGCAAATAAATCAAAAGTAAAAGAAAAGAAATAACCCTTTTCCCGGTGATAAATCATATCCTAATTCTAATGAATCCATTGTTATAATGACAGAGGATGAGAATATCTTGATAATAATGGATTTGAATTATAACGGCCAGGTGCTGCTTTTGAAAAATATTTATAACTCAACGCTGGTGTTGAAAAGTTTTGTAGGGATTGATTAGTTTTCTTAGAAACGTAGTAATGAAATTCCTAAAGCAGTTATTTTTTATAAAAACTAGTGAAAGTTTGACGGTTTTTCTGTCCGATCGTGTGTCACCGGTTCCCGAATTAAAGTTTGAACCGTTAGTTATAAAGTTTGATTCATACACAAGAAAAAATACACTAACTCACGCCTTTTCTTAGAAGGGGTGGGCAGAGGTGCAACCAGATGCTAGATTTCGCCTTGTATGTTCCATCCCACGATGTGATAGGGGGCGAATCTATATCATATCGGGCACAAATTACTGAACCCGGGCTGATAATGAATAGAAAAATCCAATAAAACTTTGGCCGACCTGAAATTCTAATCCGAGACCTCAGCAGCTATGTAACCGTACTGTAGTGCACCGTACGCCACCGAGGCATCCGTCAATAAAAAAGAATAATTAATACTTTCGATTATGATGTTGAAGAGATTCTACTTACATGTACTTTGACAAAAAAAGTTTATATTTATAATGGTTTCTTAGATTTAGAATTAATTTAGAATTAAACCAAAACCGCGATAAAATCCGTAAAAAATAGTTTTATTTCAAAGTTTATATTTCTATGAAATAACAATGGTCCCCAAAATTGTGGATGTCTTTTGTTGCTGACATGTATACAATTCTATGTTAATTCATAAAATATGCAAAAAAACTCTTCGAGTATTACGATCATCAACTTAATGTATATCAATGAGGTGATAGCATAAATGAACTCAGCTGACAGTGTATTTAGCACAATCAGTTAATTGCTCTTCCCTTATATTAGAATTCCCCAATAGCAGCTGAATTAATCGAATATTGAGGCAAATCCCCTCCATTACGTTATCTTCCAAAGCCTTTGGATTGCTAACGCGAGTATTAAGGGCATTAATCAAGCTATTACTTGTATTATCCGAGTACCTTAGTTATATATTCTTGATTATTATCAATTTTGAATAGTGCTCTAACAGATTAGTGTTATGACTAAGCGCTAAGCTGTCTGGATATCGTCTGGGTATCGTCAATTTAATACAAATAATTAGCGACTAATTCTAATGCTACGCGCTGCAATTAAGTAAAGTTTAATGGTTTCTTAGATTTACGCAAATGTAACATATTGAAATAAAACTATTATTTTTTTCTGCCCCGTGACCACGAAAGCTGTAAAGTAATTGAAACGTCTCGTCGGGAAGTCAAAATTGTAAAATTAAACCAAATCCGCGATAAAATCCTAAATAATAGTTTTATATCAATACTATAGTTTTCAAAAAGTGTCTGTTTTTGATGCGGGCGCTAACATCGAATTTAATACGATTCTGACAGTCCGGTTTACTACGACGGAAAATGTTTATATATGTGTTATTTAATTATTATTGTTAATAGTATCTTTGTTTATTTCAAATCACAAAACAATCAATAACCGTCCGAAAATGTATAGAAATGTCTGCATAAAAAATATTAAACGATCACAACGATAATTTTTAATACTGCTGCCGTAATCGTTTTTCTTTAATCACAATTGTTACCGTATTGTACTCTTATTTACCAAATTGTATACGTTTTAACGATTACATTAAAACTTTATTACAAAAAGATAGACAACTTCTAAAATTCAAAGCATTGCTAGCACCACTGAAACTCCTGTAAGCCAGGATCAACAGACGCATTGTAATGCTCGGTGCATTGAAACTCGGCGAGTCTCCGGGAATGTCTAACTTGTCTTTACCCCGCAACGGAATCAATCAGAAAGTTAAATTAATTGGAGGAGTTGGAAATAATTACTGTCCACTTCCCTTGCTGAAATGCGAGAGACAAAAACAATGAACCAAAGAGGAAAATAACTTCGCAAAAAGACTTGCAGGCGGAGAAACCAGCTGAAACCCGCAACAAGTTTTAAATAAAGGAGAAAAAATAATTGAACTAATTTTTAACACCATAAAGTTTAAACAATCCCAAAACTTATCGTGTTTATAGAAAGGAAATTCCTTCCTGAAAACCATATCCAATTAATTTAACGTTAGTTTCACGTCAAATTTAATATCATATTTGTTTCCATCCCATTGTTTGTTTTGCATAATTAATTGTTTACTGTTTATAACGCAAAGGGCGCCAGTCTAGATTAAGTAGTCCGCAAACATTGTGGCTGGTGTGTGATTTGTAATTGAGTAGAAATAATTTAGTAAATTAACTGAACTGTTTGTTTTAATATTATTCAGTAACTGTTTTATTTAATTTAGTGACTGGCTCGGTGGCTCTATTGTATTACTTACACATATTAACGAGTATTCGGGATCAAATCCTAGGTCAGCTAATGTGATATTGGTTTTTTCTATTCATACATAATACTGTCAACTGGAGAGATAATTACTTTTAAGAAATACTAAATACCTGCATACCACAGCGATTTGTATGAATTTCTATGGTATGTAAGGTCCGCCAACCCACACTAGGCCAGCATGGTGGACTATATGGCCTAACCACTCTCAGTCGTACTCTCGATTGTGGAGACGGCCCGTACCTTGCAGCGGGATGTATATGGGCTGATACAGGAAAGTATAAATATCAAATTAGCCTTCACTTCGGTTGCAATACATACATAAAATCACGCATTTTTTCCAAAAGAGTTAGGCAGAGGAAAAATTAGTTACCAGGAAACCCACGTAACCCCTTCTATGTTCCGTTACACGATGTGATTAATGGGACGAGCTTATCACCATATCGAGAACAATATTCTCACCCCGAACCTATAATGAAAAGAAAAATGTAATGTTACTTGTCCGACCCGGGATTCAAACCCAATACCTGTCTTGTAATCGCACCCTAGTACAACTACGCCACCGCAGTATTCACTTCAGTAACGATCAGTCTTTTAATTATAATGAGTATTTCAATTCGCAACTTACTATCATCAGAAAATATATTTAAATATTTTTAATCAGTTTCGTTTCCAAGTGTTATAATATTTTTAACTTCTATAATAATTCTTAATGGGCAAGAAATGCTACTTATTGTTTCAATAAGTAGTATTTCAAAAGTTTGAAAATGGATTAATTTACTTAAATTACATTATTGCATTACCAAGGATCTTAAAAAAGTCGTCTAAACTCTATTAAGTTGTGGCGAAATGCAGCATGCAAATATTGTAGCCCGAGTAACTACTGGACATATTGAGACTTAACATAATAATAATAAGTATATTGCCTTCCGATTGTGGGAGAGAAGGTTAGACATAAAAAGAATAATAATAATAATACTTAACATAATAATAATAATTCATAGCAGTAAACAAAAACTCTACTAGAGCGTTACTGAAATCACACTTCACTCGCAACGATTTTGGAAATGCTTGCTATTATGACAGAAAGTTTAATAAAAATAAAGATTTTTGTACCGCTGCATGCTGCTTAGACGTAATCTATTAAAGTTAATTTAATATTTAATTTAGCGGAATATTTACGGTCATCTTTTTGAAACTCCAAATGTACTGAAGAGCCTATCATAGTTTTTAAATGAATGGCGAAGAGATAAAAACTTCTTATGTTTTTACAACGGCGCATTCGCCATAAGATCTTAGACAATCTATAACAGAAGTGACAATACATACACTAGTAAGCAAGACTAGTAAGATGTCGAAAGCTCTCAAGTCAGCATAACACAGCTATTAACTAATAGTTCTTACCGTTTCTAACTTTCTTAGAAGTCGGAGAGCAAAAAAATACATTATTGTTCTTCAGAAAAGAAGTTTAGTTTCGTTTTCTTATTCGTTTGTCCTTCGAAGTAGATTCTTTGAAAGGACTAACTTAATTTTACCTTTCTTCGTATCTACATACAGTATATTCTTATAGCACCAATAACTAAAACCTTGCTGTTGTATTGAAGAGAGAAAGATAGATTCTATTAGAAGTACTGTTTTACTCCATTAACGTATTTTCTATTCAGGACCGGTCGAAATATCAAAATTATATTCTTGATAATAGTTGACGATTGATAAATCCTTAGGAAATAAGGGTTGTTGAGTTTCCGGCTATCTGACCCCGGGCAAGACTTGATAGAAATCCCATATTACTCGAGGTGGACCATTCGTTGATCCATTCATCCATCATGAAGCTCATTTTTTTTATCGGGATTAAAGTTTTTAAGCCTTTCTTATGATACCTCGAAGGAGGTTGGAAGAGGGAAGGCAGATTCTCCGGCTTCCAACCTGGCGCCCAGGGACAATTTTCCGCACCGCGCAGAATTTTCCACCAGGCTGGGACATTGTCGACATATAATATATCTGCCAGCATACCGACTTAAATCTCTCGGCGGCCATCGCATTACACACGACGCATACAAACAACAGGCGATGTGGACAGGCTACTCGCCTAGTTGACTTGCCATTTCTCAAATAGACTTTAATTTATTTCTCCTTCTTCGTTACTGTTGAATAAAATGTTTGATAAATGAAACAAGACCTATTGTTTTCTTCACATGACTAAAGCAATTAAGTAACGATTCCGCCCAGCACATGTAGTTCAAGTGTTCCTTCCCTAGCCATGTTATGTAGCGATACCCGGTAATAATAATAGGGCTTGTACGCACTCGCATTTGTATAAAGGCTATTCTACACTCAAATCTTTCATCGTAACTTTTGTAAACCAGGATAAAACCATGATAAAACGAGACATGCATTTTAATGACACCGACATTTCCGCGAGACTCTGGGAATATCTAAATTGTATTTAATCTCCAGTGATATTAATTAAATAGCAGAATTAATAGGAGTACTTGAAAACATACTCAATATTCCTATATTGTGTTGGATGTTTTTTAAGTACTTACTGTGAAGTGTACTTTGAAGAAGTGTATTCCCATTCTTGTTCCTTTCCGTTCCCCTCAAAATTTGATGGGCCGGCAATACATTCATTTTACTCTGCCAAAATGGGATATAAAAATATAAATTAGAAAAGTAATTTACTCCTAAAAATCCTTTGATAGCCGAGCTAGCTGAAAAGCATTAGTAAAACCACCAGTGTTATACATCGCAACTTATCTTGAGACATGTCTCCATTGTCTCAAAACCATGTATTCAAGACAACAGTCCACATTATCCGTAGCGATATCTCAAGAAAGATAGACGGGCTTCACGACGCTATCTCGTGCCTTTGATGTCTTGTCAGATAATAGCTTGTATGTAGAGATATAGCTTAACACGATAACTGCGGCTACCAAATGCGTGGTTATTTTCTCACATAATTTACATAGTTTAGTTTACTTTTATAAATTACTAATTATGATCCAGAGTAATTTGTTTGGGTGTTTGTGAGACCGTAAAGTTTCTCGTACTTTCTGATACCTACGAAACAAGACTCGATCTTAGTGTGAAGTCAGGACTATATGGGTGTATCTGTATCAGCCCATATACGTCCCACTTCAGGGCACGGGTGTCCTCTGCAATCGAGAGTACGCTTGAAATCGGTTAGGCCATATGGCCTAATTAGACAGGCTTAACTATATATTTAATCCTGTCAAATACAAGTTACAATAATTGTCTCAAGATGTATCTGAAGACATGAAGAGACTATAATAGAACGTGTTTCATAACAATTTCCGAATCGTATCCCAATGCGTACGAGGTTTTATAAACGAAAGAAAACACTGGAATGTTTTCTATCACAACGTAGATGTAGATAAAGTTGTATAATTGAATAATATTACCCGCAGCCGAAACTAGTTTACTGGCGGGAGTCACGAACTGTTGTAACTTCTTTATGACTTTGAAGCCAAATATAAGTTTTGACACAGAAATGAGCAATTACACCAAGCTAATTTGAACCGCTAATATTTTACTCGGGACACTTTACAACATTTTTAATGTTAGTGTTTTTGGCCGAGTTAATTGTGGTGATTTTCTTATGGAATGACGCACTTTCTTATTTTGGGTTTTATGAGACACTTTTTATAGCAAGTACTGAATGCGTAAACCCCATAATGATACACCAGGTATTAAAAAATATATTGGTAATTAATTATAAAAAGAAACAAAACCTCCAAGGATACAATTGACATCTAATGAACATGATTCAGTACATTGTTTTGAACTATATTTATACACACATTTTTACTTCAAGCTGCACTGAAAAAAATGTATTCTAGAAGCATTAATTTTAGTACCGATCTATTCTCAATCCTATACACATATTATATTTTTTATTGGAAAATATAAACAATACAAAATATACTTAATTAAACGCTAAATTAAAATCAGCAAACGAATTTCACTTCCGACCCGGCTTCCGTTTTCGATAACTCAAAAGGGAACAAAGGGTAATTAAATATAGACATATTGAGACTTAACATCTTATGTCTCAGGATGGCGAGCGCAGTGGAATGCCAAGCATTGCTTTGTAAATCAAGGTGATGTTTGGTTTTGCTTCTGTTCATGAGCGGTCGCATCGCTTACCATCAGGCGAACGGCATGTTCGTCTCGCCATTCATTGCAAAAAAAAAAAAATTAATTGCGACGCCATTGACACTTGCCCAAGTGTGTTTTAATTACAAAAGACCAAATAATTTATATGATACGAAAGGAAAATGCCCATTTTACTATAACACTTGGTGTTCGTGCGAAGATTTTTGTACCACGATGAAAACTACTTTTTGTAGGGAAAAGTATATATTTTCAATAAATATGAACATCATTACGACCCAGGCCCGGAGTTCTCGGAGAAATGATCTTGAAGTTCAATAAAACTTTTTTTTGTCAGCTCTCTGAACTAAATGTAAAATGTGATAATTATTTTATAAAAATATGTCGCCTTGGATAGTAGAGGAAAACGTTTAAGAGCCTACCTCGAAAAATATTCGCAGCGTTTTGGGGCGTGGTTTACGAAAGTTGCCGTATCACGTCGCGGCACTGCGCTACTGGCGCACATTCCCCGATTAAATATTATCTACTGGTATTATTAATATTAGTAATAACGAATTAATGTAGACCTATGTATATTTATAATACGTATGATTCTGACAATGTGCCTATATATTGTTTATCATACTTTTGTATTGATAAAAAAAAATCTATTACAATCTACGTGTTAAAACACGAACTTTAAACTATTACTTTACGAAAACCTCAAAAACATTTACAATAATATCTGTATAAATACAAGATACCAATTGTTTTGCCGGTCACTCACTCTACTAGTGTGAAGCGCTAATCGCCTAGGCGCCCTTTGATAAATGCCGCCAAAGGCATTGCGCCTAGCGATGATTTATTTGTTTCTACTTCATTTGACCTGTGATTTGACCACTGACTTTCGCCTATAAAACAACGTCATTCTTAGTTCTGCTGTTTTGTGATTTTTGACTTACGATACAACTGTAATATTAACAAAAATTTGTGAAATAAATTTGAATTTTGTAATAACAACCAAACTAAACTGACTAGGTATTCCTGAAGTATGTACACAGAGCGGAAACGATAAGTAATTACATTAGATTATTGTTTAAATTCCACATAAAATAATTATTATTGATTTTCGAACTGTGCGGTCACACCGGCGCTCACGCTCTTATTATTACTGCTATGCGCTTGGCGCGAGAATGACGGCGATCACACCCGCCCGTTCCAGTTTGAACCTTCTTTACAACCAAATAGGGATCATTTTTGTTTAACAATGTTTCTTTTATTTACGCTAGACAAATTTTTCGGCGAAATTATTTGATATCAATTACAATTATTTTGCTTTTATTATATGAAAAGCATTGTAAATATTAATTTTATAGTAATACTAGCGATCGGGCCCGGCTCCGCCCGGGTGCATACACGTTTTAAAATGGCGGTCAAAATGTTTAATTCTATCAGTTTAGAATATCGACCAATCGGACCAAGAAAAACGAACAAAATTTCCTCGTATTTGCTAGAAATGTCACTACTGCTTTCCTCCTATAGATCATAGCGTGATGATATATAGCCTTCCTCGATAAATGGACTACCCAATACTGAAAGAATCATTCAAATCGGACCAGTAGTTCCAGAGATTAGCGCGTTCAAACAAACATACAAACAAACTCTGCAGCTTTATAATATTAGTATAGATATAGACTTTCAATGACATATAAAATGTATTCGTAAAAAAAATACTCTAAATCTGGGGGCACGGCAGTGCCCCCACCAAGTCGAGCTAAAAAGCGGCACAGTGGCATCCTTTTCTCGAAGCAATTCAGATCATTTTAAACCCCCCATAACTTCGTTGTGGTTAAAGCAAGAAACCTGAATTTTCAGTTACTAAGCAGGCATTGTGTAAACACGGTATGTATATTTAAAATTTCATTCAATTTGAACCACTAGTTTAAGAATTATAACTAGTCAAACTTTCTTAATTTTGAAATAAAACTATTATTTACGGATTTTATCGCGAATTTAGTTTATTTTTTTACATTTTTAACTTCCCGACGTTATTACCTCCATTACCTCCGCTTTGACCAGCCCCAAGTCCTCGCTAAAGAACACCGTTTCCTGCCCAGGATGTTTCGTGAGGCTATTGAAATTAAAAAACATCCAAATTTCAATAGAGAAGATGGCTTGAAGCTTGCACAAGCATGGGATCCAATACTACATTTAATTAAATCGGAACCCAAAAGACCAACTGCCAGACCTCAAGACACAGTGAGCTCCTTCTGTGTAGATCGGATCGCAAACACAGACTAGATATTTAAAATTATTTGTTAAAATTAATAATTGTAAAATAAGGGTAGTTAAATTGTAACAGTCACAGAGCAGACGTCTAATACCTCAGTCCGCCCCGTGACCACGAAGGCTGTAAAGTAATCGAAACGTCGGGAAGTTAAAAATGTAAAAAATTAAACTAAATTCGCGATAAAATCCGTAATTAATAGTTTTATTTCAATGTGTAACTTTCGCGTAAATCTAAGAAACCATTTTCTTAATTTTGTCACTCACTAACTGACTGACTGATCATCAAAAGTCTAAGGCAATTCTAGCAGACATAGAACCTTCAAATTTAGAATATAATTAGTGTTTCGTGTCTTAAGTAGGGAAAAATTTAAACATTTCGTAATTTCTGCCTAGTGTTCTAGATACACCAACTGCGTGAATAACTTTGTAATCCCATATAAATGTATAGGATTACAAAGTTACATTTGCAGTTAATGAATAATTGTACTCGTATATAATGGAATAATAGTTCTAGATAGGTATCACTACATAGTATAAAACAAAGTCGCTTTCTCTGTCCCTATGTCCCCTTGTGTGCTTAAAACTACGCAACAGATTTTGATGCGGTTTTTTTTAGTAGATAGAGTGATTCAATAGAAAGGTTTACGTGTATAATAACATCCATTAAATAGTGGAGACATACTGTTATATTTGAGGTTTCTAATGTGATGTCGTTAATTATCAATTTTTTCCGCTTACATTGCAAACGCAGGCTGAACCCTACGAGATTTATCAATAATAAGTAATTATTTGTACACATTGAAAATGTCTACAGAAAACTCCGCGATGGTATATGTCTATCTCTTATGGATATCCCACAATAACAGTTTTTTGTCATTTACTTTTTACGACAAATACAGCATTCATCCTTATCCAATTAAAAAGCTTAAATACATTGTTGGTTTAATATAGATCTATATGGTCCTTTACAGCACAAGATTTAAATGAATATTTTCGAAGATATTACAGATTTAAAATTGCGGGACGTAACGCTTGCGGCAGTACTGGCCGGCCGGGGCGGCAGTAGCGTGCCTGAGTAGGAAGGTTTATATGTATAATAATACGTACATATTTTTGTACAGAAATCTATTTGTACCCGGGCGAAGCTGGGCCTGGCCGCTAGTCTATATATAAAAGGCATAACATGAGAGGGTATTGAGAGGGAAAGGGTGTATTCAGCCCATGAAACTGTACAACTTCCTCTAGAAAGACATAACGAAGAAAAACTTGCAAATAAATAGACTAAATAGCTCCAAAATATCAATTACCATGAAAGAAAGAATATTAATAAACAAATCCGTGATATTTGTGATAAATTGACACCTACAAAAATAAGAAAATACCATAAGACAGAGGCTTTACGAAAAAAAATTGGTGATATTCTAGAAGTAAAAAGTACCGAAAAGGAAAAAATTAGGACTCTAAAAAAAGACGTGACATCCCATCAAAAACATCCTGTAAAAAAATTCAGGCATCCAGCAGCATTATGTATGAATTGTACGATACATTATGGTTTCATGCGATGGCCAAGTCGATCCATTTATTTTTAACGTAAAGAATTTTTAATATTTATATGATAATAGCTTACGTAATAACTTTATACAGAAGGTCCCTTACGCAAGGACTAAATAAATTAATCGACTTGGTATCGGTATATGCATGTAGCATCTCACAATTTTTTGAGGTAGAAACCCTGAGCTGCGAGACTTGGAATTTTTTTACAGGATGTTTTTGATGGGATAGTGTCTTCATCTGTCTATTGATAGAGGTGCTCCCGAAAGGTACTATTTTTCTAATGGTATTATACTGGATGGATTTGAAAAATATCACAATATTATGATGATCATATACAACACTTTACATGTTTCTTTACATGGGCAAAAAATCATGAAATTTGTGTGACGTAATTTATGGATAATATATGGTCGGAATTGAAAATTGCGACCGCCATTTTTTTCTGCTCTAAGATATCGATGTTGAAATCAATTGGATCAAAAGCATTCAAGCAAGCATTAGATTAATCGAGCAAAGGGTAACCCAGATATCGATTTATATATCAATCGGATGAATAACAAAAAAGTTCAAAATGGCGACCATAATTTTCAATTCTGACTTTGAATTTAGTCAAACGGAATAATATGGTAAAAAGGTTTTTCTATTTAATTCACTATTAATATATTTATTGGGCAAAACCCGATTAAAAGTTATGAGTATATTCAATTGATTATAAAAGTTGGTGCGACCTTGGTGGGAATATCGCGTAGCCTTCATATTATAGGAGCAAGCAACAAGAAATATTGCGATATCAGATTAAAATATTTTTGATGAAAAATAATGATAATATACTTAAAGAACAACACAACGAGAAACGAATTTATTTTAACCGAATTAATTCGATGACAATGATCGCAATGTCCATATCATAGGGATTACGTTGGATCCCTTATTTTCATATTTCTCGTATGTCGTGGATCTTCATACATACATACATAAACTCACGCCTTTTTCCCAGAAGGGGTAGGCAGAGGTGCCAAGACCCACATTTCGCCATGTTATGTATGTTCCGTCCCACGATGTGATAGGTGGCGAGCCTATCGCCATATCGGGCACAAATTCCTGACTCTGGGCTGATAATGAATAGAAAAATCCAATATCACTTTGCCCTACCCGGGATTCGAACCCAAGACCTCACCTTTGTAACCGTACCTTAGTACAACTACGCCACTGAGGCAGTCTACCAGTCAAATATCGATTTGGAACCATTCGGATAAATAACAAAAAAACAAAAATTAAAATGACCCGGACTCGAACCCGAGACTTCAGCGTCGTAATCATATGATGAGGCAAAAATGTATAAAATTTCACCCGAATAATAACAAAAAAATCAATCAAAATGCGAATCGAATATTCTTTTTTCTGAGAATATTATTTTCATTTTTTCGGAATGATGGTTCTTTCAAATATCGATTAGGAACAATTCGGATAAATAACAAAAAGCAAAAATTAAAATGACCCGGTTTCGAACCCGAGACTTCAGCGTCGTAATTATATTATGAGGCAAAAATGTATAAAATTTTACGCTCCCTTCGACTAATTTCGGTGAGCGCTTATACGTAAGTCAATGACCTTTCTCTTTTATTTTGGTAACTTAGGTAGTTAAAAATGAATATATACTGCTATTTATTTTTTAAATATATGTACAAAAAAATAAAATGTACAAACACAAAAGAGTACCACCTAAAATAATAAGATTTACGTAAATTTGAAATTACGTAAAAAATAATCGGCGGGCTAGAATTTTGCAACGTCGAGCGCAGATCCGTCGTCTACCAAGGCCCGCGGCCGTCTGACGGGAACGCCCCCAATGAGATAGCTTATATGGCCGTAACCTACAAGAATGGGATAGGATGGCCCATGCGCTTCTCGAAATAAAACAACATAAGCGCCAAACCATATTTTATTTTATTGTCATCGTACTATTTACTTTTTTCTTGTTTTTTTCTCGCGAAAAACTAATATTTGAAAATATGTTTATGTCAAATTAATCTTGAGTTTCTACACGGGGTAAGTTAGGAGTTCTGAGTTCTTAAAAAACTTAACAACTGCTACTTTGGACTGTATTTTTGTTAAGGCAAAGTGGCGTAATCATGTATTTTTTTTCATAAAGTTGGTAATTATATCATCAATTAAAACATATCTGAAAATTGACTACCTAATCTTAGTAATTTATGATATGTAGGGTTTTAAAAAAGCCAAATTTATCGAGGTATCCCCTTAATAACAAACCATTAAAAATGCTATAATGAATTTTATGCAGTATGTTCTCCTTTTAACCTTCAATCAGAAACTTCGAGGGACGAGCACAGAAGATAAAAACAATAAAAGGTAAAATAGGTTTTAAAACTGATGAATAAAGCAGTAAATCAATAGCCCCTTGATGATAAATTGTTAATAGATACTTTCTTGCATTTAATATAAAAAAAATGACTCACCCGAAACCCGTGCCTATACGAAAACAGTACAAAGAAAACCCCAGTGAGTTACATAATACATTAACCTCTAAATAAAATAAATTATCTCGATCCAAGTTTCCAGGTAATATCAAGGAAAAAAAAACATTTGTTTCACCCACATCTTGTAAGGTGAAACTTTTTGGGCCCATTTATATCGAGACAACAATTGTGTTAAGGAAAGCCAATTCCATTCCCAAATAGCGACGATACGACGGTATTATTGTACTTCCTAATTCACGTTGAAAAAATACGGATATTTTCCTTTTTAACATTGCCTGTCACTGCTCCTCGTTTTCTATTAATTATTATCAGCCCGGAGTCAAGAATTTGTGCCCGGTATGGCGATAGGCTCGCCCTTACCACACGGTGGAACGGAAGGTACAAGGTGAAATGTTGATGGGTAGAAAGCGTGAGTTTATGTATGTATGTCACTTATGTATGTCAGTTTACAATACAGTGATTAGCCGTAGCCCCTTTACAACCTATACACCCACCTATCATTCGTACAAAAAATTACACCGAGTGTATAGTTAATAGTACCTAAATTAAATGTAAGTATTCGAACCTCTAAAACCATTTAAGTATCAAAATGAAAGAATGCCTCAATGGCCACATACCTAGAACAGTCACCAATGAAGACTCAAGTACTCATTTAAATCGGCAATAAGATACCACTAAAAAAACATTACAAAAATATTTTTTTCTGAAATTGAAAGACTTTACTTCAAGTCTGTTGGATTTAAATAAAAAGGTGGGTGACCACCCACCCAGGCTGGAACGCCCGAGGATTACTAAAAACTCTGACCTTGAATATTTAAGTAATCTTAACATAAAACTTGTGAGATTGTTGCTATAAAACAGTCCTTTAGGCCCTTGCAAAATGTGTATCACCCACGTAAAAATATTTTAGCCTTGCGCGGTATTTATTATATTTTAGTGTTAGCATTACTGGTCGCCGTTCGCCTAATGGTATACAATTAAACCGCTCATGGACAGTAGCAAAAACAAAACCAAGAATTACAAAGCAATGCTTGGCATTCCTCCTTGGCATTTTGTTAAGTCTTAATATGTCCAGTAGTTACTCTGGCTACAATGTCCTTAAAACCGGAACACAACAGTGCATTTACACTGCTGTTTCGCGGGAGAAATGGATATTTCGTTTGTACCTTTCCAGACGGCCTGTCACATATAAGAGACCTAGGTACCACCAATGTTTTAGTGTGAGTCATACTTATGTGGGGCCGCAAGGTAGGTGAATATTTGTGAAAAAAGTAAAAAGAATTTGTAGGTGATCATAGGATACTATAATAATATTTTTGTCGCAGTCGCCTATGAACA
Organism: Hyles euphorbiae; assembly: GCA_023078785.2. NCBI lineage: Eukaryota > Metazoa > Arthropoda > Insecta > Lepidoptera > Sphingidae > Hyles > Hyles euphorbiae. The sequence continues at coordinate 12,643,358 of CM041031.1, read as the reverse complement.
TCTAGGTGACCATAATCGCAGGTGATCATAGGCGACAAGTTAGTGTCCTATGATCACCTAGGTGATCAAAGTGGAATAGACCGCATTGACATATTGTTTTAATTTTTGACCACATTTTCTTAACCACCTAAGGTAAAATTGTGCCAACTTTAAAAAAAATGCCTGGTACTTTTATAAAAAATCCTAACTTTAAAGGGTTTTGATCAACCTGTTAGCATGAGTCATTATATGAGCTCAGTTATGTTCTCGCACCGAATAGAAATTCAGCTACGACGTACAAAAATCTCGTTTGTATACGGGTGCTTATCAATAATGAAAACTTATATCACGTTTTTTGATAAAAATATCTCGGATTCTTTTTAATTTTTATTTTTACTCCTAATGATAAGGTGATAACATGTTGGTTAAATTAAATACATAGATACGTACCCAAACTCACCATTTTCCCAGAAGACACCCACGTTTCGCCTTGTTTTTTTGTCGCACTATGGGATAGAGGGCGAGACTATAATCATGTTGGCCACAAATTCCTGGCTCCAGGCTGATAAAGAATAAAAAAAAAATCCGATGTTGATCAGTTTGCCCAACCCAGGATTTGAACCCGAGACGTCAGCAATCATACCGTAGTAAATTGCTCCTCCGAGAGCCAATAAAACCTAATTGAACTATGTGTGTGAGTATTGGGTGTAATCATTTTATTAAAACAAAAATAAAACTGCAAATTCGTTGTCCATTTTGATAATTTATTTTTCATATCTACGGATATATGGTATAAAACACTTGTAGAGATTACATTTGAATAATAACTTTAACCTAATTTTGAGGATGTTAACATAAACATTGGGAACATTTGAAATAACATACACAAATATATGTAGTAAAATCATTTGCAGATGTATCATCATCTTTATGAAACACTAAGTCTGTTTATAATTATAAATTCAATTTATGAGTATATTTATACGAAATAATTCATTACGAGACCAATAAACAAAATAAAACTATTAAACCAAATTTTTTAAGATCATTTAAATGCGATCATCGTTAGAATTTTACCAAAAAATGATTCTAAAGTAAGATTTTGGAGTTTTCAATTACATATTTGCATTTTTGAAGAAATGCTGAGTCATTTTTTTTAAAATATCATGGAGAAACCTTATGTATCGATTTGGATATATTTATTTGCTAAATTCCTTATTTCAAAAGTGATACCAACATACTGAACAATAATGAGCCTTACAGACTCTTAATGGGTAAAATATCAAATTATAAAACCACAGAACACTCTGTTATATACTACAGATCATAATTTAATCCTGCAATATATGATTGGACTATTTTGATTGAACATTCGAATTAGTATTACTTTATATGTATACTTACATAAAAGTTCAATAAATATTTTATGACAAAAAATCACTACCAAATTTTATGTAAGTTTATTTTCTATTGTAAGCCAATATTTTCACAGGTCCCAAGAACAAAATGGAATTGGAAATTTTAAAATGTAATATTAGAAAATGTCAACATTTTCTTAAAATCATATAAAAATCACTCAGTTATTTTTGAGGCAAAAGATTCAACAACAAGAACTGTAGTGTCAGGTTGTCTAAAATTGTTAAATAATGATAAATAACAAAATTCAATCTAACCTTTCATTTTTTTGTTCCTGGGACTAGTTGAATTATTATTATTTAAATTACATTAATATTGCACTTGTTACAAATCTATTCATTTTATATTTTACACATACAAAAATTGCTTTCCTTAAATTTATTGCTATCGAGGTTTAAACATAGGCATCAAACATATCTAGACCTTTCTAGATTTTTAGCAATGTTTTGGAGAACAATGCATCTTTATACAACCTTGTTACTGAATATTATAAATAACAAACATTTTTTCGGCCCACAATCCATTTTATAGTAAGCACAAATTATTTTTAAAAGACTTTCATAAAACTATTCACAAATTAGTTTCCGACTACATATTCCCAATATCTTACATATCAACAAAGTCATTCAACTCATATAGACCTTATACTATTTAGATGTGACAAGAAAATTTAAAAAAATAGCAATTTTCTCACCATCAATCTCTTACAGAGCACAAAGATACCACTGAAAAAATCCATTCATATCTTTAAGACTCTCGCTACATTTTATCACACATTCATGCCATCAGTTCACAACCTGGCATTGCTTAGATATTTCAAAATTGGCAGTGACCTTTGGTCATGACTCTTCATTTTCCTTCATAAAAAACATTTATAAATCGTCTATGGTCTTTTAACGTGTCAATGCATGGTTGTCAAAATATTAGGAACATATTTTTTTCTTTTCACATTTTATTTTATTGGATATATTGATACTATTAGACTACGGGTATAAATGCTTGTTATTTATATTAAGAAGACATATCTCAAACAATGCGTCAAACAAATAAAAATGAAAAATAAATACATCAAACAGTCACATGCATAGTCCTTAATCGACTTTTGTGTCGTGATTATCAGAAAGTAGAAGAGACGTTTCGGTGTCAGAAACACCTAAAAGCAAAGCAAATACCTGTGGATCACACAAACATTTATCTCGGTACGGGGATCGAACCCGCGGCCTCACGTTTCACAGCCGGCGTCTAACCAACTGCGCCACGGAGGCTGTTAAATAATAAGATGTTTAATAGAGAAAACTGTTTCTAATATATTGAGAACAGCATTACAAACACGCATTCGCACACCAAAATGATATATTAACCAATTATTCAGTCATTTATTCGCCTTCTCTGGCACAAACTTCACATAACAAAGAATATTTAAGTGACTATTTGTCATAATGTACCTACTTATGTACCTCAAATAATTGGAGTATGATCCATATCAGTATATTCATAATTTATATATAAAGTGCTAGCTTCTATCTAATAGTGTTCTTAAATTAGATAAAGTCATTGGCAGTATGGAAAGTCAGTTCCAACTGATTACGACAACTTCTAGATTAAACAAATTCTGCAGTTACATTTTTATCAATGTATGGCTATATGATAAACTTATACTATACAATATCTCATTTAGCAATATGGCATAATGGCAAAATTGAGGAAAATCACCCAAAAGGCGGACTCTGGCACCAGCTGGGTTTACGCCAAGTAAAAGAAGAACACAATAGACATATTGTCTTCTACAGAAATCTTAGAGGAGGCCCAAACTCATCTTAATGACAGTATAGAGAAATGTTAAGGCACTAGTTTACCACACTAGCTTAATGTGAGTTGGTAGACTAATGCATTCTATACCGGGTGAATTCAGACCGCCACCGAAAACAAAGCCAGATGGTGGATTTGGTGACTTTAGACACAGTACAACTAAAAATTTCCCAAAAATAAACACGACGTTTAAACGTACCTGCGTCACATAACGTCTTTAAAAATAATAAAGTGTATATTCATATTTTAGGAAATATTATGTATTTAACACCCAAACACGAGGATGGAAGTAATATTGAAAAAATCGTCGCTTTATTTTTGTTTTTATGTATTGTTTCTGAAGTCACTAAAACTACCACCTGTTTTTGTTTGCGGTAACAGCTTTCAATAATAATTCGGCCCATATACAACTCACTGTATGGTATGGGCCTTATCTACAACCATAAGTATTATTAAGGTGGTTAAGGCAATATTTCAATATGCTAGCCTAGGTTAGGTTGCATCTTAGTTTCATTTCATACTTTCAACCAAATCCAAGTATAGCATTCATTCAAATCATCGTATATTTAGTCACTAAGAACTGCCATAGCCATTTCTTTTGATATACTGTCAGACATACTGTTCCTACGTTCCACTTCCCGTTCATCACCAGACCACCAGCTTTCATCTTCATCTTGGATGAAACACAAAAACAAATCATCTTCATACGTAGGGAAATAATATTCTGGCTGATCCCATTTCTCCTTTTTCAAAACCCAATGCTTCTTTTCCTTTATGTGTTTTTCCAAATTTTTAGAATCATCAAACACAAGTTCACAAGAGAGACATTGTTTTAAGTGTATTTGGCGTCGAATGTAGTTAACGATTTTAACTTTGTGGTAAAAGTTCAAGCCCGTTGTCGCTTTTATAAATGAAAACTCGTGAGCCATCTCCATATGGTCTAAGATATTTTCATATTCCATTTCTGTGTGGTCACATAATAAGCAAGTTATCAACGGACCATTTTCTTCAGTCCATTTTGACCATTCCGGATCACTGTCTTCATTTGAGTCATGATCATCATCTGCCGGTCTCTTTACAGGACCCTTACTCTTATTACATGGCTTAAAATTACTAGTTTTTTTCTTTTTATCTCCTATATAATTGACTAGATAATATTTATCATATCCTTTGTTATCAGGATTTATTCGTTTATGGCCTTTCTTACGCATATGCTCTTTTAATATTAAGCGGTCCTTGAAATGCTTCTCGCAGAAAATGCAATGGAGTGACTCCAGTTTAGAAGCTAGCAAGTCAATCAATTCATCAACGAATATCAAGTTTTCTGGTTTAGCAATATGAAAATTATGTTTCTCAAACAAGTGATTTAAATAATCTGCCCTGGTTGTTGTTGATACATTTCTGCAGAATAAGCATTCTCTAACATAATTACTGTCTTCCCTTTCAAACTGATGTCTTTCAAGCAATTTTTCTAATTTTGTTTTGTGTATGTTTGTCCGTAATTCTTTATCTTCTGGGAGAACATCACTTAATAAATAATATGCTTCATCCTTGGATTTTGTTCCGTCTGGTTTGCTGTCTAGTAGCATTGTGGTGCAGAAGAATGGCAGGTTGTCATCTGAAAATCAATATAATATACAATTAAAAATAAATAAAACAGAATTCACTCAATTTGTTGAACTTATTGATCAAATGATAATAAAATGCTTGAAATATACATTATTAAATAAAATTTATTACATTGTGAAAGTTGGATAACAATTAAAAAGGAATTGGCAAATAAGAAGATGAATATTTAATGTAACTTATATTGTCTTTGTTAGAACAATAATTTAAAGTCTTACTTACTTAAGACTCCAAATATTTGTTGATAGTATAATTTGACAGTATAATCTTAACGAAGATTATTTTAAGCTTAACCTCAGTAAGTTATTGGAAATCAGACAATTAGTGTAAAAGGAGACACCAATTCATAAATACACCAACTAAATAAAATACTGATTTACATTCTGACACAGAGGATAAACTTTTCTAGGCAAGCATGTCAACTGCAATGTTACAAAGGACTTGCTCTATGATGGCCCTATACAGAGTACTTCACAATGTGCAAAAAAGTGCATATAACATTAGATACAAGTAAAAGAAAAAAAGACAAGCACTTAACTTTAAATTTTTGCTTTTCCATCCTAAATAAATCTAATATTTTTGGTTGATATTGGCAGTTTGAAAATTATGAGTTTCTTTACATTGTACTATTTTCTTATATTAAGAATTTGCATCCTTGAATTTTTTAAGTATGGTAACAGTATAATTTAGAAGTACTGATAGAAATAGTACAGGCCACTTCCAACAGGATGATGTGAAATCCTTGGGGGAGGCCTATGTTCAGCAGTGGACTTCCTGTGGCTGAGATGATGATGATGATGATAGAAATGGTAGACTAAAAGGTTTTAGGGCTGACCTTTAAGGGCTGATTTCAAGCATCTGGATGTAAAATTATAAGTTTAATAATTTTGTAATATAAGTAATTGAATTTACATTGCATAAATTTCATGTAAGTATTGACTAAGGAAAGGCAGAAAAATGGTAATACAAGCCACCTCAATAATTGGTATCAATCCTCTTTGTTATTAATAAAATTACAACTATAGTATAATTATCTCTCGCCAAACCATGGCTGGATGCTGCCACTTTTTTATGTGGAGGTCAATTATGGGGAAGGCTATATTCAGCAGTGGACTTCCTGTGGCTGGAGAGAGAGAGAGACCACGGCCGTTACTCTGAGCTAGCTTGAAGATATTTTAACCAAATTATAAGTAAAGAGACCCGCTAAGGCCGGTTCCAACTAACCTTTAAACCTATGCCGCCAATAACGCAGGTATTCGCCCAAATCAGCAATCTGGTTCACATCACCAATCACCAGACGGTGTTCCATGAATAAATGTGTAAGTAGCTGCTGTTCTGATGCAGGTAAAATAAATTTTTCGTCACACAAAACACAATAACATTCTACAGGCTCATCACTTTTAAATATCGTTGGTTTCTCAACTTTTTGGTGCAGGGTTAGGGGCCCAAAAAACTCTTTCTCAGTTGACGACATTATGAGCTCAATTTATTTAAAAAACCGTGCTTTTACGGGACTAATATGAATATAAATCATAAATTGACGTTTTAGAATGCGATGGATCATGCATGGATGTGACAGCTGTCAGAAGTAAGTTCTATTTACGTTCGGATACACACTGCACAAAGGAGTGGCCGCAGTATTTACATTATTGTACTTTTCACATTATAATTTTTAAAAAGGTTTAAATTATGATATCGATACATTGTATATTTTGTGATTAAGAATATATAATGTAGCGTGATAATGTTCATATTTTGAGAGGTATTAAATATAGTATTGTCTATCTAAAACGGTGAAGGAAAACATCGTGAGGAAACCTGCATACCATAGCAATTTATAAAAATTAAAAAAACTATGGTATGTAAGTCCGCCAACCCGCACTAGGCCAGCGTGGCGGACTATATGGCCTAACCACTCTCAATCGTACTGTCGATTGTAGAGGAGGCCCGTGCCCGGCAGTGGGACGTATATGGGCTGATACAGATACAGATTGTCTATCTACCAAACACATTTTTTATTTTGCACACTGGTGTAAGGAAATAAATGAATTATGTAGGACTAAGGAATTTGGAGAACTTAATATTACGATGTACTAGTGGACGTATTAAACAAACACGTACATGCTCCATGTGAGTACTACATTGTAAAGAGACTTCCTTACGGTATAGCCTTGCCCTATGTTATGGCTACGTTGTTTTTAATCAATACATTAAAATTATACAATGTATTTGTAACGAGTAGTAGTATAGTTGTAACAAGCATCGAGCCAATAGTATAAAAAGAACGGCCAATAGTATAAGAACAATAGCAATAATGCCCGCTGCCGCTAAATGACGTAATTAGAAAAAAGTCGGTATTCAATATACTATTTAAACTCCACAGTAATAGCCAGGCAATTCCAACTGATCAGGCTTATGTATCCTACTTTAGGGAAAATAGAAATAGATTATTAGCGTGGTTATGAGACAAATAAAATAAAATAAAAACAGATTAGTTTAATTTTTCAAGTCAACAAAGGGCAAATAGATGTCCAGAATTCAGTAGTATCATTGTAAAAGCAAAGAACTCGAGATCCGGGTATAAAGCAAAGTCGTTTAAAATCTTCAAAATCCTTGCATGGCGTGGGTGAAAAAAATCTTAGTCTTCTAAATTATGTTCCGCAAGAAGTATATTTTTATGCTTTTTTACTTTTTCTTCATTTTTTTATTTAGTTAGAGCAGTCAATATGTGTTTGAGCAAATCAAGTCTGAGGACATAACTCTAGTAAAATGATTTACACAAGATGGAGATCATGAAATTAAAAAATAAAACGTAACAGAAAATGATATGATTTATTTTATAGACACAATACAATCTATTTACATCAATTAATAGGAACTTAATAATAGGTAGTACGTTTCCACATCCTAAATAAATGCCACAATAGTACAACCTACACGATTATCTTAAAAATAACTAAAAATATTATCATAAAACATTAAACATCATTACTATTAAATAATAAAACCAGGCAAACGTATTTACACATTTTAGTTTATGAAAAAGTTTATAGGAATATCTTTTACTATACTTAAGTTATGACTACCCACTATCTGTTATAGCGTATATTTATTCCCACATTAACCGACACACTTCGATAAGTTTTATATTATGTAATGTATAAAAAACTACTAATACTGTTACCAAAGGCATAATAAACCAAATATGTAACATGTATGAAGAGCTATAACATAAACACTTAAATTAATTTTACGCTGTCATAAACCGAAACTATAATAAAAGGGGATTAATGTATGCATATAAAAAGTCTATTTTATAGGTATATAACCTGCAGCGGTACACAACATTCTTAACAGCCTTTTTAATGAATAATTTATTAAACTTCTAGCTCTGCAGAGTGGGTTAACCCCATAAAAAAGTTTAATCCACACGACACCATTTAATAAATAGAATGAAATAATCCCAACAGTCATATACATTGATCTAACTCCACACTAATATCGATTGTTGTATCGTGGTTATCAGAAGATACGAGATATTTTTTGGTCTCACAAACACCCAGACCCGAAACAAATGCCTGTGGATCTCACAAACTTTTGTCTCGGTGCGGGAATTGAACCCACAATCCCTCGTTTCATAGCCGGCGTTTTACCAATTGCGCCAGGGAGGCTGTTTGATAAATAATAAATAAATATTTGAAATGCTATTTTAGCTTTTTTTAATAATCTGATCATATTATTTAAATTAAGCTTTTTAAAATAGCCTACAGGATGCACTATTGCCCAAGAATTAAGAAATTACAAAAGTGCTTACAACCTTTTTGTTTAGGACGCATAATACATTCAATTTATGGACAGTGTATCCAAATATTTTCTTTAAGTCTGAATTCTCACCATGCAATTCTGTTGTTCGGTTTAACGTTGTAATTCGATGAACCCCCACATACAAGTTACATATTTGTCGCAAAAAGCCAATTTATCCCACTAATCGTCTTTGCACGACACATTGGTGTCCACATACAACACATTGTAGGGGACCAAGCTGCCTTTACTGGAAGCAGTCACTTGGATCGCGTACTTTCTTCCTGCCTTCAACCCTCCTATCTTCTGCATGATTACTCTTGTTCTGAAAATAAATTCATTTTTAATAGGTACACAATTATTGTTTTATTCAAGTTTTTTAAATATACTTTTTATTCCAGTGTACAAAACACCTACATTCACAAATAATTTTGATTTTTTAATTCATTTAATTTGATTTTTTTAATTCATTTGAATTGAAGGGTAATGTTTACTGTTTTTAAATTTAATATTTTTTATAAAAAATTGTAGGTGTGTCAATTCAAGTATTACTATTTAAATATTTTAAAGTTCCAGGAGACTTAAAGAGCCGAAATTATGCTTATACTAATAGATTTTATATCTGTTGTTAGTACAACACACAAAAGCTTAGTAGCTTTAATTATAAATATCTAAGTATCTAATTATATCAGAAACTTTTATAACTGAAACTGTTGCTCTGTTTTTTAGTTATTACAAACATGTATTTTACACAAAAAACACAGGATACAGGCCGCTTCCAATAGGTCGATGTGTTCAGCAGTGGACATCCCGTGGCCGAGAAGATGACGATGATGATTTTACAGACGGGCGGTCATTCTATGGTACTTACGGAGGTTTCTGCGTCTGGTTAATGCACTGCACCTTTGTTGCTACTTTTTTCGACGACAGACAAGGAAACGTCTCCCCTGCCGACGTCTCTCGAACTGACATACAATATCTGTGGATGAAGAAAAATTTGATAAGTTCCAGATAAGTAGACTTTCATGATAGAAAAAAAATGACATATTTGTATAATTGGTGCGAGCTGGCCTGTTGGTAATAGACGGAGGCGACTGCCAATATGCTTACGTAGGTCACGGTTTCAAATCTCAGGACACACCTTTGACTTTTCGGAATCCTGTGTCGATTGATATTAAATCACCAATGGATGAAGGAAAACGACGCGAGGAGAGCTGCATATCATATTATACTATTTGTATGAATGTATGTAAGTTCGCCCAATCGCACTAGGCCAGCGTGTTGGACTAGTGTAGAGGAGATAGATTATATAGATTGGATAGATTGTAGAGGAGGCCCGCGCCCTGCAGTGGCACGTGTTTACTAGTACAGTGGTACATGCAGGTGCAGATTGTGTATTTTTTTCTGTTGTGGTTTAAAGGTTACTCGCAATACAAGTCATCATATTATTATCTTCTACAAGGCGCGAATTTTACTGGACTTCATCGAACAATTTGAACATCAAGTAACATAAGTTCTTGCGAAATATACCATTTTTATGTTATAAATTCAACCTACCTTATAACTTCAGTGGCGTTATGTGTGGCTGGAAGAAAAGCTATGTCCACCGATTTGCAGGACCTCCGAGGTCTTAGCTCTCTGACCACAGCCCCATCTCCAAGCAGTTCTGGAGTATTGATACCCCATCGAGTAGTCGATGCTGTCACCTTTAATAAAATATACATAGATTAGATAGTATTCAAGGAAAATTACACAACAATTTATATTTAGCAAATCTTTTGTGCTTTGATTATTCTAGAACATTTCATTTATCTTTTTAGTCTTTTTAATCCTAGTGATCTGAAACACAGGCTTTACCTACATCAGAAAATAGATACCAGTCTCATATCCATCTTGTACCTTGGTATTTATAGATTGCTACTGAACGACACCAGGAGGTATTTTTAGTGACTGTAGATAAAATGCTACCAAGATGTTTGCCAAAAAAGTGCCTTTTTTGTTATTTCTTCCTATTGTCGTACTTGGGTGCTATATATTTTTTTTTCTAAAATAATTGTGTACGACCTTTTATTTTTAAAGACGCTAGGGTACGTAAATGTTAAAATTATTATTTTAGCAAAAACTATGGATTTACCACCCAAACACGAGGAAATTTAAAAAATAACAAAAACAAATGTCTCGTTTCTTTGCATTTTTTTTTAGTTCTATTGTGTTTTTAGTCATTAAACCTATCACCCATCGTCGTTTTCGGTGGCAGTCTTGATATACCCTGTATTATAATCAGAGTAGGGTACGAAAATTCATCTTAATCTAGGCACAGTCACGATTTACTAAAATATATACTAGAAGGTGTGCCATTTCCTTGGACAGTATATAATATACAGGATATTATATAAATTATTAGATTATAAACTGACCTCAACGTTAACAGCACCATCTCTATCCCATCTGCTGGGAACCACTTTGATGACATATCTCATTCTAGTCTCTTCGGAGCTCGAATCAAATTGTATGGATCCTTCATCACTTGTCTCTTGTATGGAAGATGTTGCCATCGGCGCTGCGACGAAGAATTTGGAATGGGGATCTGTAATATCGGTTACTTTATTAGTAACTTATTCTTGGTGTTTGAAAATTTATAAAAAATGTGATAAACTACAAAATATTTTCCTCCAGAAATAAATTGGTGAGAAGCAGTCTAAATGCGAAGGGTCCGATCCGATAGCAGCATTGATAAGTACATACATGTCAGGTTATCTGTTTTTTCGAGTCTGATTATTGTGGGTTTAAAGCACGAGTTTAAAGGGCCTTAGATTTTTAAACAGCACCACCAAAAGTAGTACTCTTGTTAAATAAAGAATAATGTGTGTATAAATAACATAATAAAAAAATAAATAAATAATCCAGATCGCACACTAAGATCGAGTCTTATCTCGTGGCCCGTGGGTACCTGATACCCGTAGTTCCTGAACTACGAGACAATTCTGTTATCACAAACTCATAGGCCCCAAAAAATACTTGTGGATCACATATATTTTACGGAGCGGGGATCGGGCTCGCGTCCTCACGTTTCACAGCCAGCGTCTAACCAACTGAGCCATCCTGCTGTTTAGATAATTATTCTTACATACCTATATTTTTTGCGAAGTGCAATCTTTTTCCTCTCACTAATACTTCGACGTCTACTGATCCACCACAGGTCGTAACAGTAAGCCAGAGTCCACCACCTGCTCCAATTGTGGCCTGGAATAGATGAAAAGCATAATTTACTCTTTTCTTAATACATCAGGAATATACTTTTACGGAAGTGGCACAGCTACGATGTCGTCAGTGATGTCCCAGTATGAATGGACATGCTCATACATGGTATCACTGGGTATTTTTTTCTTTTTCTGAAATGGATACCCTGGAACTGTATTCTGTTTTTCTTTTTAAGTCCTATTGTACTTACCTACCTACTGCCATTATTACATAATTTATGAACATTATTTGTGCATTATTTCGATACTGAACATTAATTAAGTATTCACAAAAACTCACTTTGAAATAATAAATGCTCTTTCCCTTAACATCGGCTCGGTACGGCACGTTCTCTCGAAGCCGCTTTGCAGTAGAAGTGCGGGGACGAACGCTGCCAGTCGCCAGTAAAGAGCCAGAACGGCGGTCTTTGGCTACACTGAATACACTTACGTAGTACATCTGTGAATAACATAATTACAAGTTCGATTTTACTCATGAATAAATAACCCATAAAGCATAAATAGATTGAAGACAAGTTAAACATTCCCGGAGACTCGCCGAGCTTCAATGCTCGGTGTCATTAAAATGTTGCAGTGGCAGGAGGGATGGACAGTCACCAATAAGAAAAAAAATAGGTCGATTTCAAAATAATGTAAGCGGCGATGTACGACAAAACAAAAAGTGATGTTAAAGAAGATGCGGCTACTTGAGTAGTTGTTGGAGCGATATCATCAAATTTTGGAACTGGTAGAGCCAGACTGTAAAAAGTCATGACTTAGCATAAATGGACACGTTCATCTGCCGAACCAAAGCATTAAAAAAAACCATTAACCTTATGTCGTGGGTATCCGGGACTACGAGGGACTTGTCGGTCCTAGAAATACGCAGACCCGGAACAAATGCTTGTGGTTCGCAGAAAATTGTCTCATTGCGGTGACCGAACCCGCGGCCTCTCGTTTCAAATCCGGCGTTTAACCAACTGCGCCAAGACCATATTTTGTGCAATAATAAAGTAATAAAAGATTACTTACGGTACTAGGATCCAAATTTTCTATCAGGTGATGGGTTCTGTCACCGACGCAAGCTATAACCGGGTCTTCATCAGTAGTCACTTTGGTGCTGCGACCTATGAGAAATATCAATCTTACCAAACACGTAACTCAAATAATCTAATTTGGGAGAATTAGGAAAATGTATTATAATTCAAACTCTTATCACTGTACAGTAATTGCCAACAAATATTGTTGAAAGAAAATATTCTGAAATGATTTGTTTTGTAGTAGGTGGTAGGTCTCACATTATATGTGAGAGAATGTCTACGTAGGTCCCAGCGTAATGTCAATTTCTCTCCAAACAGCAGTTTGGCATTGCAACCAAACTGAAAAGTGAGTAACTACAGGACAAAATGAAACTAAACATCTTATGTCTCAGGATGGTGACCGCAGTGGAATGCCAAGCATAGTTTTCATAGAGTTGGTTGGTTTTGGTTGTTGGTTTTGCTACTGTTCATGAGCAGACGTATCGCTTACCATCAGGCGAATGGTATGCCGTCTCACCATACAGCGCAAAAAAAAGGAATTGAAAGTAATATTTTAAATTAATGTTTATCATCATATTATTGTAGTATGAAAACGTATTTAATTAAAATAATTATGGATTAGACTGCCCCGGTAGCGTAGTCGTACCATGGTATGGTTACAAAGCTGAGGTATCGAATTCGCATCGTGAGTTGGGAATGTGATATTAGATTATTCTATTCATTATCAACCCAGAGTCAAGACTTTGTACCCGATATGGTGATAGGCTAGCCACCTATCACATCGTGCGGGTGTCCTGGCACCTCTGCCTGCTCCTTCCGGGAAAAAGGCTTGAGTTTATGTATGTGATTCTGGATCTTATCACGGCAATCCTACATCAGTGATGATCAGTGTAGGGTAAATTGGATTGATGTACTGTTAAGTACCTACTTTCTTACTCGTAATGTTATGAAATAAAATTCACCAAAATAACTCACCAAACTTCTTCCTCCGGTAGATACTTTTAAAATACCCCTCATAGATATTAAAAGTATCTTCCATGTCAATCTTGTTGTCTTCCGAAGACATGTTGACATTTTCTATGATTCCCTTCGGGTTCAACTTGTCTGCTTCAGAAGTCATTCGACTGGATTTCTCAAGGCGACTTGTCTTGATGTCATGCTGGGCAGCACAGAGAGAGGTATAGTTCTTCCTGTGTGATGCTACCACGCAGTATGATGTTTCTTGAGGATCTATGGGACTGAAGAATTTAAATGGTTAAAATACGTGAAATTTAAAGTTGTAGATTAATTTATAATTGTACAATGAAAGAAGTCATCATAACACTTATAATGTCACGGTCTTAGTTACGTGAAGTTGAAATAAATTGATATGAAAAAATATGTGTAATATTTGTTTTATTTGAAGGAATAATGGCGTAAATAAAAAAAAAACTAGTAGACTGACATAAATGGGGTCTAAGGGAGTCACCACAATGCGACTGCGGAGCACCCGACCACCCTGTCCCATGTCGTAAACGAATGCCCACTTCGTTGTTTCTCCGGTGGAATCTCAGAACTTCATAAATACACTCCTGATGCTGCAAGCTGGCTAAAAAACCTAGACATAGAAGTTTGATCCACGCAGGATAAATGCCATACGCAATGAACTAGTAGACTTGCTATTAAAAATAAATCTTTCAGTAAGATCACGAGAAATTCATTGAATATGCTGTAGCATCTAATACTTGACGCTTAAGTACCACACATTGTAGGATCGTAACCAATGTGTAACGTGAACACATCAAAATGCTTTAAACTTTAGTATCCATATAAATGATGGAACTAATAAAATTATTTTGGTGGAATATTTGGCACTCCATAAAATAAGCGGACTTGATCGAGTCGAGATTTCTATAAACAACATAAGTGAAAACATGAAAGACAGTTTGCTTGCACAAAATTTCTCCAATTTCATGTTAAAAATTAGAGATTAAGGCATACTAACGCCAAGCTTACGCGCGATACATTTCACCCACTTAAGAAGTTTTAATGGAGAATCTTTCGGCGTCCTGGTTTCCTTACAATTTTATCCATCACGAATACAATTATAAAAATCAGCTACAAAGAAATGAGTAAGTTATTAATTAGTGAAAAACTGTTCTTGAAATGAAACCTACATTCAATCTAATTAAAGAATTAACGGTTATTAAAGACCAGGAAATAATTAAACAGACGGCAGCCCGTTTGAAAAATGATGTGACCATCAGAAAAACTAGCGTGGATGCCGACAAAGTATCTATGGAAACTCAGGCAACTGGCCATAGATCGAGTGCTGTAAATGGAGTCAATTATCTGGCCAGTGTCGTAGCATTGGAGCATTTCGAAAAATCCCATTGATTTACATTAATGGCGGGATGCGACCGCATCATACACGATGGTCGATGTAAAAAATTGTTTACGATGGCGGTTATTTTGGCAGTTTCGATATGTGTAGGTAACAAATATTTGAAGTTTCTGTAAAATATAACTTTATTATTACTGTGGAGTGTAGAATTAGAGGTAATTTGATTGTGATGTTATAAGTGGCGCTAGTTATTAAAGATTATAACAGTTGTTGTTGTGGTTTGATTTAATGGATTTGAGATGAAAACCGGGATATGTTAAATATTTCGTAGATCTAAAAGTTAAAAATAGAGAAAAATGTAATAAACCCACTTGATTTTTAAATTGAACACAATTTATGTTTATTAAAATTCCATAAATTAATTCATCATATAAAATTATATGATTTTAAAACAAGCAAAGATACACACTTATCATAACTTAGGACTTATACACTTTTAGTGCGAACTTTAATAGGCTTTTGAAAACTGATCGAAATGACAACATAATAGAAATAATATCTAATGACTCCAGCATAACCGTCTCATTCGCGTCCAGTTAGCTAAATGGTTAAGTTATCACCACGGCGTATTCATTTCTATTCGCGATGGAATTCACGTAATTAGATTAAAAAAGGGCAAAGCAGTCATTAATTAATAAATTCTTCGAACTCTCCATCGCCAGATAGATACGTCAAACACAAGACTTCGTTAACGGATTTCTTTAATGATTTTTATTGATTATTTCCTTAGGATAATAGTGTAATTTGTGAGGTTTTTAATTTGTGTTTTAAATATTAATAAGCCTCTTAGCAATGTGATAGATGTCGACTGCGAAATGGCAGATAGTGAATTAGATTGATTAAAAACCCGGATTGAAAAAAGCAATGGTTCTCCGTAGATATCTCTCGAAACTATGTATACTAGTAAACTTTCTGTGCATGAAGATGCCAAAGAGTCTAATATACTAAAATAAAAATTGCAAGAACTCAATACAAACGACCCAAGATTGTTATTCTATATCTGTATTGATGTTATCAAGTAAGAAATTAGTGTCAATGTTATTAAAACTAAGGAGTCTGATGATCAGAACATCGGTACACTTAGCCGTATGGGGTCATAGAGAATACGAACAAAAGATTTATCTTCTCCCCATCCTTCTTTGATATATCAGCTTCGTTATAAAGGTCTGTTTGATGACGAGAAACTGCCTTTTGGTATTTTGAAAACAAGCTGGTTTAAACCACCATGTTATTAGATTATAAGTACGTAAATTTGTCCAAAATAAGGACGTGATCGCCTTTCTCTCGACCTTTAACTTTATTAACTTGTAAATTATGCGATTTTAATTGGGCTGTATTTTTTTCGTTCTTACACTTTCACTTGCATATTTTTATTGGCAGTATTCGCAATGTTTCTTACTCCTAAAAGATCAAGAAAAAAATGGTGCAAAAGAGCACGTCAAACCATCCAGCTATGAAGATCAAATATTGTAAATCTTTATTTACCATTGTGTAAGAATAAGTAATCCTTCATAGATGGTTTCTTTCTTCCTAGACTTGTGCCTGCGTCGGAAAACTCAAAGACGTTATAATCCCATACAAATTAACTTCTCAAAACACAAATAATAAACAGACATAATCTCTCACTTAAACTGTTGAGGATTAATTATATACAGTTTTGTCATATTGATTGCCTATCAGAGATTGTAATGACCAGTTAAACACGTAAAACAAACCAATCAAAGAAATATAAACCCAATTTAATGTATGAAAAGATATGCATTTAGTTTTCACGCCTGCTAATTGTGTGCGACAGACGAATTTATACTTTACGACATTCGGAATTAGATTGTAATTTCAAGTTCGTGTAATATTTCCATAGGTTAAGTAAAAAGATGAAAGAATGAGGTTTGCCTTTAAAGACTTTTTATTCTATTTGAGAGAACCATCTTTAGTAGCTTATACCGATATGCTGTCGTAACGAAGTGAATTGTCCTTTTTTGCGATAAGAGGACGTGTTAGCACTTATAAGCAAAATCTTGTACGCAAGAATTTCAATTAAATATTGTATGTTAGGCATTTGATGGCCGCCGTTTCCTATAATGGTATGTTAGTGGTATTGCTGTTTTGAAACAAATGTTCGTAATAACTAATAAAAAATCCGATAAAATCCGTAAATAATCGTTTTATTTCAATCGAGTTGATATTTTGATGGCATCATCAACAAGCCAACGATGTGTAAAAGCTTGGAGATACATGGTTCTGTCAGCTAAAGTCGAGTCTAGGTCGGATATTTTTTTTGATACCTACTCTCAAAATGACGGTGAATTTTTCATAAAAGTTTTGACTTGATAACTTAGATCAAATGTATCTGCTACAATCACATACATCAAATGTGTCCGCCCCGTGACCAAGAAAACTGTAAAGTAATCGAAACGTCGGTAAAAATGTAAAAATGTCAAAAAATGTAAAAATTAAACCAAATCCGCGATAAAATCCGTAAATAATAGTTTTATTTCAATGTAAACAATGGTGCTGAATTACCCCTACATAACAATGGAACAGATAATAGATATTTCCTTTGCCTCAAACAAAATAAAACATACGAAATAGAAGGATAATCCTGCCGCCAACTACTAAATAAAACATAAATTCCGAACGAAAGCGAAATGGAACGCAAATAAAAAAAGAGTACAAATCGGCCAATTCGAACCGGACAAAGCATGCATCGGAATGTGGGTACGGTAGCAACCCTGATCCGTGATCTCATACAATTAAAAACTCTAAAGGAATGTCACTATGTTATACAATGTTGCAAATGTGTACGCTGGCAGCCCTGACATTGCGCGATATGTGATGGATGTGGGGAAAGCTGACAGTTTTAACGAAGCCATAGTGCGTGTTGAAAATTTCTAAGCGCTATTGGCTTGTTAGCTGTATTTAAAGTTTATTTAACTTTGTTTAACGATAATTTAGTCTTTTTTGTTTGTAGTATGTGGGCGGCTTCCAACAACACGAGAAACTTTGATGCTTATGATCTGAAATGGAATCATTGTGGCTAGGAATATTAATGGTGATGATGATAAAGTATTTTTAATTAAGGGATCAAGAACTTAATGTATAAAATAGGAAAATATGGAATAAGGTCGTCATAATTAATTAAATGATTTCTAGTCAAAAATGTTTAAGATCAGGAATAGAGTAAATGAAGCCGAAAGCTAGATATTTGAAATTACACGGACAAAGTACAATGGAAGGAATAAAATAGACCATCTTTATAAACTGTCATATTATATGTCATATCTATTGCTAAGTAGATTTCCAGGTCAATATATAGAAAAGCATATTGACGTTTTATACAAGTGCCCTAGAATTGAACCTTAGTTCCATGTCCCAATCAAGCTTACACTAACTTGATTTATGATTGTATTAACTCATATTTTTCATTTAAAAATTCAATTCCAACAGCAAAAAATATTTTATCAATAATATGATAGATTTGTTTAGTGCACCGAATTGAGTTGGGCGCGGTGAAATCGAGTTAACTTATTAAATTATGATAAAAATGTAGCCTTGTATATAGGGCGGTATGCACACGTTTGCAGTGTGTTGCTAGGATGCGATTTACTGGCGAATGTGGTGCGTGTGTACAAGGATTTATATCGCGCTGTTTCAAATAACGCTTTGGGAACGTTGCTAAGTCCTGTTAGACTCTGTTTACAGAAAGGAAAATGATTTTTGAATGAAGTATTTTTCTTAATTAATAGAAGATAAATAAAATAATATTTCCTTTTTAGTTTTTACATTAAATAGCAACTTTCTCAATGGAAAATAATGCACTTTTACAGTACATTAAGCAGATTATGTTATTAATTTAATTCTCTTATACGGATTCTCGTGGCATATATTTAAAGGTATGAACTATTGATAAATAAATAAATTATATAAATATATTTATTATTTAGCTACCTCAGTTACAGAACCGATAAATTCGTCAGTATTATTGGAAATATTCACCTGGCTGTGAATATTCTGTTCCATTGTGGTGCGTAGTAAAATACACGTTAAAATATATTCCAAAGGATAAAAGTGTCAACAATATTCTATCCTCAGATTAAGCAATAACAATTTATGGAACATTAAATACACGGCACGACAGGCCATGTTCACAATTTCCATAACAAATTGTTGAAAAAAGTATATAAAATTTCCATAAACACGGTTGTGTACGGGGCTTTATGAAGTGATATCTATTGCCTTACAAGGGGTTCGTATCATAAATTCATCCATACGTGTTCTTGTGACGAACACTGACAGAATGGATTTATGTTCGCCGAGAGATATGGCGAGGTTCGCCACGCGGATGCGCGCTGCGGGACACACTGTAAAAAGGGTTTTGAATTACGAAAATGAATTAATGAATTTGAATAATTCTTATTTTAAATGTTGCTTAGTGTGACCAGCCAGTAATTTTGTCCGTTATGATTATAAGCGGGAAAGTTGAGGTTCAAAAAGATGAACGAGAAAGGCAATTTTTAAGTAGTTCATTTAATGTAATATTTTGATGTCTGCCAGTATTATAAATACATTCAGGGTGATTTAGGCAAAAAATAATTTTAATCAAGACTTAAAAAGTGCGTGGTGGCCTGTTGGTAAACGGACTAGACGCGGCTGCCAACATGTTCTCGGTGGTCGCGGGTTCGAATCCCAGGGCACACCTCTGACTTTTCGGAGTCATGTGTGTATTGATAGTCAATCACCACGCACTAAAACGGTGAAGGAAAACATCGTGAGGAAACCTGCATACCATAGCGATTCATAAGAATTTCTATGGTATGTAAGTCCGCCAACCCGCACTAGGCCAGCGTGGTGGACTATATGGCCTAACCACTCTCAATCGTACTCTCGATTGTAGAGTAGGCCCGTGCCCTGCAGTGGGACGTATATGGGCTGATACAGAAGACTTAATCACTACAACTCTTTTTTATTTTATTTTTTACAATAATTTGAATTTTACATTTAAAGTTATTTCTATCAATACCTCGTTATGCAAAACTCCTATTTTATAAGCCACCTTTTATTTACTTTGTAATATTCATATTTTCAATATCGCATCATCCCACATAGTGAATCAACTTGTTATCTTTTAAGGATCATTTTATTACCTATTTATGGAGGAGAGCACATAATAAAACCGTAAAAGAACAATATTAAAGACATTTTCAAGATTTTAAACCTTTCATAGAGATAAGGCTCGTTGCTATAATTATCTGTTGGTATATTCCGAAATATAGTTCTTATAAAGAATAATATTAACAATAATTAACTATAATTTTTATTATGAGAGCAAAACAGTTATATGAATTGAAGGTACTAATAAACACCTGACGAATAATTAAAGCCTTACTAAATTCAGAAGATGACACGTAATTGCTTTGCGTTTAGGGTTTAGCCATAAAGCCCAGTCACACGTTGAGAGTTTCTCGCCTCGGTGATAAGATTATCGTACGGACTTAGAGTATTTATAATATACAGGGAGCGCTGTCATACATTCGCGTTTTGAAAAACGTAGATATTTTCTTGTTCGTAATGTTGGTAGCGCTCCTATATTCATGAAAATTGAATTAATTATTTAGCAATAAATTGCTATGAATTCCTTTGATAGCCGAAATTATATTTTGCTATTATCCTTTTAAAACGAGTTTAAGTTAAATTAAATAGCCCTAAACTATTTATTTTTAATTTTTTTTCCAAGTGATTTATGTATGTTGCACAACCTGGTCAAATATTTGCCAATAGAAGGGCAGAAAAAGGTGGCCCAGCACCACCATTTTTATCTACGTTTTTGAAGTACCAGCGCTCCCTCTATATAATAGATACTCTAAGCGTACGGATTAAAAAACACAAGGCGTTATAGAAATTATTGTATACGATAATGACATACGATTCTTGATTCTCTAAAACTCTCGTGTAAATGAGCTATAATATAATATAAAGCTATAATATCGATGAGCGAGCACAATCTCTAACCAGTTTATTGCTGTGAATGACGAGACAAGCA
The DNA here is from genome assembly GCA_023078785.2 of Hyles euphorbiae. Lineage (NCBI taxonomy): Eukaryota > Metazoa > Arthropoda > Insecta > Lepidoptera > Sphingidae > Hyles > Hyles euphorbiae. The sequence continues at coordinate 12,622,025 of CM041031.1, read as the reverse complement.
TGCAGTTCGCCTGATGATAAACGATACGACCGCTCATAAACAGTAGCAAAACCAAACACCACCTTGAAAGCAATGCTTGGCATTCTACTGCACTCGCCATCCTGAGACATAAGTCTCAATATGTCTCTTTTTATTATTGGATAATCTGACTACAATGTCCTTCAAACCGGAACACAACAGTGCATTTACACTGCTGTTTGACGGGAGAAATAGACATTGCGGTGGTACCTACCAGGCGGCCTTTCACACATGAAAACCTTCCACCAGTAGAATTTTCCTGTATTTATCCTAGAATGCATCAGCATTCTGCTTACTTTGAAAATGAATTGAAATCGTTTATATAAAATGAATTTCCTTAAGAATCACCACTACTACGTCTACCTACCTCTGACGTCCTATAAGCCTCTTTCTTATGATCAATAAATTCATCGATAGCCTCCGTTGCGCAGTTGGTTGAAACGACTTTGAAATGAAAGACCGCAAGTTGGATGTCCGCATCAAAATTAATATAATATTTATTTTCTATGTTGGTGACGGGGTTAAGAAAACGAAGAGTCACGCTTAATTTATAACAACCGTAATATGACTTAGTGTGAAACCAGGACTAGGTATATTATGTTTTTTATTGTTCATTTGACTTTTGAGTTTATTTATTATTTATTTATCTCTCATTTCCTCGACGATTTTTCAGTTAGATGGTCATCCATTTGGAGATTTGAGCTGACATTCCCGCCACGTCGGTGCGATATGGCCACACTGCGCTAAGTTAACGGGACTAGAAGGTACTGACGGGTTTTTATTGAGATATTTCTAAGTGTCACAGCATAAGGTGATTTAAAGCCTTACTTACGATTATGATCTATTGGACACCAAAACATAAAACGCGACACACCGCGAAAGCTACGTGGAGGAAATATGACACATTTTACCTTTTTCGACGGGTGTTTCAGTTTAAAGGGTAAAATAAATCAATTAGTTTCGACGAATAAATAATTATAGATATATGCTATGTATATTTTGAAATTAATAATAATCATAGGTATGTTTATTTACTCTGGCTCGACAAACCGAATTGCATGTGTTAACAATTAGAGTCTAAACAGACCGACGACAGATGTTCTTTAGCTATTCGACATAATTATACCTATTCCATTGCTTATTTTGGACCATAGAACCCATGCTCATTTTTTACAATTATTCATTGCATTGGCGGAACAGAGTATACTCATTCCTCGTTCTGGGCGACTTCGCTTCACTCAGCAATAATAAAAATAATATAATAATTGTAAATTATAACATAACATTAATGACTCTGATTTAAACCAATTTGTAATTCTTTTTATAATATTGTAAACTGGTTTTGAAAAGAGCAACACTAGAGTTTCTTGCCCGAAGAAGAAAAACTGTTTATTTTTCACTAGTGAACAAAACGACAGATATAAAACAGAAACATCTGTATTCTGTATCAGCCCATATACGTCCCACTGCAGGGCACGGGCCTCCTCTACAATCGACAGTACGATTGAGAGTGGTTAGGCCATATAGTCCACAACGCTGGCCTAGTGCGGGTTGGCGGACTTACATACCATAGATTTTTTTATAAATCGCTATGGTATGCAGGTTTCCTCACGATATTTTCCTTCACTGTTTTAGTGCGTGGTGATTGACTATCAATACACACATGACTCCGAAAAGTCAGAGGTGTGCCCTGGGATTTGAACCCGCGACCACCGTGAACATATTGGCAGTCGCGTCTAGTCCGTTTACCAACAGGCCACCACGAAACAGAAACATAAAAAATTAAAAAAGAAGGAAGAATTTCCCACGTTGATCACGCAACGAAATATTGCGGAATCTGTATATTGATTCAATAAATTATTTTCATTTCATTTCCATTTCGATTATCAAAATATGTCGCGACTTGGTGCATAATAGTAATAAATGAGACTCCAATGTAAGTTTTATTCTGTGCCGTGGCGCGTTCAACACGCCCATACAGCAGGGAACTTTTCCTTTATTTAATTCAGTTTACAGCTTGTTCTCCGGTTGATTACAAACGAGACTTGTGTAACCAGTGTTTAAGTAAATGCGAACTGTATCCATTTTGACATAATTTTATAAATCGTTTTACAGCGTATCTAATTGAATAAATGTCGTTTTTAGCCGTTGAATTCTGTTTTAATCGACTGGTATATATTAATTCGATTAATGTTTTGACTAAGATGTTTGTTACGTGTTTTATGACAGGGGATGTTGAGTGTGAGAGGTTGGGGGTCGATTCCACAGATTAAGCAAAATCAATTCAACAAGAAGCATTTGTTCTTGGGTTCATAAAAAAATATATAGGATAGGATAATACTTTTATAAAAATTGTGTATGACGGCCAGTAGGAATTGAAGCAATGAAGAAACCTAAAATTGTATTTTAATTTTATTACACACTTTAACGCTTGCTGTCCAAAGATTAAAATAAGTAATTTTAATAAAAACTCCAAAATAAGTGTTATATTCCATTATTCCAATCAATTATAAAATTAAGAGTCATTTAAAAAAAAATGTAGATTCATTCACTTTCACAACCAAGTTCAATACTTCCACACTACTATAACTACAATTTTCTATCGAACAAATTGTATCACAACATAAAAATTTATTCGAATGATTGTATCACAAAGAATCGATTAAGTATGATTTATTTAATCGATTAGTAGTAACGACGTCGGGAATCCGCGCTCCTTATGAGTTTTGTAGTGCTACCCCTACTCTGGCCGATTGATCAATAAAAAACACACATTATATGTAAATTAAACTTGCAACTATGTCTTCTAAGGATGTGCAGCTAATTGTGAGTGATGTTTTAAAATATAATCATGGTTTAACAAATCGAAGTGGTGATTTTAAAAATGGGGCTTCGACAATACTAAATAATATTTATTTTGTATTGTTTGCCAAGATTGGAGCTTTAACATAAAGGTAACATAAGGTTTAACATAAACACGCATAACAACTGCCCTTGGAACTCAAGAATACAATGAAATATTGGTAGAGTAAGAAATTAAAAAAATAATAAACAGTCACCTCGGATCCCAGTTGGCAGCGAGCCTCCGTCTCGACCTCACCCGGAGTCGCAACCTCACCTGCCTGGTCGCCTCGCCGCGCGCGCTCACCACGCAACCGCCGCCTTTCGCGGACCACAACTAAATAAATAAATAAATAAATAAATAAATAAATAAATAACACCCAACAGTCACATATAGTCTTAGGTCGCAGTTATCAGGAACTACGAGAGACTTTTCGGTCTCACAAACAGCTACACCCGAAAGAAATATTTGTGGGCCGCATAAACATTTCTCTCGGTGCGCGGATCGAACCCGCGGCCTCTCGTTTCACAGGCGATTCTAACCGACTATGCCACGGAGGCTGCCATTGCAACTGCCATCAATTGTCATTCATGAGACGTACGAATAAATCTTGAATAGGAAAAGTCGACATTTTTCCCATAGCAATATGAGGCGGTTACGACGTTTTGGTTTTGTGTGTGATTGGCATCAGGAGTTGAGTACTTTGTAAAGAGTTTTAATTAGATCTTAAGTGAATTAATTGGTCTTTATTAATGTGAGTAGATTATATTTATTTCTTACCATCAAGATTGATTATGATCTTTGCTACAAATTAATTTAATTCTTTTTATAAAAGTATATTTAACTATATAAAATTACCTGCAGGACATATCTGTCGTACGGTGATATGAATAGGGAAAATGTGCTCATTTCTCCGTTACTGCTTTCCTTTTGCAAACTGAGATGGCCTGAAAGAAAATAGTAAAGTATCAGCCCATATAGGTCCCAAAGGCGCAGGCCTCTTTATTACATTCCTCATATAAACATTATTTCAAAACAGCATCAAAATTATTTGATACAGAAATTATAATATTTTAGTAGTCGGGACATTCGCTTTCTCTTTCGCACAGCACGTTAGTCGCATCCTTTTGAGTTCCGCCTACAACCTTTTCAATAATTCTAACTGATTTTAAAAAGTTTTAAAAAGATTTTAAAAAGGTAAACTTTTGATACAATTACTAATGAAAATTGTTAAACAATTTGTTTATGTTCTTTTTTAAGTTATTTTTTTTTATGATGTACAATCAAGTATAAAAAATGAAAATGTAGTCATCATCCCTATAGCATCAGTGCAAGAGTCGAATTCTGTATCAACTCATTTACATACGTCCCACTGCAGGGCACGGGCCTCCTCTACAATCGACAGTACAATTGAGAGTGGTAAGGCCATATTATAGTCTTGCATATCATAGCGATTTGTATACACTATAGTTTGTAAAGCCCGCCAACCCGCTTTAAGCCAGCGTGACTATATGGCCTAACCACTCTTAATGGAGTCGAATTCAGTGTCTTTAATTTTGCGCTCAGCTTCTCTCTTCTCCGTTATATTTAAAAAAATAAATCAACATCAATTTTAACATATTCATATGAGCACTTACCATTTGCATTACCAGCTTTTCCGTAGTAAAGGGCCCAGTGGAAGTCCTTCGTACAAGGGCTGATTGTAATGAACACTACGGCTTGTGACAACGAAGACGTGTTTAATTCCAAACTGCAAAAAGAAAAAAATGCTTATCTATCATATCAAACAATTGAAAAATCTATGTTGGAGAACGATTTTACAAAGAAAGGTCAATTGGAACAGTGGTCCAAAAATTACAGTATCTTTTTACCCTTACACAAATCCTGTTATTATAAAAACTGTATAATATACACCTCCCTGTTTAATTTAAAACAATGTATTTTATGTTAGATTTTGATTATGTTTGAGGATCATTGATTCACATTCATGTGTGTTTACTGTTTTTTTTTTGTGTTTACTGTTAAAAATTGTACACTTAGCTTAAACTTATTTCGACGCCATCTTTTTCTTTTATAAAAATATCACAATTGTGGTGAATTATTAAAGAAAGAAAACCCTCTCCTTTTTTACGTGAAAACTTGGCCTTAAATAAATAAATATTGTGTTTATAAAACTGCGAAAATATCCTTGAATTTAAAAAAATATGAATGAACTGTATATGTTAAGTTCTTATTTACATCTAAGTACATACTTCCCGTATATTATTCTAAAAATATTCAATGAACCGACACGACCTTCGTATTTCTTGGTTTATATGAATTCATAACTATTGTCGTCACCCGTATGACGGTAGTTTATGGTAAAATTGTTTTTATTTCCTTCAGTGAATAATATTGGAATCTAATTTTATCTCATATTCTTCTAAAAATATATTGCAGAGAGATATCTTGCTATTGAACAATAGGTTATAAATAAATAAACAATAAACACACCCAACAGTCACATACATAATCCTGAACCCACATTGAGATCGAGTCTTGTGTCGTAGGTATCAGAAACTACGAGAGACGTCGGTCTCACAAATACCCACACCGGAAACAAATATCTGTGGATCACGATTTGTTTCAGTCCGGGGATCGAACCCGCGGCCTCACGTTTCACAGCCAGCGTCCGACCAACTGCGCCACGGAGGCTGTCAAAACTGTCATACATAGGTAATAACTTGAAGGTTGAATTAAACGTAGGTTTTTCGTTCCTGTGGGGTTCTGTGACTGAGATTACCGGAGACTCTAGACCTAGTTTTAATCATAGATTTCCACGAAAGTATAGTTGTGTAAAAATATTGCTTTTTTAGCTACAATTTAATATGGATGAGCTTAGCTCTGGGATCTTTTAGGCTAGTATAATAAAAAACGGTGCATTAACCATTTATTACCCCCTATCACATCATGGGACGGAAAATACACGGCGAATCGTCAGTGTCATTGTTGCACTTCTGCCTACCCCTTCTGGGAAAATGGAGTGAGTTTATATAGAAATTCTTCCCTTCCATTCAAAATATTTTTGTATTTATTTATAAGTGAAAAGAAACTCTGTACTTAACTGTGGATGACAAAAATCGAATCAGTCAAGGTACGGTTAATTTTTCGTTACAATTCTCTAATACACCTGGTAAATTATTTAGGCAGTCACCCGCTTGCCTACCACGCCCTCACACCCCAATTTATAGCTAGTGCAATTTACAACTAGTTTTATTTAGTAGTCAACAGATAATTCCCACATTAGATATGTCAATTTGAGATCGATTAATCGAATATCAATCGATTTTAACTCGGTCAGTGGCATGCTCTAAGGACTTAAAGAAATTATGTTTTGCGTTCTACAAAGCAATTTAAATAAACCAATTTAATCATTGTAGTTTTTGAGAGGTTTTCATATTCGAATATCTACTTTTCTTACAGTCTATGAAACTGAAAAATACCTTGTGCTACTTTCTTGTCATCTCAACAACTTGTGTTTATAGCTTGTTACGGAAGAATCAAATAGTTCGCGATTATTATGTGAAATGGTGAGACATAAACGCTAATCATTAAGTGATTTTTTATCAGGACATTCTGAATTTACCATCTAGTATAAATTTATTGAAGCGAGTGAATTAACAAAGTCATTTTATGCACAATATTAACAACCTAGTGGCAAAATCAATTAAACATCGATTTAAACCGATGATCAAATTTTTCAAAACATCGATTTTATCCCACTTAAGGCGCGGTTATTTATATCCGTGCGTGTGATTGCATGTGACACGTGACAGCGCATGAACTACCGTATTTATTGGACATTAAATTCTATATATTTATAATAAATAGTATATATTTTGTTTTTAATGATCGACATTCTTAATACCGTATTGATAAAACACCAGGAAACGTTCTCGATGATTTTGTAAACAGTTTTATTGGTCCCACTGGAATGCTAAGTGTAAGTTATTCATTAAAATTAAATTACCTTAATCCTAGTAGTAGAGCATGCACATAAAATAGTACATTAATGTTGAATATGAGATGTGGGAGCAATGTAATAAAATTATCAATGAAATTGAAGTTGAGAAATATAATTCCTTTACCACTTTCGCTTTTTCTATGTAAATCTAGGTATTAGTGTATCACATTTAGTTTTTCAATGTAATATTAGGCTATGATGGAGCTACTACACATTCGACCCGTCAGATTTTTAGCACCACTTTTTTTTCGTTGGCCATCATATGAAAATGAACATTTTACACTAATATTTAGTCTAGTATTTTTTTATTCATTGTAAATATATCTCAATATCGTGATAATATTGCCAGTCTACCAAATCGGGTCTGGAGCGGGAAGTAAAAGCGTTGGGAAGGTGGAAGGGGTATAGGAATAAAACAAAAAACATCAACAAAGTGGTTACGTGATATTCTATCACGCTCTCGAATTTGATCTAATCTTCCAATTTATGCTATACAAGTCCTTAATCAATTGTCCAACATCTGACTCACCGCCATTCTCCTTAAAAATTACAACAATTCCTTACCTTCTTCTCTGTCCTTCTTCTAATCTATAAACGGTCTGGTTGTCCGTCGGCAGCCATTCCACCACCCTGGCTTCTGGCCTCGTGACCAGGACTGTTGGAGACGCGTACCCTGCTCCGGCAGCGTGGAGCACCAGCAACGCTGCCAGCCTTGTCGTGAACACATTCAGTTTTCTGTTGAAGAGAAGTAGAATTTTAGTAAATTATTTATTAATTTTACAGCAAATAAAAATAAAAAAAAAATACAGGTAGTCTGTTTTTCTTTGTTAAGGTAGTAAACACATTTTATCCAAAGTAAATATTTCACATATTGAGATTTGACATCTTAAGTCTCAGAATGGCGAGCGTAGTGGAATATCAAGCATTGCTTTGTTATTCATTATGTTGTTTGCTTTTGCTTCCGTCCTTAAGTGATTGAATCGCTTACCAATAGTCTAATGGCATGTTCATCTCGTCATTCATTGCAATAAAAAACATCAGTGAAACGCAAAACGAAAATCATGTTCAATCATAATGCTGTGAACACTCCAGTAGAGATGAATTGTGTATGGGTGTAACTTTTATAGGATAATGATAGGGTTTGGTAAATGAGTAAGTGGGTGAGTAAATAAAAATATGCTAAGAAAGTATTGTATATGCTGATTGTGTTAAAATGGTTGGTCGTCCTTTTTAGACCCAATATTACAGTTTTTAACCCAAATGACGCCGAAATAACATGTTCTATTATCAAAATATTTTGAAAACATTAACTTTAGTTGTGTCGAAGATGTTTTAAAAAAAAGGCGTTTTCTAAATTTGATACACGTTAACTCCAACCTTTAATTTATCTCAGAAATAAAATAGTTAAGAGATTTTCTCCCAAACCTATCATTAACAAGAAAATGTAATCAGAAGTGAAAGGGATTCCAAATATGTAAATAGCAATTATTGATCCGATCCGGGTTATTACTAGCGATGTTTCCTTCAACATGATTAGGTGTCACTTCAATTAGTTCAATAAATTTTACGGTGCCATAGAGGGAGCCACTTAACGTAATAGCCAAGCCCTGGTTTGAATTCGGACATGCACTAATGGGCCTTGTAACTGATAATTTATTAGGTCGTAGATAATGTACCTAAGTTTGGTTCGTATGGAGTACCGTCAAAAATGGATGCAATTACGCTGAATTTAAGCGGTTATTTACTCAATTAATTATGAAAGTAATTAGTAATAAACTTTATTAAGTAATTTTAGATTTAGAATTATTTATTATGGTATAATTTTTTGCTTGTGTTAATAAATCTACGTTTTGTGTAGTAAATCAATGGATGAAATAAGTTTCTATGATAGATTTGTTTTCTTCACTTGCGCTTTAACTCTATTTTATATTGTATTCCTACTGCTTGTACTTTAGTTTTAGTGTTTTGTATGTCTTTCTTTTCAAATAAAAGTTTATTAATATTATTATTTTTTACAGTGGTAGGTCTATTTTGTCACAAAAAGATTGACCCTGCTCTTGATTTTGGTTTGGGTGACTTTAAAAAAGAAATATCTATTAAAGGTTTGTATTTTTACTGTGATGTAGATTAGATATATTTTTGGTAATAAACAATCATCAAAAATTTGTATCTTATGCGTCTGACTCAAAAATTAACCTTGACTTTTTTTCCACAATTCATTCACCCAAAATAAGAGTACATATTTAATTCCGTCGTCAATAACGCCCATCATACAGCATGATACACAAATCATCACATAACCACGCCGTGATTTATAGTTTACGTTATTTTACGCGAAACAATGAACTTTTGCGGTGAGAGCAGGCGAATTTATGGTCATTTCGCCATACGAGCCCAATGAACTGGCCTCTTACGCGGTCGGCGGGCCTTCAATAAAAACAAAAGCTAGCTGGCTTGTTTATTGTGCGTTGGCATTTTTACATGTACGTGACTTTGGAAAAAAATGAAATTGTGCGCGCTCCATTAATGAGTAATTTGAGTTTTGTTTACGTTCGTTGTTGGATGTTGGAGATTTTGATGACGTCATTAAACATTAGTGACGTCAAAGATTTTTAAGCATATTGGTATGATAAAAATTACGTATAATAGGAGTCATGTTTGTGTATTGCTTTATGAATAATAAAATATACAAAATAAAAAATATGTAATAAATTTTCATTCATAATAATTCCCAAACGCGAGCCGGAAGCCGAAATGAATAATTTTCTTAATCATGTCCACTGTTACACATTTCTGTAGTGACCTGAAGATAGAAAAGAACATTACCGAAATTCCTTTCCAATTTCCGTCTTTACCTAAAATTTTCTAAAACAGAAAAGTACGTCCAAATAAAACCCGCAGGACCTATTAATACGTCACCATAAATGTTGGTGAAATGGAAACGGCAGTTACACGTGTCCTGACAATTGCCACTGGCCTCATTTCAATTTTTTGACCGCGTTTCCTAAAATACGTTTCAACTCGTTAAAATGATACCTGCTGTATAATCAGCTTGCTCAGCGCATACTCAATTTATAACAAGTGACATGTCATTTTAATACATCCTGTATCTGCGTTTCCATTCGACGTTTGAAATGAAAATTAGATGCAATTTATTGTTCCTTTTTATATTACGTAAAAGTGGCCATTCTTTTTTTTGTCTTCGTATTTCTGTCACCTCTTTTTGCTTGTATATAGTAGATATTTTTTGTTAATTTAATGTTTAATTCTATTTTTATATTTTGGCCTTAGTTTGGTGCACAGATTATTATTGTTGTAAAATTGTTTGATTTAATTTCATGTTAACGTTTTGGCATACGCTGTATGTTTAAAATGATTTTTTTTTCAATAATTAAATCATGAAATAAATAAATCGTAAGACGTCAGCGTCAAAAGACGGCAGCTTTGCTGTCATATTTCATTCTCAGGCTCAGTACTTTTTTCCTCGTCCCGTTTTTTCTTCCCTTTTCTATCATAGTATCAAAGATCCATGTAAATTTAAGTATTTCATTTTTATGGGCGATCGGCATAGTACTTTAAAGTGGGACACATCAGGACTGGTATATACAACTTTAATAACCAATTTATAGATCTATCAACAAAGTACATTAAACACCGTTTGATAACAAGATACTTTTATTGCACACTTATCAGGGGTAGTAAATATTTTAAATTACGCTAAATAACAATTTTATTTACATAGTTAACCTTTGCCTGAACACGGGTGGGGCTATAAAAGAATCATAAAGTCGGCCCACCGTAGAAGCTTCCCGGTTTTGAGCATCGTTTAAATTTATACTAGGATTAATCGTTGGTTAAACCTAGGTCTTATGGCTACAGGGACTGCGAAGGTCTTGGTTTTGATTCCAGGGTAGAGCAGTCTATTGTCGCCTTTTTTTTAACGCTTAGATTGAAGAATTTCCGTGCTTTCCGGCGTTTTTGTCATATCTATTACTGGTATCAACTATAATAATGATTTGATCCGTGGTGCATTACCGTTTGGTTTTCTGGCTGCAAAAGTCTTTTTGCGAGGTTATTTACCTCTTTAGCTTTTCACGGTGGGAATTGAACAATCATTAATTTATTAATAGGAGTTATTAATATAACTTTGTGATTGATTTCGTTGCGGGTTCAAGCAAGTTCACTAGGTCACTCGGTGTCTTGCCACTGTTGATCCTACTGGTTTACTGGAGTTGCAGTGGTTTGTATAAGGGCGAGACAGTTTCATCTGTCAAAATAAAGCGATATTTACACGAAAAGTATCTCGCCTCGAAGACAAAGGTATGGTTATGATGTAAAAAGGTTGCATCGTGTAAATGGCGCTTTATACTTGAAATTCATAATTTATACATCTTCCCACACTTACAATATAATAATTGAATTTGGAAGTAATATTTCATACTACCATCTAAATTACAAACGGTTGCTTAACTCGAAATAAGTCGTAATACCTTAAAGTTATATCCTTCGAACGTTTTGAGCCGTATTGTCAAACAAATCAATTGTTTACTACCTGAGGTTGTAAATAAAGCAATATTAAGGAGCGTTCCCAAAACGGAAACTGAAATGAAGCTGTCACAAACGAACATCGAAATGTATTGTTTGATGAACTTATGGACAATAATTTACAATTTTGGGGTTTACTGGGGATGTTGTTTGGTTCTTGATGGATTAGTTACAATATATTGTGAGTTTTCCGGCCTTCTTTGTTATACATAACTTATAGTAAATTGCAAGTTCTGCGGTCCAATTTCTAAGCTGGAATTATTTTATGTTCTCAGGGATATTGCTATACTTAAAAGAAACTAATGCTCGCATAATGAAAAGGACTCAGTTATATTATATAATTTAAATAAAATATTTTTTCACCTACAAGCAGAATAGGGGCCCTACTCTATAAATCCGAAACGAAGCTCGAAACTTCGGATGATCGAAGTTTATATACGATACGAATGTACCTACTCTGTAAAAGTTCGAATTTGTATAACGTACATCGTAACCATAAGTCTATGATTACGACTATAAGTCAATAACAACCATAAGTATATGTAGATACATTCGTATGGTATAGAAACTTCGATCGTCCGAAGTTTCGAACTTCGTTTTGGATTTATAGAGTAGGGCCCTAGGAAAGACAACTATTTAATTTGATTTATTTCAAGTGAACAAAATATTTTTGGATTTTTATCATTGCAATATTTCAATTAAAGCATATTTTTGCGTTTCTATCAACTTTATTTTAATTCGTATATAGGTTGCTTAATTTTGGGTTATACAGAGTGTTTCACAAATATATTTTGAAACGACCTTGCAGAAATCCTGTTTCGCAGAGATTGTTTATTTCTTAGCAAAAACTATCTATAATGTAACTTAATTGGCATTAATGATGGTGACCAGTATTCATTACTTAAAATTTCTAATTTTGACCCCGCCAAACGCTACAAAAAGGGTCCTTAACTTCATTAACCAAGCCATTTGAGCATAATGAATCAAATTTTTGGTTCAGGTCAGAATACATACATACATACTCACGCCTATATCTCAGAAGGGGTGGGCAGAGGAGCCAGGGCACCCACATTTCGCCTTGTATGTTCCGTCCCACAATGTGATAGGTGGCGAGCCTATCGCCATATTGGGTACAAATTCCTGACTCTGGGCTGATAATTAATAGAAAATTCAATATCACTTTGCGCAACCCAGGATTCGAACCCGACACCTCAGCTTTCTAACCGTAGGTACCTTATTACAACTACGCCACCGAGGCAGTCAGAGGCTCAGAATATTTTTTTAGGATTAATGATATAAAAGTAAATATCAAAAGAATAACTAAGATAATATGTATATACTAGTAATACAGTCGTTCCGATGCTAATTAAGTGCTTTTTGTATTGGCAGTTCTCAATAATCTTTGCGTTGACGTTTTCAGTGTACTAAATCAAATATGTTTAAAAATATCTATAGGAGTACAAGAGGCCAAAAAAAATTATAGCTAAAATGGGTTTTTAAACTGTATGTGGAGCCGAATGTTTAATATTAATAATTTGTGTGTTTAATTGTATTAAATAGATACACAATAGTCACATACATAGCTCTGACCTCACTAAGATCGAAGAGAATCTAAGAATCACCAATTTTCGTCCTTTTCTCTTATATCCATCAAATGGTTGTCTGTCAGAAATTGCCTTGAGCGATAAGACCGCCAATTGTACTTTTTTTTTCTAGTTTGTATTGTTTCCTTTTGTATTTATTTATGGTGTACAATAAAGCTTATATAAATAAGATCGAGTCTCGTATCGTGGGTATCAGAAACTACGAGACTTTTCGGTATCACCCAGGCTTTAAAAAAGTACCTATGGATCACATTTTTTTTTATCTCGCTGCAAGGATCGTAACCGCTGTCTCTTGGTTTACAGCCGGCTTCTTGCCAACTACGCCATTGAAGTCATCAAATGAATGTGTTTTTAACATTGAATCAATTTTCGTTAAAATAGCGCAGTGCTCGTAACTCCAGGATCTCAGACTATAATATTTAAAATCCAACCAATATCGCGGCGGCTGCTTAATTCCTAATTATGGACGAGAGCTGATTTGTGTAAGCGCTCGTAAAAATGATTTAAAATTAACAAATGGTACGCTGCAGCCGGTAATGGTACAAACCTGTGCTAGGATAAGTGCCCATTGCCGTAAAATTAAAGTTTATGTCTCAGGTAAATCGGTCACGCTTGGTATATCGTGAGTATACTTATAATTTTGCCCAGTTTTTATACACATTTAGAAGGATTTTTATTCCTTAATGCCTGTATTTGATATATAATATGATATTGTACTCGTAACATAGTACATGTATTTTTTTTTCTATTAAAAGGTAAGCGTGCTGAAAGACTGCTGTAAGTTCGTTGGGGTAACACCGTAATACAAGGATGGACGGGGTAAGTACGTTAGCTCCTTTATTCTATATGAGTTTACGTTCTTCCCCTTATGCACTACTGTTACTGTGTTACCCCAACGCTCCATATTCATGTTTAATTAAGAGGTAGAGAAAAAAAGGGAAAGGGAGGTCTTTGCCCTGCTGAGAGTCTGTATAGGTATGAATTGATATTATAGTACGAGAACCTTTTATTGTGGAAAAAATAAGTTCTTATAAGTTATCGTAAAATTATCGTGATTAAAAGGGCTTTATAGACTGGAGTGAAACGTCTTATGTAAAATATATACTGAAACTTTGCTTCTCAACTAAGATTTCCTGTTCCGTACACTGCTTACTTTAAGGGCCTTATTAATAAACTCGGATGAGCGAGGGATTAAATTTTAGCCAAAACCTTTAAAATTGACTAATTTATATTGACCGTTCCTTTTACTTTTAAAATCAGTGGATTGCCATAACAGGATTATCATGTCAGGCTGAAGAATATAGTTTTTTTTTTAAATATAGTAATTACTATCTAGCTATTCATAATAATCAATTGAATTCTCTAGCCCAATGCCTAAAGTTAATCCTTCGCTCATCCGAGTTTATTAATGAGGTCGTAAAGGTTTCGAGGACTTAACACTCAAATGAAGAGCGCTGATGAAAACTTATTACGACTACTTGCACCTATGCTATTAAAAAGTAAAATTTTAGGTGAAGTGGGAGCCAACACAAAGGACAAAATAAATAATAACGTTATTTATTTTCAATTGTTTAATTAAGCAAGATGCCATATGCCATTACAATTTCCACATTGAGAATACAGAAGTTGGACCTTAATACTTTTGAAATGTTCCGTTATTTCTTATACAAAAAGACCTAACTAAGAATATACTCGTGAACAGGACTTGCCTAACCCACAGACATTCAGTTAGATATATCGTTTTATTAGCAACCTGTCCTAATTCCTCTCGCACTATAAAATCTACGTTCCGTCATAATTTTCTAACATTACAATATGTTTGAGTGGTTGGTATATTGCGAAATCGGCTATTCAGTAAAATGTCTAGGTGGCTCATAAAACGCCTGTATTTTATGAGGCTTCTAATTAACTTCTAATGAAACCAAGCATTATCGTTTAGAAAATGGACTGGGAACGTTCAGGCTAATCGTTTGCTTTGGAATGTTCGGTCATTTTGCATATAATCGATTTAATGGAAGCGTATCAAACTTTCATCGTTTTGTTGAATTTATATCTAACCCTGAAAAAAATCCTGCTACAACTTTTCGAATGTTGTATGTATCATGTAAGGACTGAATGATTAATTTATTTAAATCTCTATTGTACACAGTAAACGGTGAAGAAAAACATCGTGAGGAAACCTGCATACCATAGCGAGTTATAAAAAAATCTATGGTATGTAAGTCCGCCAACCCGCACTAGGCCAGCGTGGTGGACTATATGGCCTAACCACTCTCAATCGTGTTCTCGATTGTGGAGTAGGCCCGGGCCCTGCAGTGGGACGTATATGGGCTGATACAGACACAGTAAAAAAGAAAAACAGTCGAGAGGCAATATAAAACAATAAAGTACAAATGGCGGTCTTATCGCCCTAAGGTAATTAGTACATTTCTTTCGGGTATCTGTGTTGTTGCATCCAAAACATCTTCAAGTTTCAAATACTTTTGATTCTATCGTGGAAAGACACAATACCATGCGAATCGAATTAAAAAGTTTTTTTATAAACAAAAAATGCAAATAAGACTTAAATGTCTTAAATGAAATGGACATACATGTCACACGGTTATTTAATAATGTTGTTTTTAAATAAAATATAAAATATTGTCACAGCCAACTTTAAAATAAGGTTTAAACTATAAAATCTAAAATTTATCGACCCATTTAAATTGAGACAAATTAAATCTGGACCCCTTGGGTCTCATTCGAAGAAAGAAAAGTCTATCTCTTCTAACTTCAATTTGCTGTCTCGTAATCTGGGGTTCGAATCTCGGGTCGGGCAAAGTGATATTGAATTTTCTATTCATAATCGGCCCGGAGTAGAGAATTCCAAGGAGTTAGACTCGCCCCCTGGGACGAAACACAAGGCCAAATATGGTTCCTGGTAGCATATATGCCTACAGCTTCTAGAGAAAAGGCGTGACTTTATATATGTTTGTAAATCAAATTAATTTAAATCACCGATAAACATACTTATAACAGCCAAATACAAAACCTCTTTTTTAAGTCGGTGCAAAAACTTTAAACACGCATGTATGACTGGTTTTTCATCACGTGTGCTTTATGATCGCCATTTAGTAAGGGCAAGTACCTTGTGCTAGCCAAGATCAAAGTTCAATAAACCGGGCTATTTTAAGACGTGCTATGACCTAATTAGCTGGGAGACGATACTGGAAATAAGGTTTCGGATCGCACTACCAGTTTTAAAATATACTTTGTAGGGCTGTATAAAAAGTACTATAAGTCCTTTTTATAGAAATTATTTTTTAAGAAGATTAATTATATACATATTTTACCTTCCTTTAAATTCATCCTATGGTTGTCTGTAAAACATTGTTTTAAGCGATAAGACCGCCATTTGTATAATACTTTTTTAAATTGTTATATTCTTTACGTGTACAATAAATATTCAAATAAATAACTTAATGCAGTAAAGGGAAGTATAACAAAGAAATATAATTATTCATCTTAGTGTATTAAAGGTTCGATGATACGCCAGAGTCGTCCAAATTTCTTCCACAAGAACGCGGAGAAGTAATGAATTCAGCTGGCATAATAATGTCCAGTGGCAAAGTATTAATCGTCTGTTGAAAATTGAACATTACATACAGATTAAAAGGAAAGCATCATTGGGAGGAGAGGGAGGGTGGTTTGAAGTTCGCTTTGAAACGAAAAGTCACTGTTTCGATTCCAGTGCGCTATAATCGAATCAAATATTTTGGTTGAAAAAAAAAAACAAGCTTTTCGTCGTGCGACGTTCGAGGGGAAAATCTCTTATAGTTCTCTCTCTTATTTACTTCCTAATAACTAAAATAATTTAATTTCTGATATATTTTATGCACCAAGGTTTATCCACAATCTTCAAAGACGAAAATAAAATGAGATCAGGTCAAGTCCTTTTAATGAGATCAATAGGGCATACATTATACTCAAATTCAAGGAAATTCGCAATAATATTTAAACCGTCAAAGGACTAAGACCGTATGAGTTGTTACGCCACTTATATTGCGAACAAAGAAATTGTAAACAAAACAAAATTAATATACGATGTATGACACATAAAGACGGAAAGCTCGCCCAAACGCGAGTCATTCAGAAGTAAAATATTACGAACGCTTAAAATCTGAAATCGTCACGCCATACACACTGCACAAGTCGGATTTTGGTTTTTTTTTTTTTATTAATCTTCACTCCATTAGGTTAAATGCTTTTTAGCGTACATAAATTCCAGCTTATGTCCCCAAACATATATAGAGAGGACACGTGTGTTACTCGAAATTCGCTAAGCTTATTTCCATCCCAAATATTAAGAGGGCGACGTTTTAAGGGTGAAGATAAAATTTATAAGTATCGTATACAAGTACATTTCTGTAATTTCTTATACGTAACTCGATAAGTTTTGAGGTATACAACATTCTAAACATACACAGCTAAAATATCAATTAAAAAAAACATCTAAAATAAGTTACCCCTCTTGTTTCACACATTTCAAAATAAAGAGAATTCAATTGTGTCTCGTCTGAAGTCACTATAAATACACGTCTGCCGCTCTGTCTGTCCATCCGTGTCGTTGTGTGTGTATTTTGATATATTTCACTTCAACTGGTCGAATTTTGTGTCGTCTGCGAATGTATAATTATCCCAAGGCTCAAAGCTTAGCTCAATGGAAGTGGGAATCGACGTGTCTTTTTGTTCAGATGAAAATAACTCGCGACCGAGGTGCGAATGCGCTTTTTAATTGTCTGCACGTGTATTTTAATTGTGGAAGGAATAAGTTATACTAGTTTGCAATGTACGTCCCTTAATAGGCAGCCTTTTTATTTGTAATTTATTTAGAATTAAATTCACAAAATGTTGGTTTGATTTGATTGTAATATATTTTTCGGTTCGTTGGTAGTTGCAGTTTTTAAGGGTGTATTATACAAATCTTTATCAAAACAATTCAGAGGGGAATTTGAATTCATTAGCAACACAATTACGCACAATCACGCACTATAACGGTGAAGGAAAACGTAGTGAGGAAATCACCTACCTTAGCGATTTGTAAGAATTTCTATGGCATGTAAAATCCGCCAACCCGCACTAAGCCAGCGTGGTGGAGTGTACGGCCTAACCATTGTCAATCGTACTCTATTGTAGAGACCCGTAACCTTACAGTGCGACGTATATAGGCTGATAAAGACACATAAACAACATTTTAAAAATTATTCGTTTCATAAACAAACACAAATGCTAATCAAATATTTCCATGTAATTTCTTATTAACAAATATGTTATATGTAAAACTGCAAAAGTACGAGAATGAATTCACCAAAATATAATAGGTACATTCTAAATCAAGTTAATCGCATCATCTGAGCTCTGTGGCTAAAACAAAACTAACATTGGCATTAAATTCAATATTTCTAAATGCAACAAAAAGTTCATCAATAGCCATAACAGGACGCGAGAGATACGAACTAAGCCGGCATTGCTCGCTGCAATCCTATAATCGGTGCGTCCATGCTTGCGCCGCCGATTTAATACCTAGAACTTAGAGTATATAATATCTAGAGAGAGCGCTGTCATACATTTGCGTCTACAAAAACGTTTTTTTCTCATGTTGGTAGCACTGCTATATTAGTGAAAATTGAGCCATATTCAACAACAATTTGCTATAAATTCCGTAAGTAACCGAAACTATATTTATTGATTATCCGTCTAAAACAAGTTTGAGTGGAATTCAATTTCCCTAAAGTCTAAACTGATTTTATCTTCCTTTTTCTAATCATTCGTGCATGTTGGACAACCTGTCAATTGTCAGCCAATAGGAGGCCTGAGAAAGGTGGTGCGAACCGCCTTTTTACCTACGTTTTTGAAGTTCTACCGCTCCCACTATATATTATATACTCTAATACGTAGAAATGGATTGGCTGCTGAAAGATTTAATGCTCATTGATCTGCGGTGTGATATGCGAAACTTGGCTCTATAAATGGACTCTCCTTTATGGCTGCGCGGTTTTCGTTGGCAGGAAATAGATATACGGTAAATTGCTTTGTTTGTAACAGGTGGGAATGATTGGTGAATGGTTCTGCAGCGAACATTCTTGTGAGAAGGCTGAAGATCGGGTAGAAAGGAAAAATTTGTTGTACAACTAGAGGGTCGGTTCTAACATCAGACAGGATAATGCCTTATAAGAAATAATAGTAATATAGGATAATTACGTACCTATATTAGTTTATCGTATTAGGTACCTTATATTTTATTAGTAGACCATTTTTTCAATAGTGTCATCATTTCCAATTGATAAATTTGCCTATAGGGAGTTATTTTAATTATGAATCTTTTATAAAATACAAGCGGCCCGGCCCTGCGCCGCTTGGTTCTAGGTGTACCTTTTTGGAAATATTCTATCGCCTATGTTCACCAAGGATAATGTAGGATTTTATTGGTGAAATAATTTTTCAAATCGGTGCAGTAGTTTCAGAGCTTATTCAATGCAAACAATTAAATCTTTCCTCTTTATAACATTAAACTAGACTAAAGATTTTCTTTCTTATTTCGTGATTATAATATTGCCTTTGTTAAGAATAGAAATTACATCATCAATATAATCATCATAATGCAGCTGCAGCCAGAATACATAATTATGCTGAATGGCCAATATAATTTTCAGCAGAATCGTATTTTTTTTTACAGATATCAGTTGCAAGAAGCCTTCAATAATTAAGTAATATAATGAAACAGAAAAATCATTAAAATAATAGACTGAAATATAAAGAATACGCATATTATTTATCTATTGAACATTGTTGAACATACTGGCAACTTTCAAAGTACCTACTGTTTTCAATTCCGCCAACTCAACATGAAAGCTGTGCAAGTAAAATAAGCAGTTTGAGACACCGTAAAATCTGTAAGTAGCAATAAGTGAAATCGGAACTAATGTTAAACTCAAAATAAATGTTTCTATTTTGTAACAAATTACGTGTTTACACTAAACGGTGGAAAATAAACGCGCGTACGTGCTGGACACTGGTTTAAACGCAGCCGTGAATGTGTGAAGTAATTGTTTTAACTTCATCTAATGTATTGAAAGAGATTTTTGGACGCGTTGAGTTTAAAATTTAGTTTTTCGTATTTATTAGAACCCAACCGCCAACCCGCACTAGGCCAGCGTGGTGGACTATATGGCCTAACCACTCTCAATCTTACTTTTGATTGTAGAGGAGGCCCGTCCCCAGTGGGACGTATATGGGCTAATAAGAACGGACAAATTGTAATGTTTATAGCAATGATTGGCAAGATGGTATGGGGATACGGCAGCTCATGTATAGTCAAACGAAGCAACACCATTAATTAAAAAGCTATGCTTGGCATTCCACCGCGCTCGCCATCCTGAGACATAAAGTGTTTAGTCTCAATATATCAAGTAGTTACTCTGACTACAATGTCATTCAAACCGAAACAAAACAGTGCGTTTACACTGCTGTTTGGCGGAAGAAATAGACAGTGCGGTTGTACCTACCTAAGCGTCCTCTTACATATGAGAGACCTACCACCAGTACCTCCTTTCTTAGTTTCCTAGACCATCATTTTAGTACGCAGGCGTAATTATGCATGTGTAATAAAAAACAGCTTCGCATCAGTATCTTGACATAATCAAATAGGGCTGATACAGTAATATCATCAATTATAATTTTTATATTAAATCTAATAAAAAAAGAAACATTGGAATCGTACTCAATTTTGAGGAGTATTCTTCTCCAGGTCCGAAGATATTCATCAGATCTTCACCATATTTTTATGGGACCAAATGACAAGTACCAGCTTTCAATCAAAGAAGGAATGATTCAAATCGGTTCACCTAGTACAGAGATATGAGGTAACAAATATAAAAAAAGCAACATACAGTCGAATTGAGAACCTGACTCTTTTTTGGAAGTCGGTTAAAAATATAACTTAGAGATTGTTTCACTTTAATAAATACATAATTATAACATGTCTCCAATGCGGTAAGCTCTTAAACTTTTGCTTTCTAACCCAGGCGCCATGAAAGTGATCTCTGTCACAAGTCCATTCAGCCGTTAATTATTGACACTACTTGCCTAAGCGTGTGTCGAAAGAGCATCCATTAGGCTACCGGCTCTTTTATTACCAACAAATTGAATTAACAATGTTGCGATCTCTTTGATAGGCTGCTTAATGTGTTTTGACTTTGAAAAACAGTGTTTCATCAATAGCTCTTGGTTAATGAACGTGCTAGACTCTTTTGGTTGATGTTGAATGAATGGAATTAGTTACAGTATGCTCTTTGATAGTGGACAATTTACAGAAGAAATGTAGAGTTATTATTGAGGCTTAATAATTCCTACTTATTTTTTTCCTAGGCCGAAAATCATTGATAGTGGATTATGGATACATTTTCATAATGGAAAATTTAAAACCAGGAATTTATGACTATCTTTTTAATCTGTATAATGATTTCAACTTCTGTCAAAAAGCTTTTACACTAACTCTGAAATTGCTGAAGTATTTCACAAAATACACTACTCATATCAAAGATAAAAATAACAATTCCAATCCTAAATCCCTAATCCGGTATCCATCCAAATTCCATAATTGGATATGGCTCAATTGCAAGCACCAAAATCCTGTCAAACATGCACTCTTAACCTGCAACAACGCTTAGCGGATTATCGGGTATTAGTCAATAAATCCGTCAATTGGATCCAGCCTTGTCAGTAGGGGTGACAAACACGTGTAAACGTGACATACGGTGGCGATGTAGGGCTTCCCTCATCGAGTTACGAGGGTCAAGTGTGCGATATTGATTATTGACAAGATACTGAGGTGGAGCTGTTTTTATTTATTACATGGTAACGCATCTATCCTAAACTGATGTGCTAGGAAACTAAGATGAAGGTACATGTTGAAGGCAACCACCACCACCACCGCAATGTCTTTTTCTCTCACCAAACAGTAGTAGTACAAAAGTCTGAATTCATTGTTGTGTCCAGTTTGAAGGATATTGTAGTCAGAGTAACTACTGGAAATAATGATACCTACTTACCTTCTTGAGTCTCAGGATGGCAAGCGCAGTGGAATGCCATTGCTTGTTATTCTTGGTGTTATTTGGTAATGATACTGTCCAAGAGCGGTCCTATCGTTTACCATCAGGCGAATGGCATACTCGTCTCCCTATTAATTGCAATAAAAATCTCTCATTATCATGATCCTGACTTGTCCTTTTTCATCAGTCTCTTCATATATTTTTGTCGGTTTGTACCTGACAGAAGTTTGACGTGAGTCTTGCTTAGTATCATTGAATCGAATGCCCTAGGTTCGATAAGATCGACCCTTACCTACTTTGCACCAGTAGGCTAAACTCGAAGTACCTTGTTATTGTGACAAGTTTTCAATGTTTTAAATGTATGAGAACCAACATATAAATACTCCAGCATCATTCTTGAATGATGTATGTTATTTTGATTTCTCGTTTATAAACATCATCTATCAAAATGAAACTCAAAATACAGATAAATACTTTTATATGAAGTAACTCAAGATGATAGAGTGTGATCAATAGTGTATTGTTCGATTTGGGGATTCTTAAATGTGTTTTTAACACGATATGTGAAGCCATACAGGTTCAAAAAACATCTGATGCAAATTTAAGCTAATTTTAGCAAAGGAGGCTAATTTTGGCAAGGTAAATTTCACTAAACAAATTAAAATCTCCGATAATAATATCATCATCACAACCTCAGCCTCAAAAACTCCACTAAGCACTGACCGTTTATAGTGGTTGAGACGCCTGGCATCTGCCACTGCTATTTATTACATACACTATTTAAAGAAGATTGCTAGATAGCAAGATCCTGCATTTCAACCATCATAAACAATATATTAATTCTCACTGCTAATTATGGTGAAACAGAGCATAGTAGACGAGAAAATACTAAATAATCAATCAAATTAATACTCAAAGCATAAAGAGAGGGCATTATTTATTTATTTATTTATTTATTTATTTAATCCTTTACTGCACAAAAATAAAAAATACAGTGAAGAAACACACAAAAATAGTAGTACAAGAGGCGGCCTTTATCACTCTAGGTAATTTCTTCCAGGCAACCTTTGGATGGATATTGAGATAGGAAAAATGAGCGGGCAGTCTAAGGTGTATAAAATAGTAATATATTATATAATATACATATATATATATATATATATATATATATATATATATCATATATACATACGTATATACGAATACATACCAACAAAATATATTAAAATACACATACATACAATTTACCATATACATAAAATATTTATTCTGCATACGAACGAAAAAAGGGGTGATAAATGTTTGATACACGTGTATTCTGTCGCATAATTACGTAAAGCAAATATATCAGAGGACGAAATAAAAACATGTTATTTTTCACGGCCGGCGAGGAAAGATCAAACGAGGGCGATGTGTATATTTGTTTATGTATTTTTCTTTGTTTATATCTTATTGATGGAGTGAGTATCTGAGTTTGTATTGTGACGATCTGTCTTTGATTCCCTGCTTAGAAAATACATTTTAGATTTGCATTAATGACAGATGCATTTTTTTAGGAGTAGCTTTTTTAAAGCCAATATTTGCTGACTTTGTACTATGGTATATTTTTCGAAGTTAAAACCGATCATTTTATTTTTTTCACGAATAAATTCCGAACCAAAGATCGAACCTTTGCCTCTGTTCAATAAAAATAACTGCTGCAAAATCAATAGTGCTTAAATTTACAGCAAAAGCATGAACTACACCTATAATAAATTAGAAATTACTCCTGCATTTTGTCAACAAAACAATTGATGGAACTGTGTGATTTACGAATAGCATTATCCCTAAGGAACAGGTTCCAGGTAAGGTCCAGATAAAGCCATAAACAATGGCTAGTTCTTGAAGCTTAGCGAGATAAGGCATTGCACAGAATTGTCATCTTGCCAAGACCTAATGGCAACGGGTCATCATTTCGATAGATTTATTTCAACCGGCTTTTCTGATAAATCTTGTACATAACGCTTAGAGTATTTATAATATAGAGGGAGCGCTATTACTTCAAAAACGTAGACAAAAATGGTGGTGACGAGCCACCTTTTTCTGCCTTCTGGCTGATATTTGGTAGGTATTACATTAAATAATAAATTGATTAAAACTTGCAAAAATGATTGAGAATGTATTAATTTTAAATAATACAAAAAGTCGTAGATCTAAGCGAAAATGCAAAATCAAATTTTTAGATCTAATTTTTTTATTAATTGAAAATATAATATAAAATAAAATAAGTTATACCCAAATATTCAAAATATTGTAACTGACAAATAAAATTACGTATCATTTTACAAGTTCATTTTATACATTTTCAATAGCAGCATTCAATTCTAACCTATGTTGAATTCTGTATTTATATTTGATTATTTCTTTAAATAGTGTATGTAATAATAAGCTTTCTGCGGGGTAGGGTTTGAAGCTTTACTTTATAATATATTTTTTTTATTGGACTAATAGTAAATACGGCCTTATTCATAGAGACTTTTAAACCTATTTTAGTTATCAAATGTTTTATTTCTTTTGAACGACTTTTGAATTCAGTTCGAGCGAAGAAGATAAATAATAATAAATAATAATAATATTTATTTCAGATAAAACATCCATACAATTAAAACAATTTCAACATTTAGAACAAAACATTAATCTATAACAAAACTCATTGCACATATCTGAATGCCGGGCGATGAATTGTCATCCAGTGGCACACTACTTTGCTGTCGAGCCTGTGCCCCACAACATATGTTCATAAAATATATGTTATCAATAAAATATGTTCATAAACTGTGTATGGATCAGGCCATAAGAGTTTTACTATAGAAGAGAAGGTAATTAATATTTGGCCTCCGTCAATCTTATGTCGTAATGTCAGATTTCTATGACACATTGCTTCTCCATGGGCCGGCCCAGTTGCTATAAAAAAATAGTCACCGGTTTGAAAAAAATCTCAGTTTTTCTTATTACAATGGATGGCCTGATGGTAAACGATACGACCGCTTATAAACAGTATCAAAACCAAACAACACCTTCAAATACAAAGCAAAGCTTGGTATTCCTCTGCGCTCGCCATCCTGGATGTTAAGTCTTAATATGTCTAGTAGTTATCCTGGCTATAATGCCCATCAATCCGAAACACTACAGTGCATTTACACTGCTGTTTGGCGGGAGAAGTAGACATTGCAGTGGTACCTACCCAGGCATTTTCCCACATATAAAAGACCTATCACCAGTAAAATTATCAGGTACTAGCAAGTAACAAACAATGATCAAACATATTGTGTAACATAAAATCTATGATTGAAATTCCTATGTGACGCTTATTTATAAAAATAACCTTGCTTTGGCTGAATATGATAATAGTTATGATAATATCGTAATATTTTAAACGCTAATATCAATTGTATATAATGGTTTGTTAGATTTACGCGAATGTTACACATTGAAATAAAACTATTAAGAACGGATTTTATCGCTGATTTGGTTTAATTTTTTTTTTGTTTCCAACGTTTCCTCAATCCGCTCCATGACCACGAAAGTTGTTAAGTAATCGAAATATCGGGAAGTTAAAAATATAAAAATTATACCAATTCTACGATAAAATCAGAAAATAATAGTTTTATTTCAATCAATTTTGCAATCATTCTACTCAATCAATTCAAACATTGGTGGAGTATCAAAGCCTCACATATTATGCTAATAATAACCCCAGTAGTAGGACAAATAGACCGATATAGCCACAAATTCCTATAACAGATTTCGCCATTTATAAACCCTAGAATTCTCGCGTTATGATTTAATGCTAGAATTATCGGATGCTTTTGCAGTTCAATTTAAATCAATTTGTCAAGATGAATGGAACCGTTGAGAAATAAAACTGAAATAGTGACTTTAGTATTTATTGAAGCGATTTGAGATAGTATTAACCATTTTATTAATGGGTTAGTAATAATAATGAATCAAAGATTGAACAAAAGAAAAGCGCTGTCTTGATGGCGTTTGCGCAGATGAGTCAATGGTTTTGCAACTAATATGCCTAACATCGTATGGAATGTTGGAACTCAAAATGAAAAGTTGATATGGATTGCAACCAGGATAAAATCGGGTGAAAATTCAAATCGGTTGGGACATGATGGCGTTAAATAGCAATGGCTAAAATACTATCAAAATACTGTAAAGTTTAATACTTAAATGTCTCGTGAAATCGAAACTAAAAAGTCAATATTTAATAAGAAAGTTTATTACATCTCATAACAATGTATATTTATACAGGGTATATCAAGACTGCTACCGAAAACGAAGCCGAGTGGTAGTTTAAAGGACTTCAGATACAATGCATTAGAAAACTTTGCAAAAAAAAAGCGACTATTTATTTTTTGTTATTTTTTCCTATGGCCATATTTGAGTGGTAAATACATTTTTTCCAATAATAATAGTGTATACCCTTTTATTTATAAATACTCTAAGGTATAAAGCTGTTTAAATTATTATTTTAGCAACAACTATGGATTTCCCACCCAAAAATGACGATATTATAAAAATCATTAAAAATTAATGTTGCGTTTCTGTGCGAAATTTTTAGTTGCATTGTGTTTGTAGTCACTAAAATTAGCACCCGGCTTCGTTTTCGGTAGTAGTCTTGATATACCCGGTATATGTATAAATGCCTTGTAGTCGACTTGTTATAGTGAGATAGTATTATGGACAAACCTTTGTGTTTAATAAATGCTCATATACCTATTTAATATGTATCTTTATTTTTTGTAATCGGAAATTATATAATTTTTTTTTTTCAAATATCCATGGCTACACCATTAAAGATGATTTAAGAAGTATTTGGTGTATGGATTGCTGACGCAATACCCCTTATGCACTTACAATGTGTGTCATCATATCCCATCATCTTATACAACATGAGTTCGACAAATGGGGAAATGGCACGTTTTACCATCACCACCATATCTCCATAAATACACACGACGCATGAGAATGCTATACGAATTTCTAGGATAAACGAGGAAAAATATTTATTTGCAGATTGGTGTAATCAATTAAGTTGGTTTGCCTCGGGTCTGGGTGTTTGTGAGTCCGAAAAATCTCTAGTTAGTAGTCTAGTAGTTCCTAACATATACGACAGAAGACTAGGTCTTAGGGGCGTGGTTCCTAACCTATTTAGGTCCGTTACCCCTATGATCTGACTAGGGTGACTGATTTTACCCCTCCTCCCAAGTATAAGTTTGGTAATATTAGATTTTGTTTCACTTAAGACAAAACAAGCTCATTGTTATCCCCGCAAAATACAACTTTTACCCCCTAGGTTAGGAACCACGGTCTTAGGGTGAGGTCAGGACTATGTATGTATATGACTGTTGGGTGTATTTATTTATTATTTTGGTACAAAGCAACCAACTTGAAACCGATGGTAGATATACCAAATTGATTAATGGCAACAGGTAGCTAGTGAAAACATCTAGCTGATCCTTGCTGATCGAAACAATTATGCCGGCCGGATATACAAGCCGAAGTAGAAACACAAAATTCCTGAAAAACTATTACGGATTTTCCTCCATTCTATTCTATGAATATATTCAAGTAATACAAACATCAGTTACTACTGTATTTTAGTATTCAAAACCGTATCACAATTATTCAAGTTAGGACTAGAATTTGACTGCAAACAAAATCTTAATGGCTTTATTAGCATACCTAGGAAATGATAAAGTTGTCGTGTAAGTGAAACTTTTGTACAAATTGCGTGTTTCTACAAATAAAACAAATTAAACTGTCAGTAAAATATCTCGCAATTTAGGACTTGAAAAGCGTTTCAAGTTAGACAAAGCTCGATAGTGTTCTTGTAATTATAAATGTCCTAAATCCATGCATTGAAAATGATTAACAATTAATGTATATTTCAGTACAATTTAAGATCAACGTGGTGGCCTAACCCATCTAAATCGTTTTCTTGATTGTAGAGGAGACCAGTGCCCTGCAGTTGGGCGTGTATGAGCTAATAAAATAGAAAATCAAGATATCCTTCTTTGAACTTCATAAGGCTTTGGTTACAAAATAATTAACACTGTCCTAAGTGTTAATTATTTTCTGTAAAGTAAGTTCTAATTATTGCAGTAAGTAAGTGATAGATGAAAATAATTTATAATAAATATTTTATTAAACTAAAGACGGTACTTATCTTATAAAATGTATGTGAATTTATGATAAATTGATCAAAGGTAAATATTTTCTTAAGTTATCATTTAGAAGAGAAAATTATGTGACGAAATAATTTCATAACGTATTTTTTGTTAAAATAAATTTGGTATTATGAACAATAAAATCAATGAAGATGTATGTACGTAAGTTTCAGTCACGCTTAAAAGGATTACATTCCTTTTTCCTCGAAATTCATTTGGTAATTTACCAAGACACCTTAGAAATAAAACCATAAACGCACAAAGTCAATGTAATATTTTTCGCTAATAAAAAAAATGTCTTACCCCATAACTGTTATTTCACAATGCAGCTATCCGCGACACAACAACATCGAACACAAAACGGGAAATAGTGGCACCATATAAAATCACCAACGTTTATAAAGACATATTTGAAATTCAATGCGATCGTGAAAAATGGGATTGAATACGAAACTGAAATCGGGAACTTAAATTATGCACTCTGTCAGGCAGGTGGTATTATTAAAAAAAACACACACACCGAACAACGCTTAACTATAAATCAATCAACGCTAGACTAATTAAAGAACGGCGAACGATGCGCGGAAATTAGCGAATCACATTTCGGAACTATAAGTGCGTAATCAAATTTGACGGGAATGCGTTAAGGTGAGGTCACACGGACGCGCGAAACCGAAATCGACGGGCGGAATTTAGAAACGAGAATATTGGTGTCGCACGCGCCGCAGCCGCACCGCGCCGGTCATGCGTGTGCAATGGGGACTAGCGATGCATTGGCGCTGCTATCAAATAAACAAAAACTGCATGACGGTGTACTAAAGCTCGGGTGCGAGCTTTAACTCACGAAATGTTAATTTTATTACTGATTTCGTGAAAGTGATAATGTGCGCGGTTGGTATTGATTCGGATTCGCTATCCCTTTGTTTATTGCGCTGTTCTCTCGGAAATGGGGGAAGCGTTGCTATTTCGTGCCGCGATTTCGGACGTTTTGTTTTGTGGTCGCTTGCAATTGCCTTTTTTTTTGCAACTTCCACGCTATTTCGAGGCGATATATTTTCAAGAATGCATGTGTTTTGTTTAAAATAAAACTTGCTGGCGTATAACTGATATTTTGATATCGGTGACTATTATTACATGAGTGAAATGTAAAATAAAATAATTAAGATAACATGAAAGTGCGAATTGTAGACTAATGTCACTAAAGACTATATCGCAACATCAAATTAAAACTTTAACGCAAAAATACATAAGCCTATCAGTAATGCATTAAAGTTAAAAAGTATATTCTACAACATACTAATTGCCGGCGCCATTTGCCCATATCAATGCAGATATTAAAATGCAAGCTATGCGAGTGTGAAAAATAAAAAGTTTTACCGGTATTCCGATATCCAGCCATTACGGGAGGAATTAACTAAAATAAATAAGGTTTTAATGTAACAACCCTGGCTACTTAGCGTTATCACATTTGGAATCGTTCCCTTTTTGTGCCATTTAATTAATAGTACCCAAGTCTGAAAAAAATGGTTGGACGCATGCGCAGAATCTGTGGCGCGTTCGGTTAAATTTAACCGGTGACAATGGGCAGTCCGTCACCCGTTCTAAATCAAGGATTAGTTGGTACTAATTGTACTTGTGTACGCGTATGATTAATGTTACTCTTTATAGAGTATACCTCGCTTTGTCTCTCAATGGGTACATATTGCGCTCTCACTTCCTTGTGACGGGTATGCGGTTTCGGATTTTATGCAAATTTAATGCTTTGTAAAATAGTAATTTATTAAACTTCTAATTCACTATTTTTTTAAAATTAAAAACGAGTAATCGTATACTGAAATCCGACAGTAATATTTTAGATGGTATTTTAATTTGATTTTACAATACAATTAAATGCACTTTTTTTTAAAAAAATAAAATGAAGTATATTGTTGCTCATGATTTTAAAAAAAAGTCACTGATTGCCATACATTTGTATAACAATTTAAAACACCTATCTATTATTTTGAAACATAAATAATATTGATATTTTAAACAATATAATTCGTTTCATATTTATATTTATAACGAAAGTGTTATATAATAAAATAAAATAAAAAAAAAATACGACAAAATACTCCAAAAAATATATATGCGCGTGTGTTCGTGACCTTATACACTGGCCGCGTTTTAGACAATAAATCTTTTTTTTATATGCAGTATATGTGACGCACCTGATGGAAAGTGGGTATCGTCAGCCATTAATATAAATTCTGTTAGCTTTTCATATTATCTGTGAGGTCGTCGATTTTATTATAATGTCAAGCAATCCACGTGAGTGAGTTTATGAGTTAAAAGATTTCATATGGATGGTCCAATTAAACATTGTGTCCGGTTGGGCGATGGGTCCGTCCCCTATTAAATCAAGTCGTAGGGTGGAAATAAAATCCGTGACAAAAACAGATTATTAGGATTACTGGCGTTCTGGCGTAGGTTTGTGTAAGGGACCCAATTCGGCCGCAATATTCGTAGCCTCCTTCGCGGTACTGAAAGGGGAGCTTAACTATATTTCGTCTTAAACCAAAAATAGTAGTACGTCATTATAAGGGTCAGTTAGAAAAGACAATCGTGTCTCGCTAGTAGATGCGTTATTCGGATTGCAAAGTACTTGCCATTACGTGTGCAGTAGTAATTTTGACTGTTAGGAAAATTGTGATGTTAGTAAAATTTATAGTAATAGTTTGTCTAATTTCTATTCTCTAAAATATACTCGTTCGAAAAATTATATATTCACAATAGCTTTATATAAAAATAGCCAGATTGTGGCTTTAAATTTCGGTGTATAATAAATGGAATATTTTTTTATGTCTAGCTCTTCAAAAGTAGATACTTAAGCATGTCGATGCCATGTCACGGCCACACGGAAGACCAGTGCTGGTAACACCAGCACATACTGAATATGGTTTCTTTTCGTAACGAGTACTATTTGTATATCTGTCCAAAATATCTTAGTTAAGTTATTGCTACTTCAAATAAATAATTATTTTTTTCTCTCTTTCTTACTTTTTTTCCTGGCGCAGCATAACTTTTCAGCTATATTTTGATGATTTGCATGTCATTATTCCTCACATTTTTCATCCTATCAAGAAAAATATGTCTATGGTCTAAAACAATTTCACTGTAAATAATCGGCTTTGACCTTTCAGTGTTTATAATACGCTCCTGTCTGCATGTTTCAAAGTTTTGTTGCAAGGGCTATTTCCAGAGCATTTTCGTCTGAAGAAGATGAATGTTTGTGC
Organism: Hyles euphorbiae; assembly: GCA_023078785.2. Lineage (NCBI taxonomy): Eukaryota > Metazoa > Arthropoda > Insecta > Lepidoptera > Sphingidae > Hyles > Hyles euphorbiae. Next base: position 12,590,431 of record CM041031.1, on the reverse strand, counting down.
GACTTTCAATCACGTCTTCATAACAAGAGTTATAAATCCTGCACAAGGGTGGCACAGTCAGTATTCAGCTCACCCACTGTGGAAAAAAAAACAGCGGTTTTGTGGCGAGTGAGTTGTCATTCAAGAGTGACCATGAAAGCTATAAACTAATCGAAAATTCAGGATATTAGAAATGTAAAATTAAACCAAATCCGCAGCAAAACTCATAAATATCAGTTTTATTCAGTATCATCCAGGAGGTTCTGAGCGTAATTCCCAGGTTGAGTAACTACGACATGTTTTTTTTATTGCTATGAATGTCGAGACGAACAAAACAATGCATTTACACCTCTTACTGTCTGTGTAGACACTACCTCTCACATAATATAAGAGATCTACCACCAGTAATTTCATTTTGAACATATATTTCTCTAGGACTAGGGTTTGTATTGCACTGGGTTACTCTCTTACACTTCATGAAACATGATGTCGTATAATAAGTGAGAGCCACACTCAAGTTAGTATTAACACTGGGAGTAGACCGGCGCCATATAGGATTTCCGCCTTTTCCCCGACCATTTAAACTTCACCATTCATCGCTTATCGGTTGATGGAATTTTTTTATACAATTACTATAAAATGTAGGCTATGGTATTTATGGTAAATGTAAGCCAAGCATCTATTGGTTGAATATCTATGGGCGAGACTTAACCACCATTTTTATATTTGTCTCGAAGGAAAGTGGATAGTACCATTTTTTTGACTAAAGTTTATAGAAAAAACTCGTTCCAATGAAAAAAGCAAAGACACAAAATCAAGTATATAATTAATTAAATAAATGTATACTCATATTTAACTTTATTTCTCATATGTAAAACTCACCTTGTATGTCATCCATAACAAATGTAAAATACGATGGGAACAAATCATAAATAATTTTTAATTTCCATACAAGCGCAACCGCGACTAACAACCGTGATTCAAATCAGTTCCCTCCATCCAAAAGCAATTAAAAAGTTATGCGTAACGAACAGCCCTAATTTCTAATTTACACGACACTAGCGCGAGCAAAAACTCGCGGCAAAACACCAACAAAGGAGCTAACGGGCTCAACATAAAAAAGCAACCCAACCCGACTCAAAATTCATTTACATCAACCAGTCACTTTGCACGCCTTCACAGAACCGATTAATTTATTATTTTAAAGCACCCTTTTCGCGCATCCAATTTAAAAGTTGACGTCTTAAACAGTCTTAAATTACACGTGAAATTATTTCATTAGCGCGCGCAACCGACGGCTAGCGTCGCTCGCAGATTTTCGGTACCGAAACACGTAATCAACACGTCAATGTGGACACGCCCTTAGCTCTTCGCGTTAATAGGCAGATCTCGATATCGGCTCATTCTGTAAATAGCGCCAAGTTGCGTTTGCCGATTTCGAAAATTTCGTTTCGTGTTCGCTTTGATTCGTGCGGCAAAGTTAAAAACTTTTTAAATTAAATAGGCTTTTATATTTTATTGGTCTTTAATTGGTATTATGATCTAAGTGATTATAATTACTATTAGTAAATGAATAGTATTACAAGTTAGCGAGTAGAATTGTTACTTTATTCTAAATGAACTTAGAAATACTGGCTTGATTTAAACTTGATGAAGAATTTGTTTCTGGACTAAGTGTTTCATCCAATCTATTAGTACCCATTTTCTGACTTAATATTGAAACAAGGTCGGATATTTCACAATCAGATTGCACAAAGGCAATTCACTCAAACATCTTAATTATCACCATCAATCTAACATTCTAATCAGTGTATGAAATCCACCATTCGTGAGCACAAATATGCAGATACATACACATGTTTCAGAACAGCAAAAATAATTTTGCAAGCATTTACAAGTCAGCATTTATGATGTTGTTTAGCTTTTGTTTGTAGATTACGCCGGCAACACACGGTGCTTTGCCATCTTTCCGATATTGAACATATCTTATATAATGTTCATTAAATTTAATGCCTCGGTATTTGTTCCGTAATTAATTATGAGATGACGGAAAACATCGTTAGATTGCCTGTGTTGTGACGTAATAGACAAGGTTATTGATCTTTATTGCTGTGTTAGAAGATAATATGGTTTTCAAGCTAGATGCATGGGTTTAATTCGGTAGGATCTGATGAAATTTGCATGTTCAAAGTGCAGGCAAGTTAGAATTTTGCCTTGGAAATATTCAGGAGAAGCGTAATGAGACAAATGGGATATCACAAGTTTCATCTGATATTTGGTTCTAAGAAAATGTATGTAGTGCTGCAGTTTAGTTTCTGACTTAGTCCAAATTAATTTTTTGTTACAAAGGTTGATAATAATAATTACTTCATACACCTAACCGGCACATACTATATAGTCCTAACCCCACACTAAGATCGAGTCTTTTCTCGTGGGTATCAGGAACTACGAGAGACTTTTCGGTCTCACAAACACCCAGACCCGAAACCATTAAAGGTTGTGGTTCACACTTCACACAAACATTTGTCTCGGTGCAGGAATCGAACTCGCGGCCTCTCGTTTCAGAGCCGGCGTCAAGCCCATTGCGTCACGGAGTCTGTCTATACATTTAAATGTACTCCTTAATCTAAAAATAGGTGATTTAACGAATTATGCGTTTAGTGTAACATTTTTAAATGAATATATAAAATCTGGTTATTAATTTCAACATCTAAACGCGGACCACATATGACATACTTAAAGGACCCACAAAATATAAATCCAGGGTAATAGACTCGCCAATCATTGCGCTTAATTTCTCATCCATTGCACAACTCGTTCGTCCAATATATCCCTCTGTAGGTACTAAGTACGCATACCTACTTCATATTATAGTAAACATCAATTTTTAACGTCATTTAACCTCCGGCCGCAATATATTTGCCATTTAACGCGTCCGATCGAGGAATAAATCATGGGAATATGAAATGTCGATAATGGACTGTTTAAGAATACAGTGGTAAGATATATTATACATAATATTACTTACTTTTTAACCTTTTTGGAATAATTGTGGAGCCGCTGGCTTAAAAAAATACTAAAATAAATTTTGATACTTGGGGCCTTGTTCACCACTCTCAAGTTAAGCGTCAAGTAGTAGGAGTCATCCACAACATCACATATCAATTTCATGACGCTCAAATAACAACAACTAACAGTAATAATAATTAACCTTACAGGCTGCATTGTCTGCCAATCAGCGTATTTATTTGACGGTTAAAATAAGGTTATAATCTGGCAAACAAGCTAACAGGCCACCTAAGGGTAATCGATCACTGCCACCCATGTACACCCACAACGCTTAAATAATGGAGGTGTTTAAGGAGACTGTCCCGCCCTCACACCCACAACTGTAACTCCTGTAAGCCAGGATCAACAGTGGCAAGAATAGTAATGGCACCAAGCATTGAAGCTCGGCGAGTCTCCGGAAATGTCTAACTTGTCTTTAACCCGCAACAAAATCAATCAGAAAGTTAAATTAATAGGAGGAGTTGTAAATAATGGATATGTTGCCGGCCCATCAAATCGCGAATGAGGTGGAAAGGGAGTGGGAATGAAAAAAGATGGGATGAGGAAAGCGTATTGGGCTTCCAGCAATCTCACTTAAAGAGGGCAGCAAAGGTGTCGGTCCATGTCGATTCCCTGTGAGTCAGTGGTACCAGACGAGCCTGCACATTCGTGCTGAATCCAGACCGACAAAAGCGTGGCTCTACCACATCCGCAACTTAAATAAATAATAATGAAGACATTATTCCAACGAGATTCAAAATAAAAATAATGATACCGTCATAACTACGACCAAAAACCGCATGGATATGCTATTAGTGGTTTACACTATATTTCCGCGCAATCTTATGTTCATTCATAAAATTTTATTGTTCAATGTGATTTAAAATTCTCTTTTTTTGTTCATATTTCAATTGCACAAAATTATAAGATACTTACTGTAAGTATACTTAAAGATAGATCAAACCAATGGATTGTGATAACAACCTATTGTTTCATCACATCAAAATCTGTGCAATCACACCCTTTTCCCTAACGAAACACTAATAAGACCCACTCCATTCTATTACCACTAATTAAAATTAATTCTAGAAACGCAATAAAATGGAATTATGATGAATATTCTTGTTAAAATCAGCAGTTTCAATAATTACAGAAACTATAAATATTTATAGCTTGAACACTATCATTTTAGACGCATCCATAACAAAGGCCTTAGTTCACGACCTTACGCAACGTAGAAGTACATACTATAAGGTATAGATGGCGGTAAAAGGCTATGCCGTTCACTTCTTGTAATTTTTTTCAGCCAGGATCTATAGTAGCAGTAGAAGTTTTGTGAAGTCTACCAGTCCATAGAGTTCCAACTTGTTGAACTAATTCATAATAAATGACCTTCATTTCTTCCTAAATCTTGATTCTGAATAGACCATACAGTTAAAAGAATTGTCGATATCTATATTTTTAATTATAACGGTATTCACTATAACGGTGAAGGAAAACATCGTGAGGAAACCTGCATACCCTAGCGAATTTGTTTGAATGTCAATGGTACGTAAAGTATGGCCTAACCGTCCCAATCGATAACAAAGCTGATTAATTATAATTTGTTACATATAAATATAATAGAGTTCCAGCTACAAGCTCCTTAAGTGAGTTTTGATCATAATAAATGGAAGCGGATTACTGTAATGCACTTTAATTATTCTCATCAATTTGTTAGATAAATTTAGTAAACATGTGCGTAATTCTGACGTTTTAATACAGATTATAGCAGCTGTAGAAATTATGCGCAATTTGTGGTAAATTCACTACCTTCATACTAATTTGAAAAGTCATAGAGTCAATTTTACTGGTATTTTAATTTCTAAGACAATGTAAGTGTTGGCTTAATGAGGGTCGTGCTTATTCTCAAAATACATTTTTAAATTATTTTTGGTAATAAAATCTATTTCCTTTTCTTATTCTTCTGTGAATTTTTCATATCTAGAAGAAACCGCCTTAAGAGTTAAGATCTTCCACGGTACTTCAGGAAAGAACGAACGGTCTACCGGTTTCCAACGCAGGAAGTTCTTCCTCATTTAAGAGGCTTAACAAGTAATATTATTAATGTTTTAATTATTTATTTTTATGCCACTAACGAGGCAAACAAATGAGCCTGATGGTGAGCTTCTCTTTTTCTTCTCCTTCCCTAAAGATTCGAATAATATACACATGATACAAGCTGTTTAAAAATTTGACAACCACTATATACTGTATCAGCCCATATACGTCCTGTTGTACGATTAAGAGGCTTTAGACATATAATCTGAAAACGCATAGGATAAAATTGAATATTATTCTATTAGCACACACTGGTACTAAAACAGACTCAGTTTACAAACGCACGAAAATTAAAAAGCCAATCTGAGCAGCGGCAGTTATCCCAAGTTTACAAGTAACCATTAATGTGTAGCCAATGTAACAGAAGCCAGACTGAAGGCCTTATCACGAAGATCCAAAGGTGATTTTCGTTTAACAAATGGTCAGCTTAAATTAGAAGCGTAATAAGTAATTTAACGGCGCCCGCGCATTCTAAGTGTGAGGATTCACGCCCATCGTGTGAGGCCATTGAGATATACTATAGAGTCGACACCAGGAACAAAATGTTTCTGCTATCCCGAATTTTGTCCCTGTCTCTTTCTCTTTTATACATTCACAGTATCTTCGTTCTCTTCGTGACTGATATTCGATGGCTCCAACGTAAACTGCCCAACTACAAAATTACACGAGACCAGTTTTAAGTGTCTAGAACTTATTTTGGGTTACATCTTGTAACTACTGGAATAATTTTATATGTAATTAAGCAATAAACATTAACTTATCATGTTATTTATGCGCACATATTAAGTGCGCACGGATTTTGTAAGCAATTTCCGCTTTACCTCAATGTGCGGCGCAAAGATTATGATGTATATATGAAAATATGCTCACATTGATGACAATTAATTGCTTGGAAATTATGATTTGAATATTGCAATGTCTTTAAAAGTTGACCAACTACGCGCAGAGTTATCAGGCTTTGGAATCAGGATATTAACCAAGTGGCCCAGGAAGTCGAAATATGTGAGGAATGGTTAAGAAATTGGAGATAGATACCAGCCCTATATTTAGATTGCATCTTTAGTGTAATGTATACAGTGGATGAGGTGGATGATTCACAGGTCGTTGTAGAAATCTTCAGAGGGCTATATTCAGTAGTGTACTACTTATTGCTGAAGAAGAACACATTTTACTAAGTGCTATAAACGCGCTTTGTGCTTCGGATGAACTACATTTTCGTGTAAAGCACACGAAAATGTAGTCAGTAGTAGCCAAGATACAGCAGTACAAGAGAGGACAATTTTGTTTATCACAAAACATTACACATTACATCCAAAGTGTGGAATATAATATTCAAACCTGTGCCATTCCAACCTAATGAGACTCCTGATATTGTCAATGCTGTAAGCGTACTAATAATCTCCCTATAATATCAATTTAAATATTTCTACCCCACTTGACTTGATCAAAGCAAAACGATCGCACGTGACTCGTTTTAAAACATCAACGGAACGTGTTAAGTGGTTATTGAAAAAAGTTAAACACCATCGATTGCGATGTAATAAAATATCTCAGTAACACCTAAAATTATCGACGAATTATTATAAAAACGTCTTTATAAAATGTATGCTGATTTCGTCCGCACTGGAGTGTCGTTACCGGTCGTTTTATTTCAACGTTTAACATATTAATGCGTTCATAAAATTCTCAGTGAATATTGAGTTATCTTGAGTTAATTCATGAATGGTTCACTTATTTATTTTGTCACCTTATTTATCTAGCTTGGGAAAGTATGTCTTGTGAACTGCGGAGTCCTGGAATCGATTTCCGGGCTCTGAAATCAATTTGTATCAACTTTTGTTGGTCTATATTCACTTACGATTTTTGGACGGCCACGTGTTTCTGACATGGGAATAGGCGCGTCTTTTTTCATCCCTTGGGCCGGAAACAAGCCCGACGGATTGGAAGGATCACATGTGCCTCCTCTGCCTGTCCCTTCGGTGATACAGAGATTGGGTAGTGTGTTTATTAATTTATGTGTCATCAAAACCATTAGCCACATGATTACATTGTTTAATTATTGATATGATATGATACATTGTTTAATTTTTAAGATCGATTATACGTGTTTTTATAAGCGGTAAAGCTCTACCGTATAAGCCCTACTTTAGAGCCTAGTTGTTGGTCGTTAACGCTACATTACTTTTTTTTAGCTCGACTGGGGTGGTCCCCACTGTGATAGAAACACACATAAAGTGGCAGACTTTCCTTGTATTTTACTCTACAATCGAGAGTACGATTGAGAGTGGTTAGGCCATATAGTCCACCACGCTGGCCTAGTGCGGGTTGGCGGACTTACATACCATAGAAATTCTTATAAATCGCTATGGTATGCAGGTTTCCTCACGATGTTTTCCTTCACCGTTTTCACAATTAAACTAACGGAAATATTTAATTGTACAGTACCGTATACCAGGATTATAAGATTTTCCACGCCACCCATAGCGTCTCTAACGATCCAATAAAACAAACAAATGTCATACTAAACACACTTCAAACAAATTACGGCAAATTCTTACACCTTCCTCATGTAAACTCTAATTATTTTATAATTCAAGTCGCCGTAACGATAAAAATATGCATCCGCTGTTCGCCTTAAATATTAAGTTAAAACGTTTAAAATAATTACAGGACAATTTATTTAAACTCGTGTTCTAGTGATGCGGATAATCGCCGAAATAAATGTGTTCTATTTTTTTATAATTTTGTGTAGATTGGTATTTTAAAACGCGCATGGGCTGTTAAACTGCGTCAATTTTGATCTAGGCGTAGAACAGGAAATGTGTTCAAAAGTTATGGAAACGCTAAGCCGCCATTGAAATTAAGTGCAATGTTGAACAAAGGAATGAAAAATTTCACAATTCTCATTATTTATTGCCGGAATTTTGAATAAATACACCTTGTGTACATTTTTATCCATTATTAATTCACACACTTTTCAAATTTCTAAAATCCTTTTTTAGTCGTTACATATACACATAAATCGTCGCAGTAAGCCTCAACCTTAAATTTTGTAAAGCGGTGATCGAGCGGATCGCAAAAATTGCATTTCTTGCTACGATCGGTGGAATGTTATTAAATTTTATGACCTATTTGAGTGCCGGCCATATGGTATTTAATTTAACCCTCAACAGTTAGTACGCAAATGCTTTGCTTAGTTCAAGCTTTGTTCATATGCACTCGGTTTGTTGTGAAATTATTGAATGGTTTGTTACCTCTGGCAACCACAGAATTTTATTATAAAACTCGTCATTAGCAACAGTATGTTCCGTGTTTATGTTATATATTTAGGTTAATATAAAAGGTTACAAATAGGAAACTATTTTATTCTTGGGACCGGATAATTTGGAAGTGATTGGCATTTGGGTAAAGGCGGATCGTGATAACATTAGCCAAAAATATATTCAATAATTATTCCAGAACATTCAGAAAGCAGTAGACGTACGTGTGTTTCTAACACCATGGCCGTCCATAACCTAGCTGTCGCCCAAACAAAGTTTATACTCTCACATTTTAGACACCGACCGGACAAATTTTCACCTATTTGAAAACACCAGAGAACACAAGGACTATTTTAATCAGTGATAGACGTTTTCAGGTTCGTTGTTGGAGGAGTCGCCCTAAGCAGAAGACTACCCATGAGATTTATTCGGTATGCTGCAAATTAATACTTGTATGAAGAACCCAGCCCGGTACCATTATTTGCGCTAAGGCAAGACGCCCCACCCCGTACGCTGGGCTGTAAGACCAGATATCCCACCTAATTCTTTCTGCTTTTTCCGAAGCATGCAAGAATGAAGGAGCTTCACCGTCGACAAAAAGGCAAATCTAACAGCTTATACATATTTTATATGCAATCCCTATTACCAAAACCAAATCCACATAAAGCCTCATAACCTCTGCGCTAGTCCAATTGTTAGTAAAATATCTCCTCCCTGCACGTATCTTTATATAAACAGTGTCCATTTAAAGCGATTACATTTAAATGTGTCCTATTTATTAGTTCTCAAAGTTGATGCCCCGTGTCCACACGTTATGTTTAAAACGCAATCATTCACGTTAATGCTCCGAGTTGTAAATAACTCTGTGCTATTAAATGGATAAATGTCTGAGGGACTGGGCTTGTCATTTTGACTGACATGTTTTATTGACTGCGGTCGACAAGTTTTTGATGGTTTCGTATTCGTTTATTGGTAATTGAAATGGTTTTAGTGGAGTCGAAGAGGTCAGTGTATGTTGAGGCAGTAGGTTCGATTTTTTAAAGCATCTTGATTGTCATAGTAGGGAAGGGTCTGAAATAAAACTATTTTATGGATTTTATAGCGGATTTGAATCCACTATTGAAATTATTAAACTTACACGTTTCGATTACTTTCCAGCTTCCGAGTTCCGTCTCGTGACCAGAAATCAATGTGTAATATTCGCAGTATTAACATTATGAAAATTAGTTGGTCCTTTGAAGTTTTAGACATCTTTCATGTACATAATTATAATCAAATTCTTTCTTTGTCTTTGTTGACGTCGCGTTTTATTCACAAATGTTATACGATAAAATAGCTCAAAAAACTATTTAAATTATATCAATTACTCAATATAATTTTCACTTCATCTTTACTGCAATTCCACCACAAACTCTCGTCTTCATGACACCTGGCCTTGAAAATATCGCATAAATTAATAGGACCTTACTTTTACCTTTTTAATTGAATGAAATTGAATCTTAATTGCAGCACTTTATCGTCGTTTGTTGGCATTCAATCGGAGCCAAGGTCCCTTACATCTTCATCACATCAGTGTTAAAAGTTCAATCATGTAACATTATCATATTCTCTCTTCGAAATAATGGCAAATGATTGGCATTTTTATTTCTATATGAAGTATGTCGCACTTTTAAGACTCATTACTAATATATTTAGGATTTGAGTGTTATGAAGGAAGATGAGTAGAATGAAACGTTAGACGAATAACTGATATGGAACGTGGTTTGTGTGAAAGAGATTACTATCGAAAGTACTTTAGATGAAAAGTGTTAGAGGATAAACTAATAAGATGTGGAGAAACGTAAGGGCGGAATAGGGGAGAACGGTATGGAAGATAATAATAAAAGACGGAGGAAGGATAACGATTCAACGACGTATTTTATAGAATAATAATATATTCAATATTATCTAAATTATCTGTGTTTGATTTGCCCCCAGACAGAACTATTCCCACATATACTCGTATTTAAAGCTTTAGGGTTTGTTTGTTGTACAGGGACTTCTTTATAGATCATTTATCGAGGATAGCTTTATGGTGTTTTAAATCCGAAAAAAAAGGCGCAGGCCATAATACGGCGTTTTCCCAGGTGAAGGCAGTGATGCTACCAAAACAACCACGTTTCGCCTTATGTGTTCATCATGCATGATGTGATAGAGGTCGATCCTATATATCAGGCACAAATTTCTGTCTTCGGGCTAATACTGAAAAGAAAATTCCAATATCACTTTTCTTGGCCTATAGGACACGAACTCGAGTCCGCGTGTGTTATATTGATACCGTAGTACAACTATGCCACCGACAGAGGCAATACTCCAATATAGAATATATCTGATTTACCGAGGCGATATAGTTTATTCGACTGGTGGATTCTCTACAATCGAGAGTACGCTTGAGAGTGGTTAGTCCATTTAGTCCACCACACGGGCCGTGGGCGGGGTGGCGGACTTTACCTACAAATACAAATCTACAATTTGCGGGTATAATCTCGTATATTACATAAAATTCCATAGGCATTTCTAGATAAATTTTACATTTACAAGTGAAGTATTTCAATGTCTTCCACAGTTTTTACATTAACGGGATACAGTAGAAGAAACATGTACATGTAAATACCTTCCTATGACATCAATAGCATCGGCAAATGTAAATCCACATACATTTACACAAGAATGATGCTTTACACGATACATTCAAATTGCAGACACAAATGTGATGCGATTCATTCTTTTCATTTAAATTTATGTTTTTGCTGGTTCACCAAGTAGTTGATGCTAAGATATTGATGTTGTTTTGAATATCTTCGTTGGATATTTTTAGATATTAAAGTGATATGTTATGTAAGAGTTTGAGAATAAATCTGATCATATTTAGGTACATTTAAACGATAATGGGCGTTTTGAAAGTTCAGTAATAAGTAATAAAAAGTATACCACTTCAGATGTATCGATTTTGTGTCGCTGATAACAAAAATTCTGAAATACTTATTTCGGCGCCAGTTGTAACTTGGAGTCTTCTGTTTAACAGCTAATGCACCAACGACGACATAATGGCAATATTTCTATTGGATAAAAGTCCAATTATTTTTTTACATTACTCAATTCTGACGCACCATTGAAAAATTCAATTAGGCTAGCCAATCATAATTGCCGACACAAAACACAACTTCCTGTCAAATCGTGATTATGTGGAACTGTTGGATATATTTATTCTACATGGATGGATGTAAATATTTTGACCTCGCAACTATCGCTTTCATAGTATAGTCCATCCCAGTAGAACACAAGCAACGCTTATTACATATTCGTGCCTATTGTCAGAGTATCGGTCACTTTAACGAATCCGAAATCTCCGGCTGATATAAAATACAGGATTCACCTGCCAATAACGTTTCTTTGTCCAGTAGTCGATTCAAAAGAAAAAGTCCATTTTACATCGGTTCATCGAATTGGCGACATAAGCATACCATGCTAAATTTACTGACAAAAAACAAACACACAATACAACTGCAACCAACGATTCATTGGTAAAAGTGACGGATGGTGTTTCCGAAACGGCAAAATAAAATTTGTAAAGGAATAACATTGATGAATCTCCGCCGTATTAGGAACAGCCGAAACCGACATAAACATGTAGCCGAATTAAAATTTCAAATAGCCACACACGACTTTGTTGCCAATCGTTGGAAGGAGAAAAAATCAACCTGCTCTTAAAAATTGCATTACGAATTCTACGAGGAAAAAATATTTGCTCCATCTCCCGTATTATAATGCGAAGGTTTTGTATAAATTTGCTAAAGCACGTTGTTACAGTAATTTTAGATGATACTAAATATCTACTGTAGTTTACTTGATAGCCTTCAAACCCTGGGAATAAAACCTAGCTCAGATAGTGTTAGGAAATTCAAACAATACAAGTGTGTGAAATATTGCATTATTTTGCACTATTTTATTATTGGGTTAATTAGTCCGACTAATCTTCTGTCACATCATGAGAAGTAATACAGACGTCATCCTTTAAGACTCATCAAATGATAGAATTAGTGATTGTACCGAATAATTATCTCATACCCAAGTTAAAAAGTAATATAACTAATATTTAAAAAAAAATGTGAAACTGTTACTGACGGCAAAGCTTAATTTTAATAAATCACAGTACAAACTCTTTTGTTTTAAAGTAACTTTTATTAGTTGGAAAAGTAATATGCATTAATAGTAATTTTGCAGCAATCATATTTTTAATTGTTAGGCTTTATTGTACACCATGACTATGTGTCATTATATATTATGGCCTTAACGCTAATAGCAGTTTCTGTCAGGCAACCTTAGGATGGACAATAAATACAAATATGTATAACGCTAAACTGAATTGTTTTGGAAGTCATTCGTGGATACCGGTCAATGTTTTTCAGATGCTTCGCAAACACTTATCTGATTTGACATAACTTGAAAAAGTCTGTCTGTATCAGCCCATATACGTCCCACTGCAGGGCACGGGCCTACTCTACAATTGAGAGTACGATTAAGAGTGGTTAGGCCATATAGTCAACTACGTTGGCCTAGTGCGGGTTGGCTACTAATTATCAACTCACCGTGCCTTACATTTCAACTGACACCACAATAGTCATCCACGTTCAATATTGAAGTAAAACATTTCTTTTTTTAATCTAATAGCCCGTCTAGTGCCAATATACAAGCTATCAATAGGATATCGCAGTTAGCTGACATTTGGAATCTAATGCTCCCTTTGATCTCGAGAGTCAGACAGACAGTGGTTTCCTAAGGATGCAGACGTTATTTGTTCATTAGCTACCATAACGATAGTGACGAGATGAAATAGTAGGTGATGACTTAATACTATTTGCTAATTGGATCATACTGTTAAAATCATACTGTTTACCTTTAGAAATTTAATAACCTTGCAAGCTTGATTATCATTTGAAAAGAATAATTTTTTTATTACCTGCATACAACATTATACTGAGTTCCAACTCAGATAAGACAATGACCATACACATGGCATGTAAATTGTAAGTACCGATTTATAATTGGCGTAATTAATTTTCGCTGGAGACTTTTTTGAAAACGCATAGATTTAACAGATCCCATGTCTAAAAGTACCCTGTTGGAATACCTCATAAAATTTATATTTCGTTTTGAACTAAATTCTGTAACATCATGTCTCAGTACTAGCACAAAAATATAAAAAGACTGCATCAATTCATATAAATCGTAGTATCCGAAATTACAAAAAAAAAAACTGATTTATCACTACTTTAAAGATAATGAAAAAGTGAACATTATTGTTGAAATTATTAGTGAAATAGTTCGAACATTGCAGATTATCATCAAGTTAAGTTCACATTTTGAACGAATCCTTATACACAGCTAGACTGGAAGTAAGCGTTTTATTCAAATAGTTCTAGAACTGAAACAATGCAATGGTCAAATTACAAATGGTTTCAACAATTTCCAAAGGAACTCCGATAGTTTGACGTCTTCCTGTAGCATAATGGTTGCAAATGTTTATGTGAATGTGACGTGTGGCATTCAGAATTTCGAGATTATGCCCGATTTCAACATTTAAATTACCTCCTGTTGACATGTCAAACAAAGGAAATCCTCATTAGGAATTTTAAAGAATTGCTTGGAATAAATGCAAATACAATGACACCTGGTGAATTCTCTTGTTGTTGTATCAGCTTTTACGTTCCACTGCAGGGCATGGACCTCTTCTACAACTGAAAGTACGATTGAGAGAGGTTGGGCCACAATATAGTCTTATACTGAATTATCCTTGTTTTAAAAACTGCGTCGCAACATTTTTTTCTCTTCGCGACGGCAAGTATTTATTATAAGATTTTCAATTATGTGTAAATCACAAACCTACATCTAGATACCTAGATCTAGATCTAAACTGCTTACAAATATGACTTCTTGAAGTCTAGGCTAGTGGGAAATTTGAATTGATGGTTGCCTAAATCCCTCTCAATTATAGTGGAGGTGTCTGCACAGGTGTGAAAAATAACCAGGCTGATATAATATTTTATAGTACAACTTAATACAAGTTGCCTTTAAAATAATTAACATTATGGTTATTAAAAAGAAGAATCTCTTTTACATTTCGTCTCGTGTTTATTATATTGGTTAATACTTAAATTGGTACAAAGCATTGGATCTCGGAATACTCGTTTTACACATGAGCACGACAAAAGCTATCTCCGGAATTTCCGACAAGCTGCCACAATCCGTTCGATTTTTTCTGCTTCAATGTTCACCATTGGAATGTACTATAAATCTTCAATATTTTATCGTAAGTGCATTTACAGCGGCCACGTCATTCGTCGGTTATTTGTATATAAGTTGTAGTAAAAACTAACTGAACTACTATTAGAATTTAAATAAATGTTTGAAATAAGTATGTTGGGAAAAAGGTATTTCAAAACTTGAAATGTTAGTAACATGCGTAATCTTTTTTGCCTATTGTCCACAATGCTGTTTATTAATTGAAATTTTATTTTTATTCTATATTGGTTATCTTCATCTTAATTTTTACTCAAAAGAATTACACAATATTGTATAGGTTTCTTCCAAGAATTACATTTTAGTCTGTTTTTATCTCATGCTTCTATCACTACATACTCGTAGTATAAAACAAAGTCGCTTTCTCTGTCCCTATGTCTCCACGTTTTTTTTTTTTTTTATTGCATTGAATGGCGAGACGAGCAAGCCGTTCGCCTGATGGTAAGCGATACGACCGCTCATGAACAGTAGCAATATTCCACTGCGCTCGTCATCCTGAGATATAAGATGTTAAGTCTCAATATGTCCAGTAGTTGCTCTGGCTACAATGTCCTTCAATCCGAAACACAGCAGTGCATTTAAGCAGTGTTGTTTCACGGGAGAAATAGACATTGCGATGGTACCTACCCAGATGGCCTCTCACATATGAGAGACCTACCACCAGTAAACGAAAACGTCCCTTTTTATGCTTAAATCTTTAAAACTACGCAACGGATTCTGATGCGTTTTTTTTTCAATAGACAGAGTGATTCAAGAGGAAGGTTTATATCTATAATACGTACATATTATTGTACAGAAATATATTTGTACCCGGGCGATGCTGGGCCGGGCTGCTAGTTTAATAATATTTAAAGATTTCCAACCCACACTTTCTGAAGCTCAAACCGTCATGATGCACCACTACCAGACGAGGCTCTGGCAACGAACGTAGGGCAGAATAACAGTCAAAGAGATGAAGATGGCAAAGCACAATGTCATGTAGCCAGGCAGTATAATTAACACAAGAAAATTCCATCGCAGGTTCCGCATACATTTGACTGAAATTGAATAACATCAGAATAATGGCTTCTGATATATTCACGGTTTAAGTACAGTCACTTGTCACGTCTAGATAGCCCGTAAATATTAAGACCTGTTGTATGTATAAGTGGGAGTGACAATCAGACATGACAACTGGAATCTAGAAAGATATTGATTTAGTGATCTGTTTTCGGGTTCTGTGGATAAGTAAATATTTACGACATTACATAACTATCACCAAGTTAAATTTTCGCAATTATTTAGTATTTTTTCAATACCTAACAAGGTGTTGGTCGAAAACACGTGTCTATTATATTTTGGCCGAAAGTGGGTAAATTGTGAGTTTTTACATAAACTCAAAATAACATATTTTATGTCTTTTTTTCTACTCAGCATCTGAAGACATTATAAATACTTACTATGTCTGTCCATAGTCAGCCATTCTGTCTATGAATTATGATTTTCCAGCTCTGTTTCTTATTTTACCCTTCTGAAACCAAAGATCAAATCTTGGATCCCCATATTATTCTATATCTTCATGGCCTTCCCTGAAAAAACCATTACCATTAATTCTATATTTTCCTAATCAAGACTCAACAATTTCCAGGACCTGAACCTCCTAACTTCATATCACTTAAAGAACGTGCTAATAGATCAAATCAAAACAAACAAATGCATCCAAATCGCATCGCGTTGCATCTGACATTGTCCCAATTGCGTGACCTTTGCCATGGCAGTGTAACACATTCGCCGGCACTTAATTCGGTCCACGCATCGCCTTGGCGGACTTGCATTATTGTATAATATGTGAGCGTTGATTTGACGCGAGAGAATTCATAACAATTCAATTGCTTTGGATTGTCGTCCTTGGAATTTGCAGCGGAAAATTTATGGTGTGATAAACTGTTCCATCTAGATTTAAATTGATATTTTGATTAAAATGACAACTTAAAGTAATGTAAATATATTTGTTTTAGTTTATGTAACATATAAGTAAATGATGACACATCTACTAGTGGGGCGAGCGGTAGTGGTGGGGGTGCGGTGAGTGCAGTGCCTGCACTCACCGGACACTTGCTGCTGGTGCGCCGTACGAATAGTGTGTCTGTCGGAAATCAAACTGTGTTTCCTTTATATATAACCTATACTGAATAGTGAACTCTACATGTGGCGACCCTGCCATCCACAAATTAAGGTTATAAAGGTATGTGCCAAACAATTTAAAAACTAAGCATGAGCTTAGAGGTAAATCGGTAGCAAATCAGTTTTGTTAATATTCGTGCCCTACATAATTGTTTCTGCGTTTTATTAGCATCTTTATAGTATTTATGGGCATTGAATCGTCGTAACTGACTTAAGTTGTTAAATTACATCTATAACAAGGCACTTGTTATTGCAAAACGGAACTGATTTAGTTACTTTGATTGGTACCTAAATATGTAGCACATCAATGACTAAATGCTTTGATTATTGGCAAAGACAGATTAGAATGTGGG
Organism: Hyles euphorbiae; assembly: GCA_023078785.2. Lineage (NCBI taxonomy): Eukaryota > Metazoa > Arthropoda > Insecta > Lepidoptera > Sphingidae > Hyles > Hyles euphorbiae. Next base: position 12,573,189 of record CM041031.1, on the reverse strand, counting down.
TTTTGCTCAACAAGATATATTTAAACTTAAAGCAATAAAACGATTTTCTGGAAATAAACTATAAACAGCTGTTATTTATGATTGTAAGAATGTTTAAATCAAGATATTGTAATGGACTTGATACAGTGTGAAATATTCTTCGATTTTTATGATTAATTATTATCTACCCACATTTTCTTTTATTGGTTAAACGCAAATGTTGAACATTGGATAGCATTCGTTAGTTATCTCGATGTCGATGTTCAAATATACACTTTTTAGTCTGTCAATAATCAAAGTTAACATTGTTGTCAGAGGTAGTTTGCAATGCAAACAGTACCTAAATGATCTTACATTGTATAAAGAACAGGCTAAATGGCCTTAAGTTAAATACAATAAGATCAAGAGGTAGTTCGATTTATTCGGAACAGTACCTAAAAGGAAATTACTCCAGCCTTCTGGGTAGACCATAAATATGTCGCAAACACCACCTTTGGAGTCTTTTGACTGTGACAGCGACTCGGCTTCAATTGGTCTATGCCGGAAAAATGGGAGTGTGCACTACTAGTGTAAAAGGGGACAAGAGCCTTGCTCCTGCATATGGACGGGTCAACCCTACAAGAAATATATTATAATATTCCTGGTGCATATGGTGCATATGTAGAAACTACTAGTAGTAATAATACTAGTATAATGACAACGATGTATTTATCGTCGCTGTCAACATGCTAAAGTTTAGCTAAACGGATACTTTTCCTCCAAAAAAAAAAAAAAAAATAATAATAATAAAAAAATAAAAAAGTGGTATTTATGAGCGTCACTTGTTTACGCTCATCAAATAAGGAAGTGGAGGAAAAATAATGACAATATTCTCATAGAGTTAGACACCAGAGCTCTAAATGTCAATTCACTGCCCCTAACGAACACGTGATTGTTCAAGTCACAGAGAAATGTAAGTCAGCCAAATTAAGGGAAACAATTCTAACCCTTACCGATGATGTGACTCTTGACAAATTATTTCCGAAACCAACGCTCTAGAGGAGTGAATCGACAAATTAATAATTTTGGTTTGTCGAAATCAAGTAAATACCTAACGGTTAATATAATGGAGGGTTCAAAAAAAAAAAAAATATCGAGTCCCGTGGACGTTATGACGACACTATTAAATGTACGCTAGGGGGGTGTCAAAGTTGAGATGGTAAGAGATTCCGGTCGTAAATGCAATATTACTAATGATGTTACATGGCAAGTTCTCAAGAACAATAGGGTCCTAGTTGAAAATCAAGTGAAATCTCCAAACAAGAGATTCATGCTAATGCATGTAATACTTTAATTGTACTAGGATCTTTTGAATCATTACAATTGGCAGCAACTACCCCCGAGTCGAAGCCACCTTTTATGTAGTTAAAGATGGTCATGGGAATTTGCTAGGAACATATTATACTGCCACGTCCTTTGGCTTTCTAAAAGTTGGATTAGTTTCCAAAATTTAAAGATGTTCAGATTCATATCTTTTTAGATAAATCAATCAAATCAGCTGCTCAGCCTTGTCGTAAAGACCCTGTTCCTCTTGAGTCTAAAATTAATAAGAAAACTTAAGAACTTATTGAGTCAGATATTATAAAGCCAATTAATGGCCAGCCTGACTGGATCTCTCCCTTAGTATCGGTCTTAAAAGCAGATGGTGATGTACGCATCTGCGTAGACATAAGTAGAGCAAATAGAGCTATCATTATGGAGAACTATCCTTGCACAATATGGAACAGTTTATTCCAAATTTCAGAAATGCTATCATTTTCTCTTAAATTGGAAAAAAAAAAAAAACTGTCCACCAGCTAGAGCTAAGTAAGGACAGTAGACATATCACGACATTTTATAAATGTCTAAACGAATGTTGTGTTCGCCTGTTATTGGCACGTGTACGTGTGTATTACACCAATGGTTCATTTACTTAAGAATATTATGTATACTGTGCTGTTGGTGTACCAAATATACTAAAATACATTCACTTGTAGCCGGGGACTATCTCTGCCTGTTTAGGTACAAACGCGTCATTTTGTGAAACTCGTGTGTCTCGAATATTAAATATAAAAAATAAATAAATTAGAAAGTATCCTGTTGCCTTGTACAGGAGTCGCCAACTTTATTGGTGATATAGTCGTTTATGGTAGCAATGAGGCCGAGCCTTGCACAAGACTACAAAGTTTTGTTAAACGATACAAAATGTGCATTCGAGTAAATCAAATAGATTTTCTTGGTCATCAGCTATCTTCCGAGGGACCTAAGCCTTTTAGACAAATATGTAAAGGCAATCGAATTGTTTCGAGAACCAAAAGTTACGGGAGAAGTGTCAAGCTTTTTAGGGCTAAGTAATTACGTAGGAAAATGGATCCCTAACTTAGCTACTTGGACAGAACCTTTGCGCTAACTTCAAAGACTAAAACAAAGCAAAGGTGTAAATATCATTTTATTGGCGCAATAAACAAAATAGGCGTTCGAGGGGTCGAAAAGCGCTATGACTCAAATTAAGACCTTAGGCTACTACGATCCGCTTGACTGTACCCAAGCCTTCGCCAATGCTAGTCCAGTCGGTTTAAGAGCTGTGCTCGTCCAAAATGGCACTAACGGGCCTCAAATTGTTGCATACAGCAATAAAAAATCTGACAGACCGTGAGAACCGGTATTGTCAGACTGAGAAAGCTCTTGCGTTGGTTTGGGTGGTGGAACATTTTGATACATACCTATTTGGGAAAGATAGTTTTGAACTTGTCAGTGATCACAAGCGATTAGAGGTGATATTTGGACCTGACTCTAAGCCGTGTGCAAAAAAAAATGTTTTGCGCTTACAGTCATATAATTACATATTGCCCTTAGGCATTAAGTCTGCCTGTACTATTAATTTGTACAAAGTGGGTAAATAAATAAAATAAAAATAATTTCAAAGCGGTCTATACTGTGTCAAGACTGTGGGTGATAAGTCACCACAGCTTTTGATGTTAATAATTATTCGAACTTGTTGTTGACCAATATCGACCTGTAGCAGAGTTACCTTGCATGAGTCAAGAATAGTTTGCGAGGGAGCCTTTAGAGCTAAAGTTAGTCAGAAACGGAATATATAACAGCTGGGACCAGAGTGCTAACGCTTATAAGGTCTTTGTGCAGGAACTTCGTTCTCAAAGCAATTTACTATTACATGAGAATAAAATTGTTATCCCATCATGTTGAATCAAACTTTCTAACAGCTGCTCATGAAGACCATCCAGGCATTGTAGCTATGAAAATAAGACTACGTTCTAAAAGTGCCTAGGCCCAAAATTGATAGAGATGCTGAACATTATATATGAGCTTGCAAGGGTTGCACTCTGGTTTCCGCTCCAAATTCTCCTAATCTCATGCGCAGAAGAAAACTGCCAATCAACCCTGGGTTGATACAGCCATAGACTATCTCGTACCTTTACCTATCGGCCATTATCTTTTACTATTATAGATTATCTTAGTAGATATAAAGAAATCAAAATTACTAAGAACATCGATTCTGCCTCGGCGTAGTTGTACTAAGGTATGGTTGCGAGGCTGAGGTCTCGGGTTCGAATCCTGGGTTGGGCAAAGTGATATTGGATTTTCCTATTGATTATCAGCCCAAGGTCAGGAATTTGTGCCCGATATGGCGATAGGCTCGCCACCTATCAAATTGTGGGACGGAACATACAAGGCGAAATGTGGGTGTCCTGGCACCTCTGCTTACCCCTTGTGGGAAATAGGCATGAGTTTATATATGTATGTCTCGATTCTGCTTCATCGATTCATGATAAAGAGATTTTCCTCGTTTAGGCTCGCATAGGTATTACCGCTGACAATAGTTGGCAGTTTGTTCATACCGAATTTGAAGTTGTTGCAAAGAATTTGGAATTCGGTTGGACCATAGCATTCCTTATTGGCCTCAACAAAATGGGAAAGTTGAGAAGCAGAACCGTGATATATTGAAACAACTACGGGCGTCAGTTTAGAGATAAGTTGCCTTCCGTTGTTGATGTTTAGTTTACTGACCTAGAAGCAAGAGACAGGGATACTCTAACGAAAAACAAGGAAAAGAATACACAGATAGAAAGAGGCAAGCAACGGAATCTAATATTGATATTGGAGAGAAGGTATATGTTTAATATATAGTGAAGAAAAACAAGTTGTCGACCATATAGTAGTAATAAGCTTTATAAAATGTGAAAACATGTTAATTGTTAATTGTAATTTTAATATTGTATATTACCTAGATATATAACTGTTTGTTTTCCGAATAAAATAAAATAAAATATTATAAGAACGGTTACGTAGAAATATAGTACATTCCAAGAGGGTTGAAGGAAAGTGAGTAGTCTGCACAAATGGTGATGATAATTCTTCAAATAACGACACCACCGATGACGAAGCAAGTGTCGAAAATAAATAAGTGATGTGTTTAATATTATATAACATACATAGCGTTTGAATTTAATATTGTTCGATGATTGTTTTGATAAACTAATTTGAAAAAAAAAAAGAGTTGTGAAAAGAGCAACACTAGAGTTTCTTGCCCGTTCTTCTCTAGTGAAAACAGCTTTCCGAACCGGGTGGTAGATAAAAGAATGACTGAATCTAAATGATGTTGAACATTTTAATATTTGACTATAAAAACTAATTCTACTTTTTTAAATTTTGTAAAAGGTAGATGTAACATATAAGTAAATGATGACACATCTACTAGTGGGGCGAGCGGTAGTGGTGGGGGTGCGGTGAGTGCAGTGCCTGCACTCACCGGACACTTGCTGCTGGTGCGCCGTACGAATAGTGTGTCTGTCGGAAATCAAACTGTGTTTCCTTTATATATAACCTATACTGAATAGTGAACTCTACAGTTTATATATCTCCTACTAGTGGATAGGGTCTTTTGGTATAGAAAATAACAATTGTATTAAGAGGAGAAGGCCATGGATAATCACGCTAATCTAGAGCATTTCAAGTTCAATGGAAATTCTTATGGAATTTTTATGCATTGTGATTATCACACTACATTACCTTCTACTTTAGAACTTAGCAATAAAATATGACGAAAACATAATATATTAAAAAAATATAAAGCCTTTGACCTCCGCAATCAATATTACTTAAATCCATTTTCGTTATGACATTTATGTATGTTTTATTGTTACCAAATATTGATGACAATAAAACATACACAAATTCAATTGATAATTTTATTCATCACTATAACAAAAATTATTATAAAATCATCAACAAATTTCAATGTCTCATAAACAAGAAAAACTTCAAATTTAGATTGGTGGTGTATAAGCCAGCTGTACTCTCCTTTTTGTGAAGATTCACGCACAAAGATAAATATGTACATAAATATACATATAATAGCAAAACCAAACATCACCTTGAATTACAAAGCAATGCTTGGCATTCCACTGCGCTCGCCATCCGGAGACATAAGATCTTAAGTCTCAATATGTCCAGTTACTCTGGCTACAATGTCCTTCAATCCGAAACACAACAGTCCAGTTAAACTGCTGTTTGACGGGAGAAATAGACATTGCGGTGGTACCCACCCAGGCAGCCTCTCACATATGATATTTATTACGGGAATTGCAAATATGATTTGGTTACCTAGGCATCTTATTTACGTAACTACATGAGATAAACAATACGATAATTATAAGAAACAGAACGATATCAAAATATTTTGGGACCAATGTCACGGATAAAGAAAATTAATTTTGCAAAGGTAAATATTTTTTTTTTTTCAATTAATGAGAGTTCATAAATCAAAGTAAACACACACAAACTCTGTGATTATATTTTAATGACCGATTCCGAACTGCCATAAACGATAAACCATTATCAAAGAGCTTTCAATGTATGAAGGTGTGTGCAGAGGATGGGTCTGTTGAAACTGGTTGTTCCAATATAATTTTTACTGCTTTCAAATAGTGTTTCAAGGTGCACATCCAAATTCCTTGATCTCATTGGGTTTAATTTTTTTTATAACGATCGTAAATGATATCGTACGTGTTAGGGATTCAGTATTTTTGGTACGACCGAATGAAATTGACTGCCTCGGTGGCGTAGTTGTACGGTTAAAAAGCTGAGGTCATAGGTTCGAATTCCGGGTCGGGCAAAGTGCTATTGGATTTTTCTCTTTATCACCCCGGAGTCAGAATTGCTTGCTTCGATCCTACGCAAGTGTGAGATATAAAACAAAAAATAAATACAACTAACAGTCACATACAGTATTTCATTGAGTTCAATCAAGTCTTGTGGGTATCAGAAACTACGAGAGATTATTCGATCTCACAAACACCCAGACCCGAGACAAATCGATGTGGGCCCACAAACATTGAACCTGCGGCATCTCGTTCCACAGCCGGCGTCTAGCAAACTGTGACACGGGGACCGTCATTTAAATGACTGCAAAATAATGTCTTCTCCTAAAACCTCATTTCCGCCCGTAGGATCACGTAGGTCCTCATCTGTATCTGTATCAGCCCCATATACGTCCCACTGCAGGGCACGGGCCTACTCCAAAATCGAGAGTACGATTGAGAGTGGTTAGGCCATATAGTCCACCACGCTGGCCTAGTGCGGGTTGGCAGGTCCTCATACCATCGATTAAATTGCTGGAACAGAATTTCAGCGCAATAATTACTATTCTGCTTACCTCTTCAAAAGCATATATGACATAGACTGCGTGCATGTAATCTTAATTGTCCAAAAAGTCGCATCATTACCATACAATAGTTGCACATAATTTCCGCCTCCCTATCCTCATTGTTCATTTTTATTAGTTTTATACATTCCCATTGTTTAATTATATTAATTTCATTGACAAACACATTAATTTTAATCTTATAATAAAATGTGTAATCTCTTGAGAACCACTAGAGGAATCCATATCTCAACCTCGGTCAGTATGGGTATAGTCGGGTAGAAATAATAAGCGTACGTAATTAACATGAAAATGATCAACTATAATATTTCAACTACTATTACATTAACTAATCACAAGCACTATTATAATTAAGAAACTTGAACTCGCGGCGATTCGTCGCAAACGTGGTGCGCTGGCGCCTTCCTCGAGCGAGAGTGGAGTCCCCACGCTCCTCAGCAAGCCGCCCCGCTGCCGCCGACACGACGCTCCGCCAGAGTGGGGTTAACTACCCTCCACTCTAATTATTATTTAACGCGCCGTCACGGCCAGACTGACATACGACCGTCCTCGGGCGTTAAATGTGCCTTAGTTTCTGGAACAAAGAAATATCATCACAGGGACACACGCTCGTCCATCCTGCTAGGTACATGACTAGACACTGACTTCAAACGGATTATGGGCCTTAAAACTATCTAAGTGCTTTATATCACGGACTTCAACATTCTCTATCATCCAGTCAATCAACGCAATCCATCTGGCATGAGTAAATGAATCTGAATGTCTGACTAGAATGGTATTTCTCAACCAGGATAAACTGTAACACTGCACATCTGATTTGAGCGAATGTATCCCTTCAACCAACCACAATGGGTGTGGTACGGATGACATACCCCAACCAGGATAAACTGTAACACTGCACATCTGATTTGAGCGAATGTATCCCTTCAACCAACCACAATGGGTGTGGTCCGGATGACATACCCCAACCAGGATAAACTATATCACAGCACATCTGAATTGAGCGAATGCATCCCTCCAATCAACCCTAGTGGGTATGACCCGGACGACATTCCTCAACCAGGATAGACCGAAACACCACACCTCTGAACCGAAGTAGTGAATCCTGCCAGAATTGGATGTCACTTTTCAGTCCAGGATCGACAGTATTGCTAACACAATCCCAAAATGGTAATACATACCTATGATGACACATTAAGCTCTGTAGTATCCATTTCGTTTTGTGCATCCCATATCTCGGCATCCGAGTGTACACTGAGTGTACCTGAATCAGCTGTGATGGTATGAGAGTCAACAGATAAAGTGTCTGAGCAAACAGTCAAGGTGTCATTGTCATTCGAGGAAAACACGTTATCCGGATCAGTTAAACTTGCATGTACTACATCATCCAGCGCCGTCTCGGCCTCAACATCGTTCAAGAGACTAGTTGTGATTTCAAGTAAACCATCATGACCCTGAGGTACTGGACGCAAGTTCTCGTGAGCGTATTTGAGTATTCTATTAGAACCACCTAAACTCTTTATTTCATACCTATCATTGTCCAGCACCGATGTTATTATAAATGGACCCCTAAACTTCCGGTCTAATTTGGTTTGACTTCGTTCACTATTTTTGACGAACACAAATTCACCTACAGAAAACGGTATAATTTTTGCGCGGCCACGATTGAATCGGCTTACCTCATATTTAGCTGCCTTTTCAATATTCGCTGATGCGTCTTTCCGTATGGTGTCGAGGTCTAGACGATCCTGTTGCCCTAGCACCTCTGAGTTAAGCTTAGACATGCCTAGTGATTGTGCTTGAACCCCTAACATAAGTTCCATAGGAGAATATTTTGTTACTGTCGATTTGGAACTATTGAGTGCAAGTTGTATATTTCCGAGTTCTTCACGCCATGTCTTATTGGAATCATTTTCGACGAGAGTTAACAGACTTTTGAGAGTACGCATAACCCTTTCAACTTGCCCGTTTGCCCTACTAGAGCCTGTTGCAATAAGATGAAGTTGTATCTTATGCTCAGTGCAGAAATTCTTAAAATCAGAGCTAATGTAGCAACGGCCTTGATCCGCAATGATTCTTTTAGGTGCTCCGAACAAACATACTGCTTTATTTAACGCGTTTATTGCACTCTTAGTATCGATAGATAAAGTATGTTCTAACAAGATGTATTTGGTAAAGCCGTCGATGATCACAGAACAATACTCTTTTCGGTCACTCTTCCCGCTAAGTTTTCCCGTAAAATCAATGTGTATTGTATGCCACGGCAAACTAATCTTAGGAATAGGGTGAAGCTGAACAGGTTGCGATCCGGATGCACCTTTTGATGCTTTGCAAATAATGCATGAATCAATAAACTGACGTACGCATTTTGACATCTGAGGAAACCAATAAAGTTCATAAAGTTTTTCTAAGGTTTTATCTTTGCCTAAGTGTTGTAACTCATTATGGATGTGGTTTATTAACGTCCAAATTAGAGATCGAGGAACTACTGGTAGCCAAGAGACTATTTTATTACGTACTATTTTTCTATACAGCATACCGTTCCTAACATCATATGTTGGAGCTATTGAATCAGGAAGTTCATTATTATCGTGCTTCGTTATAAGATCTTGTATCTCACTATCGCGTTTTTGTTCAACTGAGAGCCAATCTTGATAAAGATCAACGTAATGAACTTTCTTTATATGAGGACTCTCAGAAGTACTAGCAACACCCACAACGGGAAGAGGGTTTCTAGAAAGATAGTCCGCATGTTCCATACCCCGCCCTTCACGATAGACAATATCAAAGTCGTATGCTTGCAAGAAAGCCCACCATCGATGCATACGCGGCATAAGGTCTTTTTTGGATTTTGATGCTTTAAGAGAATTGCAGTCTGTAAAAACAATAAAACGTCTACCATAAAGATAATGACGGAAATGTTCTACTGCTCGGACTACTGCTAAAGTCTCTAACTCATACGAGTGATAATGTGACTCTACCTCTGACGTGCGACGGCTGAAATATTCCACTACGTGTGGTAGATTATTTTTCTTTTGTATGAGAATTGCCCCATATCCTTCGGAACTCGCATCAGTATGTAATTCTACTGGTAGCTCTGGGTCAAAAATAGTTAACACCGGCTCGGTAGTAAGTACACGTATTATGGAGTTGCGTATTTCTTCATGTTTCTTAGTCCACACAATAGATCCCTTCAATTTAGTAAGGGGATACAAAGGACCTACGATGCGCGTGTAATCGGGAATGAATTTACGGAAATATGAGGCTAGGCCAAGGAATTGCCGAACCTGAGTAGCCGTCTTTGGCTGCCGCGAGTCTATTAATGCCTCTATTTTCTGAGGGTTCGGTCTAATTTTACCTGATTGAATCGAATAACCCAGATAGTCAATTTTACGTTTCATAAATTTACACTTTTGAATATTTAACGTAAATCCCGCATCTGTTAAAGCAGCTAAAACCTTATCCAAGCTAATCAGACCTTCTGTTACGTTAACAGAATAGCATAAAATGTCATCCATGTAAATCAGTGGTTTATTTTTTAAATGACACAAGGCTCTAGTAATGCACCTTTGAAAAACTGAGGGCGTGTTACGAAGCCCAAATGGCATAGCTAGATATTCATATTGCCCATCGGGCGTAACAAACGCTGTTTTTTCCACGGAATCAGGATGCATCTTAATCTGATGAAACCCTGACGCCATGTCTAACGACGAGAAAAGATTAGCGCCTACAAGTTGATCTATCTGCTCGTCTATCCGGGGTAAAGGATAATGTTCGGGATGCGTATTGGAATTTAACTCCCGGTAATCTACACATATTCTGTATGAGTTATCTTTTTTCGCAACTAGTAATATTGGGCTGGCAAAGGGTGACGAGCTTTCTCTAACTACACCAGAATCAAGCAACTCCTGAACCTTTTCTCTGACAATCTGTTTTTCAGCAGGTGCTAACCTATATGGGCACCGCTGCACAATCATATTTGGATTAATTAAATTTATTTCACATTGTCCCGTGTTAATTCTGCGGGTCGGATTACCTTTACTGAAATAATCATAGTACTTATGCAACAATGCTATGAGTGACTCTCTATCTTGACCTTGCAAATCTGTGTCAATTTGTGTAAAATCCGGTTTATTCGATTTCACGTTACAAAAATTACTGCGTTCCTTGGAATAGAATAAAAGATTATCATTATCAACTTTAACGCAAAGCCCTAGTTCAAAAATATCCCTACCAATGATTATAGGATCTGAAATACGTGTGTCGGGTACTACATGAAAAAGTAAACTTACTGCAAGTTCGTCAATTGTTACATTACTCTGAATCTGGATCGTACATTCTAAATCTTCACCGCCTATGCCACTGAGATAAACGAGGCGCTTACGCACAGTACCCATTAGTTTGTCATGAAAACTTTCTTTCACAAGAGAACAAGATGACCCGCTATCGAATAAAAAGGAGACTGACTCACCGGAAGATGTTTTCAGAACGCCCCTAGAAGAACGGTGCTCGCATCTGTGGACTTCCTTGACTGCAGCTCTGTTCCCATTCTTTCTATCTGGACACGCAGATGCCACGTGGCCAAGCTGACCACACGTGTAGCAGGTTACAACTGTCTTCTTCTCCGTAGCACGAGATGAACCTGGAGAATCTGCGGGTATTTGTTGAACAGCCATAACTCGGGTAAGCATGGATTCCATGCTGCTCAAAAGTTTTTCAGCGTATTTTAGCTCGTCTGGATTTGTTCCATCTGGACGTCGATTCGATACCACTTCTGATGTAATCTCTTGAGAACCACTAGAGGAATCCATATCTCAACCTCGGTCAGTATGGGTATAGTCGGGTAGAAATAATAAGCGTACGTAATTAACATGAAAATGATCAACTATAATATTTCAACTACTATTACATTAACTAATCACAAGCACTATTATAATTAAGAAACTTGAACTCGCGGCGATTCGTCGCAAACGTGGTGCGCTGGCGCCTTCCTCGAGCGAGAGTGGAGTCCCCACGCTCCTCAGCAAGCCGCCCCGCTGCCGCCGACACGACGCTCCGCCAGAGTGGGGTTAACTACCCTCCACTCTAATTATTATTTAACGCGCCGTCAAATGTATTAATGAGATAAATAACATGACATTGGCAATTTGATATTATCTAATGTTTATAATGTATTAAAATTAAGGATAATGTAGACATCAAATAATTAGAAAAAACTCCTTATTTTTTGTAAACTAAATAAGAATTGTACAGCATTAGTAAATAATCATGAAATCAATGTTTACTCATAATAAAATAGATAAATTGTAATACATACAGCTGCGGGTTACACGGAATAGCAAGTAGGGGCGACCTCCGGCCGACCTCGCGGTATCTACCACCATACGCGACAATTTTCCGTTATTGCAGTTCCTATTTGTAGTATTTATAAACGAAGGACGAAACGATAAGATATGTATGGGATTTTAAGGTGGCCATCTCAATACTGTAGTGTATTTATAATCGAAGCATCTGTGGATAACGTAATTGGTTGCGCATTTAATTGTATGTAGAATTAAGTTTCCTTTATTTATTAGCAATGTGTAACTGTTTGTTTTCCCAAAGAAAGAAGTTATCCGTTCATAAAATCCATCCCATGGTTGTCTGGAAGACATTGCCTTTGAGCGATAAGACCGCCAATTGTACTTTTATGATTGTGATTTTCGTTTTATTTGTATTTTTTTTTGTGTGCAATAAAGTGTATAAATAAAAATAAAATAAAATAAAAAGAAGAAAAAAAAATTACTGACCAGAAAATTTGTTTTTGTATGGTATACTGGTTTTCTCACGATTTGCTTCACTTTTAAAGTGCGTAGTTATCGCCTGTCGATATATAATACAAACAATTTCAAAAATTCGGAATTGTAATTTAAGCCCGTGGCTGTAACATCAATTTCTTCCGGTTTGTTACCTACAGGCCACCAATTTATACACATCCACACTATTATATATTTCGGAATCAATCTATAGCGCTGAAGATATTTTATTTAAAAAAAATACTCCAAAGAAAAACGACAAGGCAAAGTCAGAACATGGATCGTGGAATCTTAATCTTGCTATTGACAATAAACAACTAAGGTTAATTACAGGCTTAATGAAAGTCACGACCGTAGAGTTGTGATCGAACGATCATCCTATACGCCAGAAATAAAGGGACAGAGCAGACGCAGTTTTATTACTTCTGCATGGATTTGAATGACAGATAGGGGGCGCCGTAGCAATTTCTTCCTTGGCGCCGGAAGAGCTAAAACTAACACTTCTTAATTGGTTCTGAAAAAGTAAAAAAACGTACGGGTTGTTTCGCTTCCAACCCATCTGAGAGATTTTATCATTTTTTAATTTCGGTAACAGACTTAATAAATGAATAACCACCAACAGTCACACACATAGTCTTGACCCCATACAAAGATCGAGTCTTGTATCGTGAGTATTAAGAACTGCGAGAGAATTTTCGGTCTTATAATTAAATATTCCCTTTTATAGTACGTCGTGATTGACTAAAGATACACACATGACTATGTAAAGTCACAGGAGTCAGGTGAGCCCTGGGATTCGAACCCGAGACCACCGTTAAAATGTTGGCAGTCGCGTCTGGTTCATTTCCGCCAACCCGCACTATGTTTATCATTATGGGCATAGCCTAACTACTCTCAATCGTACTCTCGATTGTGGAGGAGCCCGTGCCCTGCAGTGGGAAGTTTATGGGTTGATATAGATATAAACATATCTATGGTAAACATTTAAAATCCTAAAATCCACGCTATGACAATTAAGTAGATAAAGATGCACTTGCCCCACTTAGTCGAACTTGACCAACTCAAGCAATGCAGATGAGTAATGAACAAGAGCTAGGAGGGCCATGATTAATAGCCTACTTTAACCGGATAATTAGAAATTTAGAAAAAATATACTATAATCTACAACTGATCCAGTTATTAAAAAGTTAATTGGATATGAAAATGAATAAAGAAACAAAGTGATGAATATAGGTCTTGTGGATTTTTTTAGCAACGATAGATTATGTTCGCATATGTTAATAGCGAAATTATCTTGCTCAAGAAAGGCTTTACGTTGGCTATTAAGTAGATAAGCTTATAATAACTCGGCAACATAGATAACATGTACTGAACTATATTTAAACGGTTTCAACATCATCATCAGCCCGTTGCCGTTTCTCTGCTGGACATAGGCATCTCCCAAGATACGTAATAGGGTCTGCTGCTCTATGAACTCGGTAACTGCCGGTCCTCAGTCTAAACGAGTTACCTCCATATTGTATTCTGGCATAGGCTGGTAGAAGTAAGAAGCAATTTATAAACAGCTTACAGGCTTGCCAGAAATTCAATACTTCATTATTTCTCCCGGTTCTTCTTCCTTTCCTTTCCTCTTCCATGTTGAATAGCAAGCAATACATTTATGACTCAAGCTATGCAGATGTTCAGGGGCGGCGGTAATTATTTACAACAGATGAAAAAAAAGGTGAGACATTGGCACCTTCGCCGGCTCTGTGCATTTAAAAAATACAATTATTTGAGTGACATAAAATTTAAATAAAAATAAAGAGTTAATGCACTTGTCCTACTTAGGCGTGAACTTGACCAACTGAAGTAAATGTAAGATGAATAAAGAGCATCCCGTGTGTAGAGTGACCATGAATTATGCGTGGATTTTTACCAAAGAATTGAATTTTCTTTTTTACATTGATTATATACAAAGTGCTTTTTACGATGTTTGTAGGTGATATAAGGTGCTAATCGACTATCAGGTATGTGATCAGTAAACTTAGATCTCAAATGCAAATTGACCGGAAAATATGATGGAAATGACTAACTATAATAATTCTAGTGTAATAAAAGCTCCGAATAATTCCTTAAAAGGAAAATATATATAAAGTTCCTAATATTCGTAAAAGCTGTAATCAAATCACATTCATTTTAAACCGATAACTATTAATTTAAATTAGTTCGAAACAAACACAGAATGAAAACTTTGGGGATAAATATTTTTGAATTAAATATGCACATAAAGTATTACATACATATAACTTTACTGATACTAACGTACGTAATATATCTGAGTTAGGGTAATAAAGAGAAAAATCCCAAAAACTGGAAACTCAAGTACACCTTACACGGGCATCAAGCGTTCACATTATACAAAATATTTTAACGTAAACCAGCGACACTTGTTATCATTGTTCTCATGATAGTCATCATGAAATAATTTACTAATGGAATTACAATTTTCAAACAGGGCTTTCCATAAAATAGTATTCTATTTTATAAGATTATTCAGAGGCCTCGAAAAAAGCTAAAATGCATCCAAAGACCTCTTTTCTCTCATAAAAAAAACTTTTTTGAAAACCAAAAATGTTTTTGTTTAAATCCGAAAACCCCATAAAACACCCACATCATACCGAGACATAAAACGCCGACATTGTATAGAAATATTTCGATAACGGCCATGTGATGGCAGTCAGTTCCGCCACTCTAATCGCTCGTTATCTGTCGAGGCTGCGCGGCGAACCTGACAATGAATTGTGTTAGTGAAGCGCCCCGATGCGTCGATATCGATAGAAGATTTTATATAGCGGCTATGAGTTAGTCAGTCAGTTTTCGAAAATAGAACTAAGATTTCTACAATTATATTGAAAAACTTGTTCGAATGTTTAAAATTATAATAAATAAATAGACTAAGATTATATAAGTGAATTAAAAATTATAACATTTTATTTTTGTATTTAGTAATCCAGATATTTTGAGATGGAACGAGGCAAGGTGGGATAGATGAATCAACAAAATGATTCAATATTATTTAAATTAAAAGTATTTAAAACGCATATTTATTTTTAATTGTTGAAGAGATTGTATAAAGTATACTTCTATAATTAAGCCGTATATCTTAGGCAAAATGTTTTAAATACATTTTGGAATATTGCCCATTGAGAAACGCATAAATTCGAATGCGCTCACATAACTCTTCTTCACATCTACTACGACGTAAAAATACATAAATTACGAAAATCAAAACTTATCACAGTTAACATGGTAAAACTAATTTATTTATAACGTACTAACTTTAAACCACGTTTTCGTTTGCGAAAATTTATTTATTACCATCATTGAATTATAATTGAAAAAAAGAAAAAAAAAGCATTATTTATTATCAAATATGGTGTTGGATATATCTATAAGCCCGTGTCTACTTTATATTATATATATAGATATGATCCAACTGCAGGACTCCGGCTACCTCTACAATCGAGACTTCGATTGAGAGGCGTTAGATAGGCCGTATAGTCCACCATGCTAGCCTAGTGCATGTAGGCGGACTTTAACATACCATTCAAAAATCGCTATGGATTGCAGGTTTTCTCGTGATGTTTTCCTTCACCGTTATAGTGCGGAGTGATTGACCATCCATACACACATGACTCCGAAAAGTCAGAGATGGGCCCGTTGGCAGCCGCGTCTGGTGCGTTACCAACAGGACACGACATATTTTCTACGCAGTATTGCACTTATACCGCGAAAAAATTGATGTTCGATGGGACCCGAAAGGTTTTCGGAACTGATGATGATGAAGAATTATCCAAAAAGATTCACATTTGGGATCTGTTAAAATGCTAGTAAATTTATTTAAATACAAACATGGAAATGGTATAACAAAATTTAACAAAAAAAATATTCACCGATGAAACATTATCGATAAACGCGGTAGAACGGCGCGCGACCGCCACACTAAAACATTATAGGGGTCAGGCCTTCAAACGAAACACAGAGGGTCATTTCAGTACAAATCATAGAATCCTTTATATATCCTTATGAAAATCAAACACGTCGTAGTCGGTGCAAGCCGCAAGGTGCACCGACACCTACATCTGACACATATTCGTCACATATTCGTGTTGACACATATTTGTGACACATATTCGCGCATATTCATCCTAGACCTATATTGACAGTGACATAAATACGGAAATCTCTTGCAATCAACGGCAGAAGATAAACTGAATTTGTGAAAATGTGGCGTTTAATAGTGTTTGTTGTGTATTTGGATTGTGCGTTATGTTTTATCAATTGTAAGTTGTTTTTTATTTTATTTAAAGTGAACAATATGTTCTTCGCTTTAGTTTCAAATTAATTTAAACCGTTATAGTATTTTTTATAATTTTACAATTAGTTATAAATTAGAAGTCTACATTTTTTTTTTAATATTTACCTACTCATTTTAATTGAATATTAGGAAATATTATAGATATTATAGAATAAATTAAATATCTATTCAAGTTCAGACCACAACACAGATTTAAGATTATTCTATTTTGAACGGTGCCGACTACCCAATTGTTAACAGCTTGCGTATTAGTTAAGTAATAGTTGAACCTTTTAAAATAACCAATGTGTCATAACTAAAAAAAAACAAACAATAAAATATTTGACTACTCGAGAAAGCTATTTTGAATTATTAACGTAAATTATTACACCGCAATGATAATAAGTAAATTACTATTATTATTGATAATGGTGATAGGTGTTTGGCGTTTTTAAAAACGCATGTTTATCTTCTTATATGTTTAACTACATACCTGAATTAAATTAATATGTGTTTGCAATAAATAAAAATAAGTATTACTAATTAAATAATCGCGTATTAACCGAAAACCGAGTAAATTATATACCCTAAAAAAAATTAAAACATTAATTAATATAAAAAAAATGTTCAACAATTTGGTATATTTTGAGCAGTTCAGCATAAGTCGGTATATACATGACGTATCTTGAGTAGTGTTTCCCAACTAGTGGCACTCATATCCCTGGGATAAATTAAGTTATATAAAAGGATTAGGTAATCTCTCGAGTATGTTAATATAACTAGACAAAAAAAAACAATACCACAAACAACGATCGCTGAAACTTTAATAATAGGTAAGACTTTACGGTTCATAGCTTACAGGCTGAATGAATTAAGGGTTTGCTTTAGGGTGTAAAAATATAATTGGGAACAAAGGCTCAAAGACCAGGACAGCGAAAGGGTTGCTAAAGGGTAAAATACCCTCTACGGTTCCACGGCGACAACTGCTTTTTTATGTTTAGGGCACAGGAGCAATAGCTAACCAATAAGTAACCATTTATATTTAACATAATTTGGGTATTACTTGAATGAATGAAATCTGTTTTTCGACGAATGCTTCGTCTTACCAGTACACAAAATAGTAATATTTATAAGTTGAAGAATTAACCTCTATCAACCCCTATCATTCACATTTTCTCACGAAATAAATTATAACATAATAATAAGAAGTTGCATTTAGGATGTGATAAAACTATTGTCGATTATGTGGATGCTTCATTAATAAATTATAAATACATCTAACAATAAATATACGTGCCTCGTCTTGACCCCACACCACCATCGAGTCTTGTGCTATGGGTATCATGAACTACGACAAACATTTCGGTCTCACAAAACCCACAAACAGTTTGATTGCGGAGATTGAACCCGCGGCCTCTTGTTTCAAGCCAGTGTGACGCTGTCAAATGAACAAATTAAAACAAAAACGAAATAGATAAAACACAAAGTTGAGCCTAATATAATAGCGGAAGACAACTTCTCAATACCACGTGGTCCTAAATTAAAACAAACAAATATTAAATAATAACTGGCGATATTATGAAACGTTGTTGAGGTCAAGCCAAAATTGGACGCTGAATGACCACCGCCGCGCCATTTTAGGTAAATCAATTTAAATTTATCATTGCCAGGATAATAAAAATGATTAGCTGCCTCGGCCAAGGTCGGGATGCAATAGATATGTCACCCATTTACGAATTTGGTTTTGTGGGTCAACCGAAAATGGAAAAGCCTTGCAGTTTTTTGCATTGAATTGTTCGGGTGATTGGCAGTATATCCATTTTGGATATAAACTAGCTAATAAATACTAGCTAATAAAATAAATTTTATTATTGACCTAGCTGGAATTGAATGTTATAGGTCAGTAGGTAAAACACAAACCCGGTAGTGACCTAATGCGTAGTAATGTATTATTTTTATTTCTGTACATGAGAGTTTTGTGGACTGAATTATGCTATTAATTATCAGCCTGGAGTCAAAAGTTTCTGCCCGATATAGCAATCGGATTATCCCCAACACATCCTGGGACAGAACGCAGAAAGCGAAATATGGGGAACCTGATAGCGCCTCTGCCTAACCCTTCTGGGAAAAGGCGAGAGTTTATAAGTGTATGCTTCAAAATTTTTGAGTTCCAATGTGAGACAGATCATCCATGTATAAACATTGGGTTAGCTTTTTGCTTAATGACCATGCTAGTTAGCATCAACCAGATTACTGGGTTAATCTTTGCAGGTCACTGGGCTTGTCATATAAAATAGCGATAAAACGCATTCATTATTCTATCATGTCGTCTGTTATTCATCGTTATTTTCTGAAAGTTTCCAAAGTTACGTGCCCACTTGGGAATCGGATCCAACACCTTACAATTTGTGTTTCAGCCCACCACTCCAAACAAATCCGTAAAAAGTATTTTCATAACAATGTATAATGACGTACCAAATGGATAACGGAAGATTTCACTTAAAATGACTTCTTTATTGGCAACCTTGGCCATGGATCGTTATGTGGGTGGATTGTTTATTTTGTTTTGGAATTGCTATTGGCCTTTAGCCTCTGTAGTGCAGAGTCACTGAACGAAGTGGGTGATTAAGCCGCTTTGATCGGTAGCAAAATTAGCCAAGAGCTAGCTAATATTCGCGATGTGTGGGTTCCGTACTAACGTAGTTTTAAAACGTTGACTATACAATTATTATTAGAATGATATTGTCTTTGAGTATTTTTAGGTAATTTTCAAGCCCAATTGTCATTTATAATGAAAGTAATGCACCAATAATATAACCTGACTGAATACAAAAGAATTATACAATTAACCAGACAATTTCAAAAAGTCTTAATTTTAAATTGCTCCTTTTGTATTTTATTTGACTTCAAGGTGGATGGATGACCCTATATTGAGTTTCCTGCCCTCACACCTACCACTGTAACTGCTGTAAGCCAGGATCAATAGTGTCTCACATTGTAATGACATCGAAAATTGAAACTCTGCGAGTCTCCGGGAATGTCTAACTTATCTTTGCGGAAATCAATTACAACGTTAAATTAACAGGAGAAGCTGGAAATATTACGTTCTGATACCTGTCACACGACTTCAATCTTAGAATAGGCTCCAGACTTTGTATGTTGCTGTATATTTATGTATTATCCCACAGTGGCCGACGTGGAATGTGGGATAGACACGTCACGCAGCGGTCGTATTGTCGGTGGGGTAGACAGCCTTCCCGCCGAGTTTCCCTGGGCGGCCAGCTTGTGGCGACAGGGGGCGCACCAGTGCGGCGCGACCGTAATCAATGATCGGTGGCTGTTGACCGCGGGACATTGCGTTTGTAGGTAAGTATGGTAGGGAATTAGTAAATTTCTTGAAAATGATATTGTTATAATTGTTGGGAAGAAATTATTGTGTAAATCATCATTGGTATGTTTTTTATCAACCCATATACGTCCCACTGCAGGGCATGGGCCTCCTCTACAGTTGAAAATACGATTGAGAGTGGTTAGGCCATACAGCCCACCACGCTGGCCTAATGCGGGTAGGCGGATTTATACCATTAAAAAAATTGCTATGGTATGCAGGTTTCCTCACGATATTTTCCTTCACGATTATAGTAAAGTAATCACTCGAACTGGAATGCGAAGTGAGTGTAATCACTAGTTTAAAGAGAAAAGGTAATAAGGCCCACTACACAGGCCTAGCTCGGCTGGAAGACTTTAGATAACATAGCATTTTAGTAATCCCCATAGTATTATGCAGGTTACCTCACAATGCTTTCCTTCACAGTTATAATGCGTGGTGATTGAATCTACTAATGAAAGCGACAAGTCGTACAATTAAAATATAATGTTTTACAGAAACTTGCATATTTTTGTTACAGTGTCTTTGACGAGTTCTACAGATCCAAGCAGTTGTCAGTGATGGTCGGTTACACAGACATATCAACCAGTGATGAGAGCGAGCCGCTGTCGAAGATTATACCCCATCCGGAATACAGGTACTAAACAGAATATCCTCCTCCTAACATGATCTCTTCCAACAGGTCATAGTGGAGATCCTTAGGGGAGGCCTATGTTCAGCAGTGGACTTCCTTTGGCTGATATGATGATGATGATGATGATGATGATGACATGGTCTTCCTCATTGCTGAGTGTCGTGATTCCCTGAATATGGAGCAATATGTGTGTTTTATTGATACTGCTCCACCTTTTCGTATCCTTAGCATAGTGGAGCGGAGCGTGAAGTTTGATGTTTAGGGTCGAGTTGATTTCAATTGAATAAAGATAGTGAAAATAATTATTATGTGTCAATAACTAACATTAAATCACTTCCGTGGCCCAGTTCGTTGGTGGATTGCTATAAAACGAGAAGTGGCGGCTTCGATGATCTATCCCGGCAACGAGACTGTATGAAATATACATAAGTTGATATAATTTCTTCCATACTTTATATGTACAGTAGTATTCATAAAATCAATAATAAATACCTAAATATTTATTATGTCTTGAAAGACCAAAAATTATATTCAAAGATTGATCTTGGTACAGTATCAGGACTATGTATGCCACTTTGGATTGTATTTATATGATTAGAATTTTACATTTCTTTCTCTCTTTAGCCACTAGAAGTTCAATATTGTTCTATAGCTCCTCCCCGATGATTTTTATTAAAACTTTTTGGAATTTTACATTCGTCTTTTTGTTCCTCTAAAACAGATGCAGCAGGAAGCCAAACGACGTTGCTCTGCTGAAAACAGTAAGGCAGTTGAGATGGTCTCGCGAGCTGCGTCCAGCTTGCTTGCCTCAGCCATCATCCAATGACTTCAGTGGTCTTGAGGCTACTGTTGCTGGGTGGGGATTCACCAATGAGGACCGTGATAAGGGTACTAATAACTTTAGAAGATTTTTTCGTTGTGTCCTTATTTTGACTATTTAGATTGCATATTAATCACTTAAGTTTTACCTTTGAAAATTGTTAAATATTGAAATTTTTGGTGTGCAATCTCATTTTAATATACAGTCGACTCTCGTTAATTCAAACCTGCGATAATTCGAACCTCTCTATAATTCAAAGTTATCACGAGTTCCCTACAAAATCTCTTTATATTTCGAACTAAATCAATACATTTTTATGTACTTGGTAATTCGAACGAAAAAAACCTTTGCGATATAACAAAACGACGCGTTATAGGTTTCTATAGCTATCTTAACTATTACTGCTTAATTGAAAAATGTACTACCCGAATTTGAAATATAACACTTAAATATTCAACCAGTAAGCTAAACTATATTTCATTTCAGGATCAAGACCTAACATTCTTCAGAAAACAGAAGTGACGGTGGTTACAAACGACCAATGCAACCAGTGGTACCAGTCAAAAGGAAGCAAAGTTAAAATTTTCCCAACCCAGATGTGTGCCGGCCATGAAAACGGCGGAAGAGATTCTTGCTGGGTAAGAAAATAAGCCATTCCCTATTTAAAAAAAATTAAATAACTGAATAAAATGCTGCTACATGCAGACTAGTATAAACAATGATATTCGATATATTTCGCGTATTAAAACCTACTAAAGCACAATTTAACATTGTTGACAAGAATATCATGTTTCATAGTAGCCCCCTGATCTAAAAGATGCTGTGTACTTTACCACCCATCATTTCACAGGATAACAATCCTAATAATCTAATAGCACAAATATTCGGACCCCCTCGGCAGTGGCGTAACAATAGGGTGGCATAGTGCGCAAAATGCCACGGGCCCCCGACCTTAGGGGCCCCCGGCGGCCCGGCCCCTCAGGCCCTACAGAACCTAGCCAATTTATTACCAACAAAATTGATAATTAAAAACTATTTTCTTAGTTTCCATTAAAGATACCAAGGTTTATTTTTAATACATAAAAATAATAATAATGGTTCTTTAGATTTACGCGAATTTTACTAACTTTTTTTAACCTATTAGTACAGATTATAGTGCGGATTTGGTTTAAAAATGGAATGAAAGTTCATTATTAGGCTTCTGAGGGGGCCCCATCACCATTGCTGCGTTTGGGCTCCGGCCACGCAGTAAAGATATAACGACGACTAATTGGTCTCATTGTGGAGCTTTTTTTATGGCCTGCAGGCATACAGCCCGCCTCACGGTCAGCGGTTACCGCCGCTCGTAGACTTTTGCAGATCCAGGGATACAGCAAAATGAAGTCGCTTCCTACCATAAAGAGAGCATTTTCTTAAAGCCCAGTTTAAAGAAGGATTGGTTATAGCGCTCAGGGAATACCGAAGCAGGGAGTTCATTCCAGAGCTTGCACGTGCGTGGTAGAAAAGAACACTGGAAACGGTCTTTCCGGGAACGGATAGTTTCCAGGTAGTAAGAATGAGTACCACTGCGGTGACGGGAAGGGTGATGGGAGAATAGCGATAGAGGCACCATCTTCCTCAGAACACTTTCCGTGAAACAATTGATAGATTACACAGAGAGACCCAAAGTCTCACTGCAATCCTAACGGCTCCTCATTCTCCGTGAGATCGGGATTATCCCTTTCAGAACGATGAAAATTATTTGCAATTTAGAAAAAAAATTTGGTCAGTGTAAAGTGTATTGGGTCTAAAGTATCCAAAAAAAATAATTTAAAAAATCCTCCCCCTACCGTTCCCCCAGAATTGACCACGCACGTGCGTGCCTTCCCGGTTTTATCACTACTAACGCACGATCATGCATTACTAAGGAAAAGCAGTAATTAAAAATGATTTTTAATAATTATTGTATATTATTTGGGCGTAGCTGTTAGTAAACGAACCAAACGCAGCTGCCAAACATGTTCACGGTTGCCGCGGGTTCGAATCTCTCTAAGTCATCTGTGTATTGATAGTGAATCAGCACGGTCTATAATGGGGAAGGACAACATCGTGAGGAAACCGTATATCATAACGACTTGTATGAATTTCTATGGTATGGTAGTCCGGTAGCCCTCACTAGGCCAGCGTGGTAGACTATATGGTCTAACCACTCTCAATCGCACTCTAGATTGTGGAGGAGACCCGTGCCCTGCAGTGGGACGTATATGGGCTGATACAGTACACCGTCAGCCGTAAACTGCAATAAATCACCACGGTTCCTTCCCTTGTCCTCTTGTATCACGATTAATCATAATTGTTCCTGTCCCTTGCAACTGCATGTTGTTCAGATAGTCCAAAAGAAGAAATGTATTAACATGTCAGTCAACATAGTCTATGAGCACCTCTTTGCGGGAACTTTCTTAAGCAAACATAAAAAAAAAACAGCAGGCCTACGAGCAGGCCCTTCCGCTCGATTCGATTTGTCAGGAAAAGCGGGATTTTTAAGCTAATATATTTCAAAATCAAGCATTAACCTATTGCTAGTTATGATGACATAGTTTTTGAGGCCAAGAGGAAGTGGTTTGTTTTTAATTAGTTAACGTAGTTTGCACTTCCCAGTGAATACTTCTATGAAGTAATTGATAGGAACCCTTTCCATTCATCTGCAAGCGTTTTTTACAGCGTCATACATAGGCTGGACTTTCCAAAGTGGGTTTCTACCCATTACAAAATTATGCCAAATAATGTACGAATTTCTTGGCTTGATGTACTTAAAATTGTTGCGGCTTTACGATTACAGTAAAGGTTTATGCAGGTAGCAAGGTTTTGGAAAACATACTAGTTAAAATATTTTTCGATAAAATGTAAAGGGTTCATTACTTCTCCAGCACTCGAGTACGATATAATTGATAAAATTATTGTCTCTTCAAAGTCTCGATATTTTCCTTGGACAAACGGCGCTTTTGTTAGGCGTTACGTTTTCCGGATTCCCAGAAAGTAATTAAATATTTAAAGCATTAGACTCTATCTAGTCGCGATATTATTGTGGTTGGAGCAATCCCGCAGATTTATATCTTCATCAAGAAGACGAAGAACCTCGGCTATTGGTTCTGTCACCTCATCACAAACATCCGGTCTGAGTGACACCCACTATTAAGTAAATTTTGTAATAAATTTTCGTCTAGAGGCCGTCCTGTATAAAATAAAGTTGGTATTAGTTGAATGAATATTTAGCTTCAACGGAAAAAATAAAACGAAAGCGCACGATCATGCGTTCAAATTTCGTGAACACGTTATGATGTCTAATATTAATAATTTTACAAACAAATTATCTTTATGCTATAGTTTAGTGTCTAAACTAGCTATTTTAACTAGAACAAAACAAATTTATCAAGTTTAGACCATTTGTCAAATATTTACGCCGACCATGATCGTCCACAAACATAACGTCCATCTTTGAACACATCTGGATTTGTCACTAACATCCCGATTCGCCGCAATTTTCTTTAATTATGTACCTAGATCATCACACGAACAATAGAGGCCGTTTCGACCCAGTAAAATAAAATTCCGCGCCAAAATATTTTTTTTTGTCGGAACGCACGCTTGGTATAGTGCGTTCTGAAAGGGTTATTGATGATTCGAAGAACTCGGCGTTGTAATGAGTCAAGTAAGTCGATCTGGTATTTTGGGGCTTCTACCCAGAGGTAAGAGCAGAACTCCATGTCGTGCCGGATCGTCGCATTTGTAGAGCAACCAATGATCCGACGAAAAGTACCGCTTGGCTCTGTTGAGAATCCTTAACTTTTTGCTGGCCAATTTGCCCTTGCCTTCTAAATGACACCTAAACTGCAACTTGCTCAATATTTCGGGTCAATGAATACTCTCGGATGTTTAGAGAGAGTCTCCATGACAAAAGAGGTCTTCTTGGTTGTAAACGAGCAAACTTATATCTTCGTGGGGTTAAATTGTGCTATGTCCAATTTACCCCATTGAGAGGCCTGCCCCAGAGAGGTCTCGACTTCCGACAAAATTTGAAACCACCTTTCCTTAACGGATCCCCGATAGAGATTCTGTAGTCCGATGTATCTTGCCTTACTTGCACTAGCATATGCATATGCCAGATGATGACAAACAACATGTTATTGATATGCAGGATAAACACCACAATTAATAGTCTTGGTCTCGATGCAAAAGCCGTCCAATACAACTTTTATGCTGTGATCATCCAGAAAGCTGGCGATGTACTTTCAGAGTTCCTTAGGTTGAAATATCAGGCAGGTAGCTTCCCCAAAACGACGCCATGCCACACTCGATGACAATTTCAAGGCCTAACGTAATCGCCTCACCCCCACTATCCAATACCTCCACCTGATGGTGGGTGAGATAACCGAGAAGATCACCATCCGAACGACCCTCAGTTGGTGATCCTCATGATACGTCAATAGCTGCATATTTATAACTCGCTCCAAGACCTTGGAGAGTCAGCATGTGACAGCAATCAGCCTGCGATTCGAAGGATCCGACCGGTCACCCTTCTTGGGGATTGGATGAACATGGGCGATATTCCATGAAGCCGGGCCTAGGTTGTTTTAATAGAAAAGACGCGTGAGTATAGGGTTTATCTCAGGGGCGGACATCTTAAGAACCACTGCAGGGACACATTCCGACCCACTCAACTAGTAGATGTGCAGTACCGCCCGAAATGCGGAGGTCAGGGTTTTATTCGGTATGCTAGCGCAGATTTTTGTTAGGGACCCGCCTCGGTCGCAATTTACTGGCAGGCCATTGACACTAATATATTCCTTTCGGTCTTCTCCGGGGTACCGGAAAATAAGCTTAACAGATTTCCTCTCCTTACAAAAAGGGGGGCCTCCATCCGATGATTTTGCCACGGGCCCCAGATGGTGTAGTTACGCCACTGCCCCTCGGTGCTTCTACTATGACCGTACATACCGACTGAAAACTGGATAATAATAATAAATATTATATGGCTTCTTCAGGCTGACAGCGGCGGTCCTCTCATGGTGAAAGACGAACGCCACGTCATGGTAGTAGGAGTAGTATCAACAGGCAGTGGATGTGCTAGACCGAAAATGCCAGGTGTCTACACCAGAATCTCGAGGTACACCGACTGGATTATGGAGAGCGTGGGCAACGACCGAGCCAGGTCTGGCTTAAATTGGTACCCTTGGTTTGGATGAAGAAACGGCTGCTTAAAAAAGGACGAACACTTTTTTTAATTGACTCATGAAATAGGGCAAAGGGAATAAAATTATAAAGGAAAATTAAATAGCAAAAAAATATTATGAGTATAGACGAACAAAATAACTAGTACAATTTATTCAAGCTATTTAAGGGTTGATTAGTCAATTGAATCCATTTTGTATGTTATCTTAAAGTTTACACTCCAAATAAGAGGCTAAAAATGTACTTAAATATTACAAATGAAGTATATTTTCAAAGCACCACTTTAAATGAAAATATTAATAATACTACCTACATATCAAGCTTTAAATCTGCAAATGGTTCATGAATTTAATAGCCTATAACGTAAATATAAAGCCGTCCTTTGAATTTGAATAATAAATATTGTAAACGACGTTGGAATAATGCCTATCGGGCTACTAAGTAAAATTGCGTTTACTGAGTCTCTAATCCTAATAAGCTGGGATACCACTTGAATGTTCTTTAATGAAACCAATGTTAAAAATGTAAATGCTTCTATTAAGGAATAATAAGGTTTATAATTACGGGAATAATGTAACACATTAATCAAAGAAATGTCTGTGATATTAGTTGTAAGCTAATGTTTAACATTCTAATAAAGAATTTATAAAATGATGTTCTTTTCTTTACAATATTTCTCAAACTCCATCTGGCTTTCTTCTATGACACTTGATAACCTCTGTCCAGATGTTTCTTCATCATCATCTTTGAGGCAATTCAACGCGTCTTCAATAGCAGCCTTAGCTTCGATCAACAGCGGTTTTATTTCTTCGATGGATTTAACAGTTCCATCAAGATTAGCCTTTTTAGATTTCATGACTAATGCTGAATGAAGTTCGTGCTGAATAACACTGCTGTACAAACTTAACCTGGCATTACCAGGGTCTAAGACTTTAGTTATTGAAATCAAATCTTTGCACATATTGATTTTCTTGTCTAACACTTCTTGAGACATTAACCCTGGCTGCCTGCCATATAATTGAATTAGAGAATGCTTTAACGAATACAAATGGTAATGATTTGGATGTAAGAACATAGAAAGTCTACAAAGCAAATTCTCTAACATTATGACAGCTCCACCCATCATCAAAACGTTGTCCACTTCATCGCCCATTTGGGAAATAACCATATTGACTTGTGAATTACTGATTCTGACACTGCATTTACTACAAGCCCAATCTGTTTCGTCATCTAAGGAATCAAGTGGGAGATGTATTCCATCACAAGGGCCTTTTTCGTCGCCCAGGCATTTCATAGCACTCAAGTAAGTGCCTAACTCAGTGGGATCACTGCATCTTTGACATTTACATGAAAAATATTTTGTATCCTTCAAATGTTGTCTCCTGGCTTGGGTCCCCCATAAAGCATGGCTGTACATTGTAGCAATATGCTCATCTTTAGGTATAGGAAGAACCACTTTCATTGTGATTGTGTATAAATCGTTTCTGTCTTTTGGAGTTTGATTGAAAGTGTGTTTTGTATTCGGTAGACAACTGTGTTCAATTAAACAAGTGTTTGCAAACAAAGCAAGCAATTCTGCGCCTTCTTTCAACCGTATTTCTAATGAGTTAGTGTCCATTATTCCGCATAATCTGTGAAGTAGTTCTGTTGATACCTCCGGTATGTATTTCTTCAGTTCAGGGTCAAGTTTGTTGATGAAATTGTTCATTAAATATTCCACGATGAATTCGTCTGCTTCACTGTAAAGAGGAGCATTTAATTTAATCAATAGTAGTACATCACTACATAAATATGCGGAGAGGTTACATTTTAATACAATATGATAATTATACAATAAAATATTAATATTCTTAAACTTTATCACATCTCATCGAACGTGAAGTGAATTGTTCTGATTATCTTGTTTATTGATTGTATTGTTCTGATTTGAGTGGTCGCTTTAATAGATACATTTTTGTTACAAGTTTAGTAGTAAAACCATCACTTTATATATTTCATAATATGCATTAGAAAACTTGTAAATTTGCCTCTAATTGGAATAGTCATGCACAAAAATAACCAACACGGGTCATGAACTAACTCGTAAGCCTGTGTTCCGGGTGTTCTGCTTTCCATATGTGACTGCATTTCCAACAATTTCTTCCAGCTTCCCGGGTCTGTTTTTTGGAGGAGCAGACATCGTAGTGGCAGTAACGCGTCGTGTCTGTAATCAATAATTTGTAAATGATTTAATTCAATGACCAATTTCAGAGAATTTATGTTATTTTGTAATAGTTCAATATTCAAGACTTTCTAGGTATTATAAAGGTCGATAATTATCTCAATTATTAATAAATCATTTTTAGTCTATTCAAGGGTCTTACTGTTCCTCACAAAATAAACAGAAGATAAAACCTCTACATAAGCTATGTAATAAATGTATTTTTTATACAATTGATTTTCCTGTCATCTCTCTAAATAATTAGATTTGCATTGACATCAAATTTATATTCTAACGAGTTAATGTGACACGTGGTCGACTGCATACCAAATGGTTCGCAAGGCGAAACCTTCACAAGGAAACTAAATAAATCTCATAACCTTAGCAATGCATGTGCTGCGTATTTATAGAAGATAATCATCCTCGATAGCCTGATGAATCGATAAATACGAGATCAGATTTATAATATGGCCTTAGTAAATCTGGTCTGGTTAGAATTTACCAAATGCTATTCAGCAATTCTGTTTTATAGCGAAGATATAATATGGAAGGTTATTTCTCTCTCTCTCTTTCTCTTTCTTCGATTTGATATTATATATTTCACATAATGCCTCATTTAGATATTTATCAAATTGTATTCACAATTTAGAATTTATCATCATCATCATCATCATCATATCAGCCACAGGAAGTCCACTGCTGAACATAGGCCTCCCCCAATGATCTCCACAATGACCTGTTGGAAGCGGCCTGCATCCAGCGACTTCCTGCGACCTTAGTCAGATCGACCGTCCACCTTGTAGGCGGGCGTCCGACACTTCGCTTGCCTGTACGTGGCCTCCACTCGAGAACCTTTCGGCCCCAACGGCCATCGGTTCTACGAGCTATGTGCCCGGCCCATTGCCACTTCAACTTGCCAATCCTATGGGCTATGTCGGTAACCTTGGTTCTCCTACGGATCTCCTCATTTCTGATTCGATCTCGTAGGGAAACACCGAGCATAGCCCGCTCCATGGCTCGTTGAGTGACTTTGAGCCTTTTAATGAGGCCCACAGTGAGAGGCCACGTCTCGGTGCCGTATGTCATCACTGGTAACACACAACTATCGAAGACTTTCGATTTTAAGCACTGAGGTATTTTGGACGAGAAGACGTCGCGAAGTTTCCCGAACGCTGCCCAACCGAGTTGGATTCGCCGATTGACCTCTCTCTCGAAGTTGGACCTGCCTAACCGGACCACTTGTCCTAAATAGACATATTCGTCTACAACTTCGAGAGTCGAGCCCCCAACTCCAATGGGGGTGGGCACAACATGGATATTCGACATGATCTTCGTTTTATCCATGTTCATTTTAAGACCCACCTGTTGGGAAACTCGATTAAGGTCTTCGAGCATAGTGCTAAGGTCTTCCAGCGATTCTGCCAAGACTACAATATCGTCGGCAAATCGAAGGTGAGTAATATACTCGCCGTTGATGTTGATGCCGAATCCTTTCCACTGCAAGAGCTTGAAGGCATTTTCCAGCGCGGCAGTGAACAGTTTCGGAGATATGACATCTCCCTGTCTCACGCCTCTCCGTAGTGGAATAGCCTTCGTACTCTGATCTTGTACTCGGACCGACATGGTGGCGTTGTTGTATATACACCTCAACACTTCGATGTACCGATAGTCTATGTGGCACCGCTGAAGAGACTGTAGCACAGCCCAGGTCTCGATCGAATCAAAGGCTTTCTCATAGTCCACAAAGAATTAGAATTTATTATTATTTATTTAGAATTTATCCATACATCAATATATTTTAGATCACCAAATTGAACCTGCCAAAAGTTAAAAATCATTGATGGAGGCAAGTTGTTGGGATAGTACTTGTAACAAAACCGCTAATAATCAGTAGGTACAGTTAATAGAAAGAAAGAAATACGATTTATTTGTCACAGTCGCAACATACACAGGCATTGATAATATAAAACAGAATAAAAATACAAAAAAAAAGACTGGTCGCGGCTGTGACTGGTAGGTGTCCACTCAGCTGATGCTATGATGTGGTGCAGACCACAACATAACGCTGATTTTCAGTAATGGCATGGTAACAATATCCTCACCTGTAATAGTCAGACATGTTGTCGAGCACACACTCCGGACGAACGCTGAGGATCTCGCATTCTACTCCATGGTGTCTTGGGTCCTTCAGGCCTGGGCAGTTTCCTGAGCACACAGGCCAACCGCATCTGAAAAAATCAGCTTATTCACTGTAACTCAATTTGCAGAGGTAACAAAAAGAACGAAACTGTCTATATCGGCCATCGGGTTATTTGGACTGTAGATGCTGTGTAACTCATGCCTTTTCCCTGAAGGGGTAGGCAGAGCTGCTAATAGAACACATATGTCTGACATGATAATGTACACAAGTATCACTTAGCCGACCCGGGATTCGAACCCGAGCTTTGCAATCATAGCGTAGTACAACTTGCACCACCGACGCAGTCACTAATAATTATTGTATTGTTATATTATGTATTGCCTTGTTATATTGCATAAATATGCATTGGATCCTATTTCTATGCAAATGAGGAATAATTGATAAACCCGAAAAAAAGAACACCGATACTGGACGTTCCGCGAGGCCACTGAATAAAAAATTATCGAAACTTTAATATAGTAGATGATAGGAAGCCTGCACAATAATTATAATAATCATTTAATTAGAACCTCAAAAGACTAACTGCCTGATCTTAACTCACAGGGCCTTATTAATAAACTCGGATGAGCGAGAGATTAAATTTTAGTCCAAAACGTTAAGATTGACTAATTTATTTTGACCGTTTTTTTTTTACTTTTAAAATCAATGGATTGCCTTAACAGGATTATCATGTTTAGGCTGAAGAATATAGATTTTTATTAATATAGTCATTACTATCTACCTATTTATAATAATAGATTGAATGGGGATGATGACAGTAACAACGAATTAATGAAATTATGGTTTAATACAATAATGTATAATAGAAGGATTCTCAAAATAAATATTTGCTTTAATTTTTAATTAAGATTAAATATATTTTCGCAAAAATAAAAGTACAAAACCTAAGGATCCGCCATATTAGATGAAACGCCAATCAGAAGCCAGTGACGTGTCACTTTCGTAAATATTACTTATATAGTTATAACGCGAACTTGTTGGCTAGTTTTGGTCATTTCTATGTTATTCAGTATATTGAACTAATATTTTTTTTTAGTAATGCAATCAGTTTCGGGCTACCTACGAAAAAGGAACATTACTCATGGAATAAGGATTCATCGCAAATAGCTCAAAATTTGGAACGATGCGATATTCCATATCACTGTTTAATTGGAACATTAATAACGTTTTTCAGTACTCATATACACAGTGATTGGCATGATAATAATACCGAGAGGAAATTTAATGAATCGTACCTCCGATATTTATCGCTATTGTTATTTATAATAACTTTAAATTTTGATATGTTGTTTTCTAGACACGTCAAACATTATGAACATTGTAAATAAAGTTATTATTTCTGTCAAAATAGTGTTCACGGAAATTAATCATCGAATTTAAAGATTATTTTTAGCCATATATTTCTAACTTTTAATCCATTGAAACATTAATAAACAAATTGCTCGGAATTTGTATCGATGTATTATTACATTGCGGAACTACACATCATCGATCCACATCAAAACACGGCATTCCTATTAAAAATAATAAAATGTTTATATCACAGTGTGCGTGGTGGCCTGTTGGTAAACGGACTAGACGCGGCTGCCAACATGTTCACAGTGGTCGCGGGTTCGAATCCCAGGGCACACCTCTGACTTTTCGGAGTCATGTGTGTATTGATAGTCAATCACCACGCACTAAAACGGTGAAGGAAAACATCGTGAGGAAACCTGCATACCATAGCGATTCATAAGAATTTCTATGGTATGTAAGTCCGCCAACCCGCACTAGGCCAGCGTGGTGGACTATATGGCCTAACCACTCTCAATCGTATTCTCGATTGTAGAGTAGGCCCGTGCCCTGCAGTGGGACGTATATGGGCTGATACATACATACATTATATCACAATATACACGTAAACATTGCACGAGCAAGCATTTACAAAAGCATGACGTCACACACGGACGCCATTACTATTACGGCGTTTTTGAGCAAAGGTTAAAATGTGAAATTTAAAACGTAATTTTTCGCGCAAATCTTTACTTTTTTTCAAAAATTCAATTCTTTTTGAGTATTGTTAATGTATACGAACATTCTGAAGTAGTTTTTCAAAATCAGTCATCATGCCTATTCTCTAAGCCAATGCCTAAAGTTAATCCTTCGCTCATTCGAGTTTATTAATGAGACCGACAGTGAGCTCTTTCTGCGTAAATCGGAATTCGAACAGCTATATTTTTATTTTTTATAAATATAAAATGAAGGTAGTAATTTTAAGAATCACTGAGTGGATGCCTAGTACCCCATTCTGCTTTGTCAACCACGCAGCTGAAAAGTATTCAAAACGTTGGAAAGTTAAAAAATAGTAAATCAAAACAAATCCGCGATAAATCGTGATATTCACATTTAAATATAAAAAAACGACAAAAAATTAAGCTAAATTTTGACAGTGTTTCTTTTTAAACCCAGAACTTCAACCGTTCATTATTGACAAATGGGGAGACTATACAAAAAAAAATTGTGATTACAAATAAAAATAAATCTCATTAAAATTCACATACTTGGCGCATCTTTCTCCGATGTCAGTGAAGACGGGTGTGTAACACCCGACGCAAGGCATTTTGGCCTCAGGGTCTGGCATGGCCTTGGGCCCGAAGACCAGAGGCCTCTCGGTGATCACCACATCACCAGGAGATAAGTCCCGAGCCGCTACTATGTACCGGCCCAGGTCTTCGGAGCTTCGAACCTGGATACCATGGTGAGTAATACATGTTATTATTTATTTTTATATTTTGTACACCTTACATTCACATAAATAGTTCTGAACCCACATTAAGATCGAGTTTTATGCCGTGTGTGTCTCGCAGAGACTTTTCAGTCTCATAAATCATCAAACCGAAACAAATACCTGTTGTTCAAATAAATATAATAATATGTCTCGGTGCGGGTATCGAACCCGCGGCCTTTCATTTCACAGCCGGAGTCTATCCACGGAGGGTATCAATATCAATATCTATTTTTTTCTTGGACGTTCGCCCCTAGTAAATATAATTCCTATTATACGAAATAAAATCTATTTATTACAGTTCTTTTTAATACTTTTACAGTACTCCATTTTGTATTATTTTTTAGTATTCAATATTTAAAAAGCATAATAAAATAACATCAGTGTATTTATCTATCTCGATAATTCATACTTGGAAGTAAATTGTTGCCAACAAAACAAAATAGTTCAAAATATAATACCAAAGATTTACGCACGAATGGAAGCCAGTTACTTTGAAATTTACTAAATTAAATACATACCTCTATAGGAAAACCCTCCATTGCTTCCATATAACTTTACGATGTGTTAAATCAATACTATTGTTATTTGAGATGTTCCATAATGAACTTTCCAAAGTTATTCTTAGCGCGAAAATGTTACTTATTGTTTTGTGGTATTACCGCCATCTATAGTTAGTATAATTAACTACCGTGCTGAGTTTAAAAACAGAGACATCTAGCGGTTTACAAGTTAAACTTGTTCTGCTCACTAGTCCTTCACTTAGGTTAATAATTGTGTTGTTAATAAATAGATGGCGTGGTAATTTTATTTATATTTACCTCGTATGCCGATTCACCAATGCCGTTCTGGTGCCCCATTATTCTAAAACAGAAAGAAAATAGGTATATTTTTTGCAACTAATTTATTATCTCATAGTTCAGTATGTGTTGAAATTGAAATAATCTTCATCATTATTTATCAGCCCATTATTCTCATAGAAATTCTCCCTAATTAGACTGAGAAAATCACCTAAATAATTATCGTGTTCAGGTTTACTCGATATGGTTTCCTTCAGGGTTAAATTACGTAATACTTGTGACTCAGAAATGTCGGAGGCATGCCCCGGGATTCGCACTCCTGTCCTCTGGAGAGATCGCGTCTTCATCTTTTCCAATATGTTACAATTTTTATAAAAATCCACACTATTTATTTTGAACTCTTGGTTGGTAAATTGCCTATATCTGGCAAGTCGCTTTAAACCAATGTTTTTTGGACTGGTATATATTCTTATAAAACCTATTCTTTGCCAGTATATTGCTAGATTTATAATACTATTTTTGGTCGCGACATGACCATTCGCAACTTCTAACATTGTAACCAGTTTTCCAAGACCCATATGCAAATGACTTTTCCATCAAGCAAGATATCTTTTTATCTTGGTCTTACGTCAAGCTGTGTCTGCCAATTGAACTCTGAACCATAATGTCAGAGTTTACAAGAGAGTGTTGGCAACAGAAGTTGCAAAAAATCAGGTCAAGGTATTGGAGCTAATGATCTAGAATCTCTTATTGTTTGTGACTGATTGTCTATTCGTTGTGGCTATAATTATTGATTGGACGAATACAAGGGCGTCGCCAAGGGGGGCAGGTAGGGGCAGCTGCCCCCCGCCCCCTAGAGATTAACAAAAGTTGCTAAATGTAAAGTAACCAAAATCTTTGACCATTTATTTTTTGTGCCAGAGCGGGACATCTGCGAATGACATAATGATAATAATAAAGTTTTTACATGTTTTTAAATAAGTGTGAAGCTCTGAAATTTCTGAAAAACTGAATTTTCGTCATGAATCAAAATGGCTTTGATTACTGCGACAGTGAACTGTGTTTTATCACTTGTTGATATTTTGTTAATGTGAGAAAAAACTCTTTCGATAGGTACGTTACTTCCAGGCAGGCAGATAACGTACTCAATAATTGTGGAAAAGTTTAATAAATCAAGATTGTATTTACGAAAGAGCTGACATAATTCGACCCCACGGTTTTTAGCATTAGTTCAGTAAAGCATTTCGAGCAGGAAATACATTTTAAATTATCGTTTGGTATGTTTGCAAGAGCGGGACTATGTCGGCTTTGATGGGGACACCCAGACAGAGATCCTGAAAGCGGGACGTATCAGACGGTCACGTTACATATACCATACTATTGTACAATAGGGGCCGCCGGCAAAATTGTGTAAGTTGCAATATTTAAATATTTGCATGCAGGTGAACCTTATAGAATATGACGTGACGTCGAAAAATAATGACAATAGCCTATTGCAAAAAGGATCGTGACATCAACAACAAAATAGTGTCAGTATCTATAAGACTGCTCTCGACATTTTATTTCGTTTTTTCAAGACTAGGATCGACAATTTACGTATCAAAATCTTCTTCTTTTTTATTATATATGCTTTAACAGTTTCTGCTGCTTGCTGGATTTGAAATTGTTATTATTCCTGTAATGTCAAATCTTTCTTTAGTGATGATTGATATAAGTTCTTTTCTACTAATTCTTTCATGTTTTTAGAGCCATCATCTTGATAACTCTTTCCAAGATTTTTCTCATTTTTATTCGTTTGCCTTTTTATATGTGTTTACACGAACGCACTTACACCAGATGCAACGCATTTAAAGTAGTGAGTAGGTAATCATGCTAGAGTTTTATTATTTTGGCAAAAATTGCTGGCACCGGATCCGGTCGCCGAATACCGGTACCGGATCGTACGGACGTTTAATAATGATGCGGATCCGCCGGATTACCGGATCCGTTTTTCCGGATTGCAATCCCTATGTGGCTTACGTTACCAAGGTATTTATATAAATGAGCGATTATTTAAATGGATGTCTAAAAATATTCAGTTAGTAAGTTCGCTTTCTAAAGAAAAAATATATATATTTTGAAAGTATAAAATGATAATAAACTTACTGCAATGACCAACTGAAACCTAATATCTTATGTCTGAGGACAGCGATTGAAGTAGAACGTCAAGCATGGCATTAAAAGTCATCGTATGTTTAGTTTTCCTACTGTCCATGAGCGGTCGTATCGCTTAGCATCAGGCAATTGGCGCGCTCCTCTCGCCATTTATCGCAATAAAAAAACTGCTAAATTGAAAAACTATTATGCAAAGTTAATTTTATAAGACATTTAAAACTGCATACTAATTTATATTTGTTGTAAATGTCACTGGATAACGGACTATTATAGGATTTATATGAACTGATCTCGTGCCAAATGTCTCACCTCTATTCTAATTTAATCTTGATATCGATGCTGACAATCGAATGACGTTATCGATATTTCGATCAGATTGTGCCCTTTCGAAAACTAATGTGGTAATTTTAAGAGATAGTTGAATTGATGATTTATTGGAGATATGCTCCAGCAGTATTTTTGTCATAAAGAAAACTTTTTAGAACTACTTTTCAATAATGAAATTAATGCTTTGAAATTCCCCCAAATGACTTCGATTGTTCAAAATATATTATTTATTATAATATAGTTGATTAATAATCGTGTTGAGCTAGGTATTATTTTAGGTATTATAAATGAATGAACAAAAAGGTTCATTCATTGTCACTCTAAAGAAAAGGATAGAAGGCAAAAGCAACGTCATACAAGGTCATATTTTTGAGCTTCAGTGTTTTATAGGGAATGCAATCTCCATTTGGGTATAAGCTTCTTGGATACCACAGCTCGTGAACAGAAGCTAATCAAACCTCATTTTGAAATACAAAGCCATGCTTGGCATTCCACTGCGCTCACCGTCCTGAGATCAAATATGTTAAGTCTCAATATGTCCAGTAGTTATTCTGGCTACAATGCCCTTCAAACCGAAACACAACAGTGCATTTACACTACTGTTTGGCGGGTGTAATAGATATGGTTTTAAATGTTTTTAACTGTCTGAACGTGTATACATAATGCGGATATATTTTCATGTAGCCGCGTACGAAACTGGGTTACGATCTATTTTCATACTTGCAAAGAAATTCGTATTCATAACTTTGCATTTATTTACCATATTATTCTAGAGGAATGATTCTTATATTCAAAACTAGAAACATAATTATGTTTGTTGCTGCGATTGCTGAATGAATGAAGAAAAAATATTCATTCACAATTTTGGTTTCATAAGTTGAATTCAAAACTTTGAATTCGTGATTGATTGAAAAACAAAAATATAGCATATACTTTAACGATCATTATTCGCCTGCTAGTCAATTAATTTAGAAATAAATAATCACAACTCAATATTTTTAAAATTACCATTTCAGGAGTAATTTCTTGCTTACTTTATCACATAAGCAGCATAATACATAAACAAATAGAAAACCTATTTAGTATTTATGCTACCTATACATGTTTTTGACCGTTTCGTATGATTTTGAATTCAGTTTGTGCGAAGATGACAGAACATTCAATAGCTAAAACAAGTTTCAATATCTAAGAATAAGGCCGTAAAAAATATTTATCCTTTTTATAGAACTTAGGTATCCTATAGTCCCTTTACACACATACTCTTCAAAAATAGGCTAATGATCACCCAATTTCCGTAGATTTTTATGTTAATATGAACTGTATCAATGTATTTTCTAATACAAAGCATAGTGGAACTGTTTCTATTTCGGTGGAGCCCTGGTTATTGCTTCATCGTGAGCCGGTGTGACGTCACTTTGGCAATAAATCTAGAATACCTAAACGAAATACTATTCGAAATATCTGGAACATTCGTTAGTACTATTTATTTATGGAATTAAAAAAATATTGACAAATAAATATAAGTGGAACGGATAATTAGTTTTTTACGTCATTTTATTTATAAATATTTCGTATATTTTTTTGTTTTTATTCTCTTATATTTCTTTAAGCTCAACACAAAAGTATTAATTACTTTTGTGTAAATCATTTCACCAAAAGTTTAAAAATAGTTATTAAAATTGTTGTTATACGATGTAGATTTTACCCAAAATATTTAAATTGAAGTATTTTTTATTTTGAAATAAGCATATTAAATAGCCTAATGATAAGAAACAACTAAAAATAAAACGTAAAATGAGGACACAATAATAGCTTCTTTTCCAATATCACAAACATTTTTCTAAACTTCTGATCTGATAACAAATAAAATTATAAATAATAAAACGCTTAAAAATACCTTTTGTAATATCCTTTTGTTTGAAATTAACCACCAACACTGCAATAAACTAAATAATTCTAAATTCAAATTTCACACCACAAACATTTGAAAAAAGAATGTTCTTCCTGAACCTCGTGAGCGGAAACTGCGCGCACGCACTTCGATTTTCAGACTAATCAGGCAACGCTGAAAACAGCCATTAGTTACGTAAGCAACTCAATGGAGAACCGTTCTCTATGACGACAGATAAATACTACTGGATTCTGATTTTTTATGATATATTTTATTGCATGTGCGAATTTATAGCTGGCATTAGCTAAAAATTGGGTTTCATGTTTTTTGAAATATTTGTC
Source organism: Hyles euphorbiae (assembly GCA_023078785.2). Lineage (NCBI taxonomy): Eukaryota > Metazoa > Arthropoda > Insecta > Lepidoptera > Sphingidae > Hyles > Hyles euphorbiae. Next base: position 12,533,646 of record CM041031.1, on the reverse strand, counting down.
GTATCGTGTTAAGCCGTTTTTACATACTACATTGCGTAAAGTTGTAAATTCATTAGCAATAAAAATCTTATTTAAGGCCTATAGACAAAAAATTGTGAATTGTTAATAAAATAAGGAATTGTATTTTAATTGTAAAAAAATATGAATTTCGATAATTTAAAAATGTTGCAGTCCAAGGTTTGAATCAAATATTTGCTATTATGTTAGGAAACAAGTATTAGAAAATAGAAAGAAAAACGGACAAGCGTTACCAAGAATAACAATTCAAAACCTTATAAAACATAATAATTGTAATCCTAGATTAATAATATTCTGGGAATATGCAAAATATGTACCTCATTACTTGTAGTAAGCTATATTTATTTGGATTTGCAGGAAAATTCCTGAAAGGAATGATTTTTTCGTACAATCACTGCCCTATTTCAATTCCACCAGGTTTTACGCAAATGTAATTTTAATATCTACACAACAAAATAAATCTTATAGCAGAATTGAAAAAGCAATTAATTTTTATTATTAGTTACATTTTTTTGGTTTATTTTCAGTATTTTCATATCATTTTCCAAGACCCATCTCAGTTTGTTATTAAACTTATCAGTTAATAATAAATAACTATTTCCTCCTATTTCCAATCTATTTATTTCCTTACAGATGATCAATGGTTTGGGATAAAATAAATAAATAATAAATAACACCCAACAGCCACATACATAGTCCTGACCCCACACTAAGATCGAGTCTTGTGTCGTGGGTATCAGGAACTACGAGAGACTTTTCGGTCTCACAAACACCCAGACCCGGAAGATATATTTGTGGGCCGCACAAACATTTCTCTCGGTGCGGGGATCGAACCCGCGGCCTCTCGTTTCACAGGCAGCGTCTAACCAACTGCGCCACGGAGGCTGTCGATAATGCATAAAGTTTTGATTTTGATAACAATTTACGAAAATTTCGACACAGAACTATGAAAAGAAACATTAAAACATAATAAAACTAATAAAGATAACATGAAAGAGCATACTAATTTCCGTGGCAGTTTCAAATCAAATAATTTCCACCAGTCCAAGCATTACTACCGTATGTTTTGTCGTAATTACATCGCAAATTACTAAGACCATTTTCTACGTCAAATATTTATCACAATATCAATTATCAGCAAAACTATCGCGGGCAACCGTTGTTCATCAGTTGGCACCTATCCCATGTCGTTACTGTTTGTGTTCATTATGCGTGTCTATTTAAAACGAGTATTGTACCAGATTCCAAACGGGACGGGTGTGTGTGCGTCGAAATTTTTCTGTTAAAATTTTGTGTTATGGAGTATGCCAAACGCAAAATGCCAGTGTGTGATGTATGCCAGAAACCTGCCAACCAGATTTGTGGAGGATGCAAACAAGTTTACTACTGCTCGAGGCCTCACCAGAAACTAGCATGGAAGGAAGGTCACAAATTCAAATGTTGTGCATTCAAAATCCAACATTCAGACACCTTAGGAAGACATATGGTAGCCACCAGGGATATAAAGCAGGGTGAAATGATATTGAAGGAGAAACCAGCCGTCATAGGCCCTAAAATCACGTCACCAGTCAATTGCCTGACTTGTGGGAAAAAATTAGAGCCGTTGGAGAGTACGTATGATTTCTATAAATGTACAATCTGCCATTGGCCAATGTGCGGACCTGAGTGTGAGAAAGCAGCTGTGCATCAACCAGAATGCAAAGCTATGTCCGATAGCAAATACCAAAGTAACATTAAATACGAATATCCCGATAAGGTAGAAGCGGCTTATTGTGTCATATCTCCGCTTCGAGTGTTGCTGATGAAGCAAACTGATCCGCTGCAGTACGAAAACATTATGAATTTAGAGTCACATCTGGATGAACGGATAAACACTCCTCTGTATGTTGTGCTAAAAGCTAATTTGGTTACATTCATAACTCATGTTCTTGGTATGCCGTTTGACGAAGAAACTATACTAAAAGTTGCATCTATATTTGATACGAATTCGTTTGACGTCAGAACTCCTAATGGTAAAGCTAGGCTTAGAGCAATATATCTAACAGCGTCAATGATGGACCATAGCTGTAAACCAAACACAAAGCACATATTCATAGGAGACGAGCATCATTTGGCTATATACGCTACTGTGCCTATTGCCAAAGGAGAGCTGATAACGGCAACGTACACACAATCTTTGTGGGGCACGCTGGATAGGCGAAAGCATTTGAAGAGCAGCAAATGGTTTGATTGTGAATGTGAAAGGTGCAAAGACCCGACCGAGCTCGGAACTAATTTAGGAAATATTTACTGCTCAGTATGCAACGGCCCTGGAAGCGAGAACAGACCTTCAAGAGGTGCTATGCTTTACTCGACGAATCCTTTAGATGAGTTTGCGCCATGGAAATGCGCGATATGTGATCATTCTATTTTGAGCCGACAAATGGTGTGGGGCAACAACGCATTGAAACAAGATCTGAACAAATTGAAAACCAAAGGTCCCCAGGAGTTTGAGGAGTTCATTGAAAAATATAGCCAAATATTACACCCGAGCAATCATTTAGTCGTGCAAGCTAAACTGGCATTGACACAAATATACGGCAACTATAAAGGGTACACATTATCAGGTACATGTGCCACTTTTACTATAACTAAAATAGATTTTAAGCCTGTCGATGAAATGATTACTGTGATTGCGTCAGAGTAACGCCAAGAATGCATTGATTGCATCTTCAGTTACCATAGATATATTATAGGTAGCACTATGTCGGTTATATTGTATTCATCTATTTATAAACAAATCTCTTGGGAAGCGTCTTTATTTAAATTTATCTCTTAATGTCTTTTCTGTTAAAGCGATTTTCCATTAAACTAAAATGAGTACGTAATCTGAATTTTAAATATATTTTTAAAGAATTTAAAATATTTTTGTCATACAGTAGAACAGTGTTTTGGTTAAAATTGTTACGCGTTTAATGCGTGCGAGAAAGCTTCTATTACCATCCACTATTTTGGATTAAAAGCATGGTACCCAACATCATACATACTGCAAATCTTCGAAGAGAAAAGTCAAATCTTTTTTAAAATTATCCAGTATCTTATAACATTAGATATATAGATTTAATAGTAAATGATATCTAATTATGCCTACATCATTATCTATATTACTCTAATTGCTTTTACATTACTAGACTCCATTTAAAACGAATTTATGTAACTTAACTAACTGGTATAAAGTATGAAATTAAAAACCCATTTCAATAATATTTTAGGACAAAACAAATACCACAAGCTATCATAAAATTGGAACTATTTTTAATTACAGAGCTACCAGACAATCTTCTTAAAAGGAAAATTGACCTATGCCATGAACTTATTGAGATAGCAGATAAGTTAGAACCAGGATGGTCGAAGTTCCGAGGAACGCTGTTGCTCGATCTTCAAGCTGCTATGGCTGTGGAGACTAAAAGGGAGTTTGAAGCTGGAAAAATAACGAAAGCTGGTGCCCAGGTAAATATTCCACATTTCATAATATGTGGTAATGGGTGTCATTGCAATAGACAAAGGTAAACAAAGATAGAGGTTAGGTACTATTCAAATAGCTTTATTAAACTGCCTAAATAATGGTTTCTTAGATTTACGCGAATGTTACACATTGAAATAAAACTATTATTTACGGATTTTATCGCGAATTTTGTTTAATTTTACAGCTTTCGTGGTCACGGGGCGGACTGAGGTATTAGTCATCCGCTCTGTGACTGTTACAATTGAACTACAGTCACAGAGCGGATGACTAATACCTCAGTCCGCCCCGTGACCACGAAAGCTGTAAAGTAATCGAAACATCGGTAAGTCAAAAATGTCAAAATTACACCAAATTCGCGATAAAATCCGTAAATAATAGTTTTATTTCAATAAACTACCTAAACTTTTAAAATATGTAAACATTAATCCAATCTCTATCATTTACACTATTTTGTTACTAAAGATCAATTAATAACGACATATTAGATAATGGAAAAATATTATTAGTAAATATAATGACATGCATTAAGAACATACAACTTATTAGTAAACTCAAAACAATTTTGAACCATTTTAAAATCACAATATCGATGTACTTCTACCATAAACAGTAAAACTGTATCGAATATCTGTCAAAAATAGTTATTCAACGGTCAATGCGTGGATCATTCATTACACTACATTAAAACATACTAAATCTGGGAGCTTGCCAAAGAAAAATAATTGCTTTCACGTTGATGCCGCACGTTCCAACATAATATTTTATATTCTATAAATAGAATTATATCAGCAAACGAATTTTCTTGTAATGAGCAATCTACTAACCGCTTCAGGCTTACCTGGTAGGCAAATAGGCTTCCTCTCAAAAGAGTTGATGTCATAGCAGGTCATAAAATTCATCAGTTATCGTTTGAAACGTCATGTTGCGCCGACCCCATGATACTGTTGAATAAGATCAGGCAAAAAACAACTAAATTTTCGCCGTGGAAAGTAACAATTGTCATTAAAATTTAATTCTCATTTGTGAGGTTCGTGCCCTGCAGTGGGACGTGTATGGACTGATACAATAGGTAGCCATGACCGTAGGTCAGTTTTTATGGCCACAATCGCACTTATCTTCAGGTGCAATGGAGGGATTCTGCTTATGCTGTGAATATTATTAACATTATCTCTTTACAAATTCCAGGATCAACTAATGGAAAGTATGGTTCTATTACAAGAAGCAACAAATATATTACGGGTGGAACCTCACATGAAAGAAGTTTTGGAGCAGAAGATACTTGAACTAACCAGCCAGCTAGATACAAATGAAAGTGTTGCTAACGGTTCAGAACCCATAGAAGTAGAATAATAATTGAAGGAAATAATATTATTAGATATTTCACTATTCATTTACAGCCTCAGCTTTGCAGTCCATAATAAATAACACCCACAATCACATAGATAGTCCTGACCCTACATTAAGATCGAGTCTTGGTTCGTGCGAATGAGTAACTAAGAGAATTTTTTCGGTGTCACAAACAACCAAACCCAAAACACATATTTCTTTATAAGCTTTTATAAATTCAATTCTCGCATCAAGCTTGTATGTATAGACAGCCTCCGTGGCGCAGCTGGTGAGACGTTGGCTGTGAAACGAGAGGCTGCGGGTTCAGCAAGAGACAAATATTTGTGTGATCCACGCGTATTAGCTGTTGTGGGTCTGGGTTTTTATGGGACCTAAAATAATTTCGTAGCTTCTGATACTCACGACACAAGACTCAATCTTACTGTAGGGTCAGGACTATGTATGTGACTACTGGGTGTTTTTTTATTGTTAGATACACAGAAAGCCTTTGTACAACAGTAAACTTTGTGTAGCTCAAGTCAATATCGACAAAATATTTTTTGAAGGAATGAAAATGCGAAATTAATCTCGTACACGGATTAACAGTGTTTGAAAACCTTAAAACATGTTGATTATAATGTATAAAAATGTATTCTTTTAATCAATTGTAGATATAATATTATAATATAGACAAAATATAGTTACTGGATGCTGGCCACTTCCAAGGTCAATGTGGAGATTCTTGGGGGAGGCATGGCATTCAGCTTTGACTTCCTGAGGCTGAGGAGAGAGACAGAGAAAAAGTGAGAGCGGGAGAGAATCAGAGAAGCAAAAGAATTTATCTATCGGTTAAAATTATTATGATTAATGTCATAATCAATGGATTTAACATTACAAACCACTTATATCTTTGTACACATTTATTTTAAAGTATACAATATGTTTATGTTTACATATTTATATTCTATATAAAATACAATAAAAGACATCTAAAATATATTATTATTGTTTATCTAATTATTAAATCTATTCAATCTCATCTTATTATTAAAAGTGCTTAAAGTATACCTACACTTTTTGTATGGCATGCGCTTTTGTATATTTACGTTTAATAATTGTTATATCTGATTAAATGTGAATTATTGTGCAGTAATATATAAGAGTTAATTTGTTCAATTTTATCAACCAAAATAACAAATAGACATAGATACTTATAGCAATATTGTAAACCTTTCCATTTCTTATACAAGTTTTTCTTTTATTTCAGCAGGATTATCATATTGAGGATTATTTATTTTTAAATATTATTATTACCCGCACTAGGCCAGCGTGGTGGACTATATGACCTAACCACTCTCAATCGTATTCTCGATTGTAGAGGAGGCCCGTGCCCTGCAGTGGGACGTGTATGGGCTGATACAGAAATATTATTCAGTACAGTTACGTTTTTCAAAATAGCCTGAATTAATTTACATTAACTTAATCCCACTATAATACCAGATTATAATTTTTTAGATTTACGTGAATGATACACATTGAAATAAAACTAAATTTAAAAATTTAATCGCGGAATTGGAATCCGGTTTCGTAGGCCGCCCCCTGACCACGAATGCTGTTAAGTTATCGAAACATCGTCAAGTTAAAATTCGATAAATTAACAAAATCCATATTAAAATCTTTAAATTAGTTTTATTTCTATGTATACCAGATAGTACATTAATGATCTATCATAATCATACACATTGTCTAAGCGAGTTCATTTTTCAAAGGCGTTACTTTAGTTGGTTTTGTGGTAACCTCATCAATTTTGACGCTGAATTCGACTGATTCTTTGTTGATGTGAAGCACATTCTTGATGACTCGGGATAGTTTCTTGTTCGGACGAGGAGAGTCTTCTATCACGAAGATTTTATCAGTGTTCTTATCGTTTGACAGGACATTTCTCCTTTGGAACTGAAACTTTAAGTTAACATTTATTATGTTATATAATGGAGATTCATAATTTCCTCCTCGGACAGCCTCCGTGGCGCTGTCGGTTAGACACTGCCGCGCCTCTGAAACGAGAGGCCGCGGGTTCGACCCTGCACTAAGGGAAATGTTTGTGCGGCCCACAAATATTCCTTTCGGGTCTGGGTGTTTGTGAAATCGAAAAGTCTCTCATAGTTCCTGATACCCACAACACAAGACTCGATCTTAGTGTTGGGATCAAGACTTTGTATGTGACTGCTGGGAGTTATTTTTTTTTTTATTTATATTGGGTGGTTTGGTGCAGTGACTTATACCACTGATTCTATTATTAAAAGCTTTATATTAACTGATCGATGTATCTATCAGCATGTATTTTATGAGCTCTAGAATGTTTAATTAAACGATATAACTTCACGGGTATAATGAAAATATTGACAGTTTCCGTGGCATAGTTGATTAGAAGTCGACTGTGTTGGGATAGGCTGCGGGTTCGATCCCCGCACTGAGATAAATATTTGTGTGATCCATAATCATTTGTCTCGGGTCTGGGTATTTGTGAGACCGAAAAGTCTCTAGTAGTTCCTGATACCCACGGCACAAGACTCGATCTTAGTGTGGGGTCAGGACTTTGTATGTGTCTGTTGGGTTTATTTATTTCTTGTCCTGTGATTTACCATAGTATTATAGATTTTTAGTGTACGTTTGTGGAGAAAGATTTTTTTTTTTAATTTCTATTTAAATATTTTTTACATCAGATTTTATGTAACCACATTAAAATTTAAATACGAAAAATAATAAATAATCTTACCATTGTACAAACACAACACCAAAAACCGAATCTAAAGCACATAACCCCAGGGGTCGTGTCCATGGCCTTCCTGAACCGTGGGTTAGTGAAGCCGTAGATGAGAGGATTGATCGCACAGTTCAGATATATCAGCAAATTAGCAGCAAACCACATTACTGAGAAGCTTCCGTCGACCTAGAAGTATAGTAAAATTTTAGAGTAAGTCGTAATCATCTATTTTGATACCATTTAGCACAATGTATCCTCTTATTCACATATGTGGAAATCTAGTATGAAATTGTTACTGTGCTTGGCTTATAAAAAATTACAGGAATTGACACATTTATTAATTATTTCTTTAAACTTTATGTAATTTAATTGTACATGCGGAATTACTGTTGTCAGAATTTTCTACCAGTAAAATATGATAAGACATAGTAAGAAAGGTTCCAACTAGATTTACAATGAAATATAAAGCGTTTAATAAACTTCGCGTAGGCTTAATTTCTTACAGAATTGATCTCCGTGCTATTATTGCTCCTCCAGTAAATGAGAGCGGTGTAAGGTATTCTGCACACGACTGCTACAAGTAGTACGGATGATGTGATCCTCATTGCCCGTCCTCGTGCTCTTCTTATGGATTGGCCACCCCCTCGGGAAGATAATTCTCGAGCACTGCATTCTAGACGCCACATTATTGAACCGTACTGTGAAATGGTGAGAACAGAAGTAGTAACAATAAATACTTATGGAAGATAATATTTTTAGCAGAAAAAATCAAGGATGTATGAGAAATCATCGCTTATTGAATGAGATAAAGATGAGTACGTGTGTTGTGAGGTTTTGAATTGATGCGGTATTATAATGAAGACCTTCTTCAAAATTGTCTCAATTATTGAACGAAATTATATAAATATAGGGAAACACAATGCTATAACAATCATAATGACATGATAGGTATTGCTGAACGTCTGTCTGTCCGTTCGTCTGTCGTATAGAGAAATAGAAATACAAGTGTATATTTATATCAAAAGACTCACTGTAAGAACCATCACACCAAGAGGAACCCACACCAGAAGCATGAGTAGGAAGTGCCAGTAAACGCCGAGGACACGAATGTCTTCTGCGCAGTAAGTCTCCAAGAAGTCAAGCCATTGACGCTCCTGGAGATAAGTAATTTTTAAGTAACAAAAAACATCAAATGAATAATATTAGTTTTTTTTTTATTTATTTGTTTGTTTATACATGCTGTAAGGGTTGAATATAAATGCAACTTTTTCTTGACTTTATTGGCGATAGTAATAGTGATTACAAAAATTATAAGTAACGTGTTAACACTCTGGAAAAACGGTGTGGACTGTTTGTAGTAGTTCGGCGTGCGGCTGGCTCGGCGTAACGGACCCCGCACGGTTCCTCCGCGGCGCTCCCGGTGTCAAGTGGCGCCGGTCCCCGACGCGGTACCCCCTTAGTCATCCATATGGGTTCTTATGATTCTGTCGCTAACACATGCTTTATTGTACACCAAAATGAAAGACGTATACAAAACACTGAAAACTAAAGGCATGGTTACAACAAGCGGCCTTATCGCTAGCTGCGATCTCTTCCGGGCAATCTTTTGATAGACTGTATTATTGTAATATTGAAATGTAGTTTAGTGCCAATAGTAAGAGACAAATAATATTAATAAGTTTTTTTTAGTGCATGACATTCACGTATCGCTAAAATTTAATGCCAAAATTACCACATATGTCCGTTTAATAGTCCAAGGCAGGGCTAAGCCGGCTGCAACTATCCATGTGACGACGATTAGTCTCGGAGCAGCTTTCTTGGTAACCCTGGCGTCAGAGTTCAATGCGGCGGCAGCCAATCTGTCATATGAGACTAACATGACTGCACCTACGCTCGCTAGAAGGAGAGATGCTGAAATAATTATTGTAAAATGTTATTGAGACCTTAAGATTATCATACGAAGAAGACAAATATTTATTTAAAAATAAATTAATAGATCTCTTGAATAAGATAAACTTTTGATGGAAGCTGTAGCAGAGATATGCGGATTTATTTTCTTTCATTATACACATATTTATAGTTAACTACACTATAAGAAAAGCAGAATTTATTCTGGAACTACAAAAATTGTGTGTTTGAATAGTATTGAATCAATATTAACTAACCTTGCAAAAATCCCTCGAAACGGCATCCGAAATTTTTCAAAACGAAGTTCTGGAAGAAGTCTCGCACCAGCATAAACCAGGGACAAAATATCAAGGTAAGCAGGTCTACGAACGCCAAATTTCCTACGAGATAGTTACTAGGACTCCAGAGCCATTTGTTCCTCGCAAGGATGATCAGGATGACAGTGTTAAGAAATATCCCGGATATTCCAACAATTCCCATTATCGATGATTTTATTGCGATCTCCCTTGCTGGCTTCACGTGCCATAGTGTGTTTGGGAACGGGTATTGTGACGTGTCGAGCTGAAAGAATATATTAATGAATACTTTGTAAAAAGTTCACTAATTAGGAACGCCAAAATTAGTATTAATTGCTTCTAAAAGTGCTGTGTGCTAAATACTTTAAATAAGTTTATGCAGTACCACATTTTTCTGGCCAATCTTCAGTTTAACGTAAATTTTGCAATAGCATTTTGTCTGGTTTGTTAGATTACTATAGAATTATTTCTTTCTCAAATCACAGAATTAAACATCTGTAATGTATCTACAATACCAGGCTTCGTGGCTGTTAAAATTAGGATAAATTCTTACTTATCTTTAGTTTACTATATCACTAAACTAGAAATAAAACATAATCTATCGCCTCATTGATCTAATGGCATCGCGTATTGGGTCTGAATCAGTTTTCCAGCGGGAGATTAACTTTTGTTGAGATTTGCGGTTAAATAAATCTCAAATGATTCACTCGAGACTTGGCCATAAGTTCAGCATTTAACAAATCCTAATATTATATAACCTAGGTGAACTGTGAACGACACTAGAGGCACTGCTACCCACCCCTCACCAAAACAATCGTGATACTTATGACTCACGTATGCAATAGATCCTGTTTTAATCAAACATTCGTATCAGCGCAATAATATTTTGTGTCAATCACAATACTCTGATTTATCTTTTGCCGAATATTGGTAATTTTATCAGTACTCACGGTTTCCAAATAATCAGCGCTCCAATTGGAATGAAAACTCTTTTCGTCATAGTCTGCATCTTCGTTCATTTTTTTAGCAATACATAGCCGAAACGATATGCGTTTTGGTGAAAGAATAGATGTGACTAAATGTATCACGGATGATATTTTCCGAAACACTCGAGATAACCCAACGGTTGCAGTAGTCCATTACCATGAAAGCTTTTTTATCATTCGAACGATTGCGGTGACTATGATTTACATGATATCGGGTATTGGTTTGTTTGTGGCATATATTTTAAGTTAGTAGAACATTCCAGAGGATAAACATGTTGTATCTACCTCTGGGTAGTCTCATTGAAATGCTAAGATGAGGTGCAAAAGGATGAGACAAGTATCATTTCTTTGTTAGTTTTTTTTTAGATAGGCTATAAAAATGAGTAGCAATACAACTTGGCCAATTTTGACAGGACTTTTCCTGACACGTAGCGAAGTTGTAGTGCGTAAAACTCTTAGGTAAAACTGCATAACTTTTGCATGTACACACAATTCTCTCTATTTATCTTTTTATTCTTTTGCTGGTACTATGGAACTCCTGGAAATATTATTTACCATGCAATTTTTATTACTCGTCGATTTAGTCCTACTAACAACCACGTTAATACATAAAAGCAGTTGATGTAAAATTATAAGCCAAATCTTATTGCATTACGGAAAAATAGAGTTATCAATGCATAACCTCTTGTGTGGGCAAGCGCAAATGGATTTTCATTAGGCCTTAACTTAAGTAATGCCTTGTTATGTATCAGCCCATTTAATCCCACTGCAGGGCATGGGTCTCCTCTACAATCGAGAGTACGATTGACAGTGATTAGGCCATATAATCCACCACGCTGACCTAATGCGGGCTGACGGACCTTACATGCCATAGAAATTCTTTGGAATCCCTATAGTATCCAGGTTTCCTCACTATGTTTCAACATTTTAGTGCGTAGTGATTTGATCTACTTGATCAATATACACATTACTCCGAAAATAATGCCCTAATATTTATATTAATTATGAATAATATTAGGCCAGCATGGGGGACTATATGGCCTAACTACTCTCAATCGTACTCTCGATTGTAGAGGAGGCCCGTGCCCTGTGGGACGTATATGGGCTTATACATATGAATAATATACCTAATTTGTGGTTACTCTACACATTGAACAGATGATTGATAGGGTCCAAATTATGCTAGAGGTGTTATTCAAGGTTATATTATTGTGATTTCGCAAGTACTTAGATTATGTGTGTTTGTGTAGGATTCACTAGTATTAATTTGTGTCGGGATTGTCTGCGTGTTTATCTGTAGCCAGATATTTATCTCCTCACGAGTCACGTACTTACATTTCTTGTTTACATGGGCGAGGATTTGACAGTGTGACGTCACTGAGTTACTAGCTACAACGGATCGGCTGTAATGATGTAATACAGGTTTAATAGTTCTGTTTAGATAAATGTTTTGTAGATTAAAACAAAAATAAAATTGACTACGGATAGTGTCTGTCATAGTTTAAGACATCGACCTACATCAAACACGTATTAGAATCTGAGGATTTAAACGTAAAAGTGTTTTAATATTATAGGGGGTATACAGATTTGTTTTACTACCGAATTCTATCGCAAATTATTTCTGATTCAAACCTTCATCACTCTATCGTAGTGGCACCTATCCATACATACCATGTACCAACTGGACTAGGTTTAAGACTGAGTTTGTTGATAATGGAATGTGAATGCTATAATTGGGGAATTATATTAAATTATTTGTTATTTATGATTTTTTGAAATATATTAAATTGAAGAGATCTACGGTGTACATAAATAAAATTAAAATGATTTCCAAAATGTAAATTTGGATAGCAGTACCATCTATTAGCAATGCTGTAAAATAGTAAACACCACGGTTAACAAATTAGTTCCAATGTTATTTGATAGGTAGCGCTGTAATGCAAGCGCATGTAAGTAAGTAGCTGTTTGTTTTGTTTATCTCTAGATGTCGCTGAAATAAATTAAAAGCAAGAATTCATACCCTTAAGATCTTCCCCGTATCATGGATTTCAATTAGTAGCTGTTATCGTCGCTAGATGTCACTAAAATAAATTAGAAGCAATAAAAAAATACCCTCCTTTTCCGACCACGTTTTAGAATGATTTTGCCTGATTTTTTTTAGAATGATACCTCTTTACCAGAAATACAATAACAAATTCTTCAGAAACAACCATTAGTAGCATTTTTAGGGTAGTTTCGACTTACGTCACGTATCAACTTCTTGGAAGTCTTGTATGGATTGCAGCCGCAAACGATCCGTATTGTGACTGACGGGAAGAGTAACTTCAGTATTGCCTTGGTAATAGTCAAGAAGCTTATACCCAAATGGAGATTGCATTCCGTATAAAACACTGAAGCACAAAAATTTGACCTTGAATGACGTCGCTGTTATCTTCTATCCTTTTCTTTAGAGTGACAATGAATGAAAATGACATTATGTTCATTCATTGTCACTCGATAGAAAAGGATAGAAGATAACAGCGACGTCATTTAAGGTCAAATTTTTGTGCTTCACTTTTATATACGGAATACAATCTCCATTTGGGTATAAGCTTCTTGGTAATAGTAGATGTCGCGTCGCCTGTCCTCTATTACAGCTCTACTGTCTATCATGGTGAGTCTGAAAACTTTTTGTCTTCCTACCCTCTCCTTTCCTTAAAATAATTACAATTAGTTTCCAACTTAATGTCGGTATTGTCTATCATTAAGTCTCGAACATAGAGGATCGCTAGTTCATATCTTATCACACAACGAGGCTTCTATAGCAGTTCTTGTTACCTGCTGTAATCGTGAGTCATTTAAGCGAAGTTTGAACAATAAATAGTACATAATATAAGAATAAAGACTCCAGTGACTGGTACTCCATCTGAAAGGTACCTACTAACTACCCTTACTATCAGGGGCAATTCATATGCCGGGACATAATAAAAACAAAACATATTTTAAACGATATTAAAAAATTGAATTAACGTCTAAAATAGCTACTGATACTTTTAATTCAAAGTACACAGTAAACAGTGTTGAATTAAGCCCGCGACAGACACACAGACAGACAGAGGTGCAATTTCACACGCGCGCCGTCTCATTTGTTTACCGGCGTTAATATTCCGCGCTGTTATTAATTTTTTACGCCGGCTCTTTTGCTATGTAGGCGGACATATTCTGTACTGTTAGTGCCTGTTTCTTTTTTTTTTTTTATAAAAAAATATGATTTCTATATTCTACTTAATTAAATTAGGACACTCAATATCTTTATTGCACACCACATGTTATAAATGTCTGGACTCTTCTGATAGTCTTCTGTTCTAATCGACATTTCAGCACTTTGTCACATCAGTATACAAAATTCATGTATAGAAGAACGACGATGTATCTTAACAAAATATGTGGCTTTGTATGGATCAGTTTAATTGGGCTATAGAACACTCAGGACATTGAAATAAATTAGCTTTTTATTGCCTTTAATTCAATGAATGTACAATTATATTTTTGTAAGCTAACAAACCGAAGCCACGTACCAGCAAACAAAGCATCAGACGTTTGCCTACAAGGTGGACAGCTGACTTAGTGTAGGTTAAATAATTCGCTGGATGCAGACCGCTGTTAAAATGTCGCTATGGACATCCTTGGCGTCCTCCTATAAGTTGCTCTCTCTCCTTCCAGCTACAAGAAGTTCTCTGCAAAACATAAGTCTTCTTTCTTCTTCTTTTATATCCATCTAAAGGTTGTCTGGTAGAGATAGCTTATGGATACAACCGCCTTTTATAATTTTATTGGGTATTATTTATTTATATTACAATGCTTTTGTTTGTGTACAATAAAGAGTAAATAAATAAGTCCTTTTTATATTGACTTTTAATAATGACAATCGAAATACTAAATCAACTACTCTTGAAACAAACTCAACAATTCAGAATACAGTCGTGTGCGAAAAACCGCAACTGTCTACTGTAATTTTGTTCGAATGAGGTTATCCTACACGTCTTAATCTTTCGTTTAAATACTATGTACGGCATTATGACCTCTATTGTATTGGCAATAAGGGCGACGGTGTGGGTGTATAATTTAGTGTGTAAAGGGAATCGTGAGACGTGTCGGCGGCGTCGTCTTAACGCGTTTTGATGTGTTTTGCGACATATTGTACTTTGTTTGATAAAATATTTCTTTCTATATGAAATGTGTCTTAAGATCTTTTAGTACCGTTTCCTACATATTAAATACCACACTAATAGCCAAGCCGGGCTCTGCCCGGTCGCAGACACACTTTTCTGAAAATATTCCATCGATAATGTAGGAGTCTAATGGTTAAAAAAAACAAATTGGTCCAGTAGTTAGTAGGCTTAGTAGGCTTTTCAATGAAAGCAATCATAGCTTTCTTCTTTATAATAATAAGATAACAAGCATGGCTTATATCTAAATGAATTGAAATAAATCGATGAAAAACTCATTGAGTAGACTGGTACAGTTCATTTATTATGTGCTAGGATGCATTTGCACTTCCGACACTAGATTTGTTATCAGTGGGTCTGCTCTATGACCCAAAACGAAGTTGGAATATTCGAACGTTCCACGGCTGAAGTAAGTTTAAGTCTTCCTCTAAAATTCAATACTAAATTCTCCATTATGCTTATCATTCACTCCGAACTAAGTTTAACAATGTTTGATAGAAATGATGACAATATCTCTCTCTATAATTGCTTTAAAGATCAGTACTACTCCCGCGAAACTACTTTCAAGAATCCATCCACATCATAATATTCAAGCACCCAGTCTTGAAATTCGCGTCCCCGTCAAAACAAAACTCATTGTAAATTTAAAAATCAATCTGAAACACATTCAATTCGTCCCGATCGGAAATAATACGAGTCGGCAGACGTGGCTCGCGTCATTCCATTTCATTACACATAATTCTTCATACAGTATGTCCTGGTGAATTTTTATCTCAGTCTGAAGACATTATTAGATTTTGCACAGTCTACGGATTGTCTCGGTTTGCGAATGATTTCTCGCCGCGACGGAAGTTAAAATATCTCTGTCTGCGTTTTTGGTTATTTAAATTCAGACAGATTATTCAGTTGTTAGACTTTCACGCGTCGATAAGTGATATTTCGATACGATTTGGGAACTATATTTGAGAATGGCCCCTAGCAATTCCCGTATTTTGTATATTATGATTTTCAAATATTTTTCTGATTGTTTTTTTAAGTCAAAATTAATTAGGTATTATTTATTTAGATACTTATGCAAGCCATTTTAAATCAGACTTATGAAGTAGAATTTGTTACTACTTATGCAAATCATACTTAATAGCCTACAAATTAATCTATTGTTTTTAATGAAATACAATCATCATTTTGACATACCATTATTTTTTAAATTAATAGAATACAAAATTAATGTTCTCAATTGTCGAAATGCAAGGCTTGAGAGCATCTGAAACGCGAGACATAAAATAATCTAAACTAATTCACCAGGAAGGAGACGAAAGTTTATTCATCGTTTGATCTGACCTTTAACTTGGCTCAGTTCTTACTGTGCTCAGGACGATATAATGTGTGCACTGCTTATCCTGAGATGTGGAGTCTACGAGTACAGACAGCAAAAAAGAAATAAATCAATTTGAAATTATATGTGATTGACTGCCTCAGTGGCGTAGTTGTACTCGGTGGCGTAGCTGTACGAGACGGTTACAAAGCTGAGGTCTCGGGTTCGAATCTCAGGTTGGGCAAAGTGAAATTGGATTTTTCTATTCATTATCAGCCCGGAGTTAGGAATTTGTGTCCAATATGGCGATAGGCTCACCTATCACATCGTGGGACGGAATATACAAGGCTAAATGTGGGTCTGCTGGTCGCTATCTCCTGCACCTCTGCCTAACCCTTCTGAGTTTTTTTTTTTTTTTTTTTATTGCATTGAATAGCGAGACGAGCAAGCCGTTCGCCTGATGGTAAGCGATACGACCGCTCATGAACA